>LPNX010885639.1:71986-115658 GCA_001517045.1 Pseudotsuga menziesii
TATACATTTGGGGGTGGTGTTTAAACCCCCCCAAAGTCCTATTGGAATTTGGGGGGATGTTGGAAAGACACCCTCCAAAATTCTTGTTGGAATTTTGGGGGGGTTTTGGAAAGGACCCCCTTAAAATACCTGTTGGACGTTTGGGGGTGGGGGTTTGGAAAGACCCCCCCCCCTCCAGCCCTAAAAGTCCAAAATTACTTGGAATTTTGGGGGGGTTTGGAAAGACCCCCCCCCAAAAGTCCAACATGACTTGGAATTTTTTTTTTTGGGTGGGGGGGGGGTTGGAGATACCCCCCCCCCCCCCCCGAAAAGTGATGTTGGACGTCATAGCCTTCCCTATTAGCTTGATTATAAGACTTCTAACATGCTTGTTGGAATTTTCATGACCACCACGTCCCTGCCTTAGCATAGCATGTAGTCTATGAGAAATATTTAGATGAGATGGAGACATAGAGTGGTAAGGATTCTGCTCTTCGACTGAGAGGGTAGGTGCATGGATTTTTCACTTCATGGTCACCACAGGCTCTGCAGAGAGTTCAAACTTCATAAAATTGTGCAAGAAAGAGAAAATGAGGGAGGAGGTGTTGAAGGGTCTTCCCATAAGAGGGATACACATAATTTGAGGCATAGTTAATATCTCCATTACTCTGCACGGTTGAGCATGGTATTGGGTGACGAAGGGGAAGTCACCTCTCATCATTAGCTTGGATAACCTGTACGGATGGAGGGAGAAGGCGTCATGTTTCATTAAGGAATTAAGGACATAAAGACAGGTATATCACTATATGAACATGTGTCATCATAGGGAACATAAAACCACATGTTGTTACCAAAAGCAATGATATATTATCACTAATATAAATAATGAAGAATCAATTTCTAAATAAATAATACTATTCCTTGTTGTTTATGAGTGTAGGGATGAGAACTGAATAATGACATGTTCATGTGCTCAAGGGCTGAACTAAATATGCATAGGATATACTAACAAGTGTTAAAATGACTTCCTGTACAACACTATTTTTGTAAAATTGTCAAGGCTATTTACATTAGGAAAATGAAATAAAAAATGAATATTAGGGATGGAATAAGTGCACCATAAAAATCAGAATCATAGAAACCTCAGAGGGAATAAAGAATCAATTCTGCTTGTCGATTTGATTTCGATATCTGCAATTATGTTTGCATTGTTTTAGCTTCAATTTCATCATCTGCATTCAATCTATGATATTTCTATCGATGCATAAACATGTTTAACAGGTTAACAGATTTGATCAACTCGGTCTCTAGATTTAGTGATGGTGATTGATCATGTTTTGACATAGCCTTCCTCCACAAAGTTGTTGTTAAACGGTTTTGTAGCACTTCTAATCACAACATTCGACTGGAGGTAGGGTATTCTACTACTTGGATAGATAATTTTGTTGATGGCAGAGTATCATCGCTTAGGGTTTCCTCAAGACTAGACACTTCTATGTCCTCTGACACTACTTGATCAAACTTAATGTCTTTAAACAAGGACCAGGACTCAGACTCCTTCAATGCTTCAATAATACATTTTTTGCAACAAGATCAATATTTTGCAATATAACTTACTATCTACTTGTCCAATTCACTTCCTAGGGTAATACCTTTTTCAACAGGGTCACATTCATTTACATATCTTCCATAACTTAATTTTGAACATTCTTCTCAGAGCTGTCAATACTGTTATGTAATAATAGAGTACCTCACAACCATCACAGTCAGCAGAAGGACCATTCCAGGGTATAAGGAAAAATATAGGACCTTATGTTGTCATGGTCCTTGTGTAGGTCCCTACACATAATTACTTTACCTTACAAGTGAGATATGGTGGCCATTTCAATATGTGTAACATTGATAAGGATGATTATTTTTTCCTATAGCATGGCTCGTGAACTAAATTTAGGGTATTATTCCATATTAATTTTCTATGTGATTGATGGACCATGCATGTTAACCTAGATTATGACATAAGAACTACATATGGAAACTCTAGCCTACATGTAACAATGTGGCTCATGAGTGATGTGTCATAAGGCCTTGAGACAACACATAATCTCTATGGAGGGAATATTCTTTCAACTACAAGTGGGATATGTTTTTATTTTGATATTTATAACATTTATAATCGATCTCTTGGACCACACCATGGTATAGGGTTTAAATTTATGGTCTAAGTTCACACCCTTTGTTTATGAGGTCATGCACCATCATGATTCCCTTAACCATCACATAACATGAATCTGCATAGAAAATATCTAGTCTACATGTGAGATATGGTCATCATTTTTAAAACTTGCACATAATGGATGGTTCTTGATCTGTGACTTAAAATATAGTCAAAACTTTGGTCTTAGGCTGTTATATTTTCCTCTAAAGCTCATGCTCTATATGCGGGGCCCCAAATTAGCACCACAAGCCCTCCGTAGGGAATATTTGGCATGCAAGTTTGATATGGTCATGGCCATTTTGAGATTTAGAACAACATGGATGGTTACAAATGATATCAAAGTAAAGGTTTCATGAGCCATAATTTGTGGGGTCCTTAGCCGCTACATAGGCCTTATAAATGGGAACTTTGTCATGCAAGTAGGATATGGTGTCCATTTAAAGTTTGTTACACCAAGTCAAGCTCAATTCCAAAATTGTAGGTTGTTGGGTCAACACTTTAGTGTACTCTAAGGCTCTTCATGGGTACCAAGAATGGTTCTCATGGCATGATCTATCATTCATGGAAACAATTTAGGGCCTTGTCGATGACAATGATTATGACGAGGATTGAATTTTATTTTTATTAGGGTTTAATTGGTTAAGGGGTTAGGGGATTTAGGCATAGTGTTTTTTAAGGTGTCATGGTTATGGTCACTATGGTCATTATGGTCACATTAGGGGGTTAGGGAGTTCATGGGGGGTGGGGGGGTTAAAAATACACCTCCAAAATTCATTAATATTTTACTTTTATTTACCTGTCTTGATAGTTTGGGATATCAGGTTTTACATAATTCAATGCTTAGTTGTTATTGGTTTTAGTGGTTACGTTCTTAATGGCCACGTTATGATGTATGCATTGTGAAAAATACATAGTCAATATGGTCACACTATGGTGATAGTGGTCACATTAATTAGCATTTAATGGATTTAGGGGTTAGGATTAGATGGTTAATTGATTAGGGAGTTTATAAGGATTTAGGATTACAGTTCAATGGGGTTATGGTCACTATGGCCATTAAGGCCACATTAGGGGGGTTAGGAGTTAGGTGTCTAAGGAGGTTTAGGTTTAAGGGGTCAAGGGATTAGTTATTAGGGGTTTTAGTGGTTAGGGGACTTACATATTAAAGTTAATTGTTGGTGGCTAATCCTTCATTTTCATTTCATGAAGTGTGATAAAAATCCCATAGTACCACCATGCACCATTTAGAAGGTGCAGGGATGCCTATTTCCTTCTTGTCCACATGGTTTCATTGAGTGACCACTTTTTACTTTCCTATTTCGGCTTATAATTATTTTGCATGTAGTGGAAAGGGAATAGATGGGAAAGGTTTTTTTAGGGCTCACCTTGTAGGTTCCACTATAAGACGATAGGCCAATTATCCAATCCATGTCAAATCTAATGCCTAGAAGAATAAAATAACCTATTTTGAATTAATTTGAGAAGATTTGGTCTTAAATAAGAACTTTATTTTCCTTTTTACAATGTGAATCAACCCTCCACACCAATTTTTCCAAGTGAATATAAAATTCTTTGGATACACATCCACAAATTATCAATTCTTTAAAAGGTCCAGGAGAATCTAGCTTTCCACATCCAAATTTTACGCTCATCTTTTATTTTCAAAGAGGGACTTTGTTGTGGTTAGGTATTATCTAATGATTCAATGTTACTAATTGGGTAGGACCTTAATCCTACATAATTTTTCCAAGCATTAGTCTATAATTTTTCAGGGATCAATGAACCCATATATATTAGTTATATTTCCCTTTACCCTTGAGTCTAAAGTATAAATCACCAGTCATCCATCATTAGGTGGTAAGTTGGTTTTCTAGATCCATGTTTATGGGATCCTACATAATTTCAATAACTCTTGAAAATCCTTGCATCCCTCTAGTTGAGCAATCACATACTCCCCATATAATTTTGGTTAATTTATACATGTTATACATTTTTCATTTTGTTTCTTGAATAAACACTAAATCTAGTTTTTCTACACTTTTTTTGTTGTTAAAAATGATTTTTTTCTTAGGTGCATTATTGCCCCTTATATTCCGCAAGAGAATTTTCATTTAGAAGGCCTAGGGGTTTAAAGAAATGTATCCTTAAATGAGGTTGTTTGTCTTCGTTTAATTAATTGCTCCCTTTTCTCCTTTAAGTTATCATTTATGAGCCTCTCCCCTCGTCCCAACTTAGACTTTGTCAACTTTGTGGGATTTGTATCTATTCATGATTTCTTATGGGAACTTGATAATCCTTCAATATTTATATCCTCCCATTTCCATTTATCATGTTTTATTCTAGATTCACTAGTTGCTAACTTGAAAGGGAAATTATAAATTTTTTGTTATAATGTGAAGATAATAACTCCATGTACACTTCTTCCACACCCTCCTCCTCCTCTTTTCTTCAATTCTAATTGATATATCTATGTTATTCTCTCTTTTCCTTTTTTCAGTATCAAAATCATTTGCATTATTAGTATTGTACCATTGCAACAATCTCATTCCTTATCCTCTGTTGATTCCATTTCTTTGGTGTGTTTTTTATTTTAAATTCATTTAGTTTCATGTATATAGCTCTTATTTTGTCTCGTAGTTGTTTTTTCTTCCTCGGCCACTCCTTAGATATGATTTTTATTTGTTGTTTCATTAGTGTGTATTGTATCCTTTATTATTAAGTTCTCCTTAGTTTCATTATGATATTGGTTGTATTCTTTATTTATTAATTGGGATTGGGTTTATATCCCTCCTTCTCCATCTTATCATGGTTATTCACCTCATGAGTGAGTTTAACAAAGCAAGGGACCTTGGTTTGGGTTTATTAGTGGCACCCCCTTCCCGTTCCTCTAAAATACTAGACAACCATAATAATTCCTGTTTCCATTCTCCTCCACTTGCACATGTTTAACAGTAAGGGGGTTTTCACATAGTTAATGAAAATACTAATTCCATTTTATGTTAGTGAAAGTGGATATTCCCATAGTTTAGATTTTGGACCCATCCATTGTCCATATAGTCTATATTTTGGATCATGGCTTGAGAAATTCATCTCCTTCAAAGGTACACTTTTGAAATTTAATTTGAACTTTAAGAATCCCTCCTTTTTGTTTATGTACATTGATAAGTCCACCTTGGGACTTAGTTTTAAACTTTCCCTCTAGGGTCAAGGAGAACTACTACATAGTCAATGGGTTGATGTGCAAGGGTAATAAGTTATGAACGACATTGAATGATAAATATTATTATGATAACTATAAGTTTGGGTGTCTATATAATTGGTCATTGGGGTTCATTCCTATTCTGGTGATTCACCATATGATAAGGATATTTTTATCCTTGAATTTATCTCTATCTCAACAAAGAGTGTCATTCTTAATTGTATCGTTGACTTCTTTCTTAGGATTTAGCAACAAGGCTTCCACTTGTACACTGAAATTCTAACTTTAGTCCCTATCTAGATGTGAATGCTTAGTTTTCCTCTAGAGTATTGGCATGTCAAATTTATTATTTCCATTAAAGATGCACCATATAACTTTGTTACCCTTGCTCTAAAGATGGTAAATTTGGCTACTACTTCTTCTGTTTGTATTTACAATAAGGTTTATTTGAACAAGTGTCTTTTTAGGAAACCATTCTATATTGCAATGGTTGTACTGAAATTCAAATGTTTGACTATGAATGCATTTATTTTCACCATAGCGTATTCTTTTGCACATTATCACTTGGTTTCCTCCTGTTTGAAGGCTAAAGATTCTTCCAATACTACTTCATATTCAAAGAAGTGTATAAATTGCAAATACACTTTATGGAAGAACTCTGATAAATGGCCCCTACTTACCCATAATTGACTTGGTATGTGTTTCAAGTCTAAGGGTTAAGCAACACTACATGATGGTCAATTCAAAATCAACTCCAAAAATTGTTTCATTTAATAAGATGACTTATAGATAAATTGAGATTGATAACGGTATGTTCATCAAATGAATGAGATAGTGATAATAAAGAATATTAAAATATTTTACAACTAAATAGAAACTTATTTTATTTTTATTTTTGTAATTTGAACTCAATAACTCAATTTAAAATTTTATAAAGGTGTGCATACTACTAAATTTTACAAACATATACAATATCTCTTCTCCATTTGAACTTGTAACCCTTAATCGTCAAAAAACACAATACATATTCTTAGCTACTCAAATATACAATATCTCTCAAACTTTACAATATCTCGTAAGACATTAAATTTTACATATGTAACATTTCCTCTCATCTCGTGTGTTCTTGTGGTAGGGTCATTTTTGCATAGCCATTTTCATGCTTGGTTGAAGATCTTTGTTTCCATTCCTTGAATTTATGATCAATTGGGGTTCACCTGCTAACAATTCATGAATAGGTTTCCCTGGTCCGGGGACTCTGTGAATGGAAACAATTCACAATCACAGCCATGGTGGAGAGAAAGCATCTCAGGAATAAGTGGGTGCTCTCACCAGACGATGTTGAATACGATGGAGAGGAGGAGCAGAGGTGGTGAGCAAGCCCGTCATTTTGGTACTTAACCTCTTATGGTCACAAGATTGATATAATAAATTTAGTTTATATATTATGGCCGAGGTTAGCGCTGGAGGATATGAAATATTACAAAAGAAGCGGGAGCAGAAGGAGGGAATAGTTGGAAATGATTCTAGTGAGGAAACAATCACTAAAATATGTGATAATAATAACAACAACAATAGCAATAATAATAAGGTGGAAGGAAAAGGGGGAAAATGAGTAGCTCATTCTACAAGACACCTTCGCTTAGGAAATGAGCGTTATAGTCGAAGACCCTAACATGTATTTCTTCATATTTAATCTCTAGGTTTAATTTCCCTTACATTTGTATTTATTTTCATTAATACCACTTCTTTTACATAGGCTCAAATATGTGGAGCAGGAGTTCGATTATAAAAGGGGAAAAAATTGGAAAAACTAGCGAGGAGATCAAGCCTCCATAGGATGACTTGTATGTTGTACATGACCATATTAAGGTCATTTTCCATGCCTTGACCTGCTTAATTTTCCTAATGTTAGGGTTTATTTTCGAACAAAATAATAATTTTCAAAATTTGGAAAAATATAGATTGCAAGAAAAGAATACTCTAGTACAATAGTATGCAAATGTTGTAATAGAACAAATAAAGAGTATGCAAATGTTGTAATAGAACTATGAAAGAGTATGCAAATGCTATAATAGAGTGCTTAGAGGGTTGGGTTTTTGGGTAAATATAGTCTTCTATATTTTTTATTGGTTTGTTTGAGTTGTTAACGTCAAAACATGTGTCGAAGTGTTGCATGATATGAAGCAGTCGTAGAACGAAAAATAGACAACTGAAATAGAAGGTTTTGTTCATTCACCAACGAACAAAACTTCAACATACCAAATTGCCTCATTCATATAGGAACATGGAATTGTGCATCCACTTGATCTCTTGGTGAATATACATTAGGGATTCTATCTAGGGCATATGTAAAGAATTTTCCTCTAGGCAATAATTTGTGTGCATTTGCAATGTTTGATTTTCATTAAGGGATTTTTTTTTCTTTCTGTGTAAGGTGTTTGTATCAGCAAGGCGGGGTATTTCTATTTTTTTTCCATTATATTTATTTATTTATTTATTCTGTTTGGTGAAAAATTACAAGGGGATTTGCTGATAGCTTGGAATGTTGCAAACAAGGGGCCATGCCATCTCTTCTATCAAATTCACTCAAGACTTAAAACTGGTCTTGATTGCTTTGATGTTGAGCATGTACATACAAGATATAAAGTGGTTTGTTTGTGGGTCAGCTACTCTAACTTACACCTAAACTGCATCGCTCCAACTCTTGTTGGTTAGATAAATCCTAGACAAAAAGAGGGACCAAAGATGGGGAAACGTGGGTTGAACATGATAACCATGACATAAACATCAGAAAAAACAATAGTTATGAATCCTTTTTGTTTCTTTTGTCAATCCTTTCTAAGTTGGCCTTAGTAAATAAAATCTATGGAAATATTGTGAACTTTACGAAATTGATGTTTTGGATGTAACTATTGGGAGAAAGATTAAGAATTGTGTGTGTGAGGCTCCTGAATTTATAGGTCCATGCCATAGTTTCCAAAAAAAATGTTTACTATTTACTTCATTCCCTCCTGCTCAGTGATATTTGTAGTCGGGACTGGTCTCCATTCAGCAGATCACTTCCTTCTTTCCAGTGCTCCCCTCCTCTAGGGGCTTCTAGAGATCGACAAAGGACAACAATGCTTTTGACCATAGACCACCTCTACATCCTCTCGAACCCATCTACGTTGCAAGTATCGACCCCAGCCCAAGATTCATTTGTATGCATCCAAATGACAACAATAGGCTCCCCACTCTTGACATCGACACACTACCCATTATAGCTCCCCTTTTAGTTCTTCTAGTTATTTCAGACATATTACTATTTCAAGTTTTCCTCATTCAGATTCAGATATTAGGAGAGACACTTCCAGTGTGTACAATGACATACTCTCTATTTTTGGATCATATATCCCATATCCACTCTCCTTGTATATTTCTTTCCCTATTTAGACCATGTTTCATGACCTAGGAGTTGACATATAACCCATAAGCCATAAATGAAAATATTGTTGATGATGACTTTGATGTACAACATGGGCCAACACAAATGAATTGGCACTCTATGTTAGGAGCTAACAAGGACAAAATTACATGATGGGATAGTTTCATGCCCCATCGATGAATATAGTGAGAGAGGGTCCATCTTGTAAAGAAGAAACCTTAGATAGTTCTCACCTTCCCTATATCCAATAATCGATAGGGAGGTTTACTGCTAGTTTGATGCCCTGTTGGATGATATGTGTGCTTCTTGATTGTGTTCTCTCTTGACATGACAAAAATAGATAGATTGTAACTCATATTTTGACTCCATCATTCTCTAAATACCCCCTAAGAGGTTCTAATTCTAAGAAGCGATATATCTTTCTAGATTGAATACAACCTAGTTTTAGTCTCCAAACATTTGGAGGTATCTAATGCATTGATTAAATACAAAAAACATCAAGATTGTTGAAAAAATAAACTATATTATGTTGTTCATAATAACATCAAAACTACATTAAAAAATAATTTATATGAATTTAATCAAAGTAGAATTATTTATACCCACTAACTCCTAGATTGTGTCACTAACACCTAAATTACATCAGATAACACCACCAAAGAAACCAAAAGGTTTGTCCTTGCCTACCACTAAATTTGAAAGTGCAGTTACATTCTCATGCTTCTTTACTTAAACATAGTATCTTAAATATAAATATATATATCTNAAAAGCAAAATATGCATTTTAGAAGCCATAACTTTCTAGGATAAGGGTTTTAGCGTGACAAATTTTTAGCATGTTTAATTTTTGAAATTGAAAATGAGTTATGGCACGTGAATATGGAGGTTTTTATCCCACCTTCCAACCACTTCATGTGTAACAGAGAGCGAAGAGGTCCGACAAAGGAATGAACAGGCTATGCAGGAGATTTTGCTGCAGAGGCATCCAAATCATCTTATGGAAAGAGGTACATTAGAGCATGCTTGGAAATAAATGGCTGAAACCCTTTCAAATACAAATTTTATTACTGAAAATGATATTTTGGAAGTTGAACGTACAAAATGGATAGCTGACAGTGCAACTTTTTCTTGCATGTTCTGTTGTTCATGATTTCACCCAATAAGGCATACCTATATATTTTGTGGTGGAATTTTTTGCAACCCCTGTTACAGGGGAAGGATATTGCTTCCTAATATATTTCATAAGAGTGAGCCCCAATGAGTATGTGATGTATGCCAGGTGAGGTTATAATTGATACAAGGTAATTTGATTAAAAAGGCGAGCCGGTCATCACAACCAACAACACATGACATGACAGATCTGAGCACTCTCAGATATTGGTTGAATTTTCCTTGGGGACAATCCATGGAGTATGAAATTTATAAGTCCAACAACACCATACAGGTATTTGTCAAGGTGAGACTTGACTATATACTATCTAAGTTTCCAATATATTTATTAACTGCTACTTTTGGTGTTGATTGTGAAAGCCATGCATCCTCTATTTCATTAATTTATTTTCCATAATAGATTTTCTTTTATTAACCGGAGTTCTAAGGGAATAATAGTGACCGATACACTGTTAATGGGGTTTCTCTCTTACTGCTCAACCAGAATCTACTTAGTCCTACTGCTGTGCTGAGTTAACTTGATCCCAAGTTGAATATGTGTTGGTGATTCAAGTTTGAGAGAAGTGATTCATACCTGCGAGTAACTCACAGGTTATTGATATGTAAACTACCTTGGATATTCCAACTATCAAATCACCAAACATATCTTAAATTAGCTGCTACTGCAGTAAACGTATGCTCAACTAGGCTACTATTTTTTTGCGTTTTTAGTAATTTAACAGGAATACAAGCACAACATTTGCATTATTTAACTACTGTGACATAATAAAAATACTACAATAGAAAATACACACAATGGAACACAATATTTACCCTAGGAAACCCAATGTTAAAAAACCGAACAAGAAATGAAGGACTATGCATTTTTTGTCTTCTATAAAATGGAGATTAGAATGCAGATTACAAAGAGGTTCAAGCTTGCTGCAAAGTTCTAACACACTATGTTCTAGACTCTACAGTGCTCTGTATATTACTTCCATCACTGTTCATACTATGGAACAACAAAAGCAGCCCAAATCAGTGAACCTTTTTACATCCTCTTAGGTTTTTGATAGCTTGAATTAGGGTTAGGTTTAGGGTTTTCGAATCCTTTGGGTATCATCATGATGCTTGTAGTAGTATCTATTGTATTCCCATATATTACTAAAAACAAATGGGTAAATCATGGTGAGATGACTTAGATACCACTTGGAATTACAGGGAATAATTGGAACGTTTCCTCTTTTGGGGCATAATGTTTACATAGAAACTTCATTTGATGGAAACAAACCACCATTGGAAAGTTGTTTACCCATATAATGCAATGAGGACCTGTTAATGCAAAATATGCCTCAGGAATATATGCTGATGGATTTGTGATGTTGAGGATGTTCAGGAAAAAGGTTTCAGGCATAGAATGCACTAGACCTTGGATATAAAATCTGGCAATATTGTTTGTTCATTTGCATATGGTTTTTCACTAGCATCTCACTAGATATTTCATATTCTCGTACAACGAGTTACACACATGTAAAAGAGGACGAATTTCGATCTACAAAAAATAATGGAACTTGGATTCCTTTGATGAGCATTATGAGACAATTGTAAAAGCAGAGACATATGTGGCAACTTGTGATGTACTGGGTATTAAAATAACAAAAGGGGATTTTTTTTACAAACTTATGGGTGTACTAGCTATTACTGTCCAAATTAGATTAACGGTTGGGTAATTGAACTATGAGATCTGGAACATTCTAGGCACTTGATGCAAGATGATGTTTTGAACATATCCTTTAAATACTTGATCCTAATTTTTCCTGCTTTGCATACCTTTCTATCACCTCACCAGAAAATTACTACTGCTCTGATCAATGCCCTTTGCTTCAAGCTGTATTGACCTCGGGTGATCCATACATTCCTTTTCCAAATGAAGAGATCACAGATAAATTTCACAAATAGGTTTGTCCCTCTTTCATCACCACAAGGGTTGGAGGTGATGTTGTCTTCTGTTATGAAAATTGGAGAGTCCTTTCCTCATGAAGTTACAGGGAGGGATCTTTTCAGGCTAGATTAGAAACTCCCATACAAATTTTTTTCTAGCAGATTATTATATAGTGAAGGATTATATTGACAGTATAGAAGGAGAAACATTATCATGAAGGTAGGATTTAGTCTATAATTGTGAAGCGTTTTCAAAAGTTTGGTGACATATTTCTGCAGGATCAGGATTATAAAATGGAAGATTGTTTTCGTTACAGGAGCAAATTATCCATAAGATAGAATATATCAAAGAAGAACTGTAACCTCAACACAACCTAATATTGTGGATTTTCATTTGATTCATTCATACATACCATTGGAAATATCAATGCTTTTCCTTAGAATGTTTCCTTTTGAATGGGTATGTATCCCTTCTTGACAAAGAATAGGGATGTTTTCCTCATAAAGTTTTCTATATGAGGAGGATGTTGTCTATCTATAAATGTAATATATAAAAAACAAGAGGTTTAATATGGGATCTGTATTTCTAACGTTAGGAATGGAAAACAATAACAAGGCATCCTTTTCCCCTATAAGAAGTTTCCAGAAGGATGTGCCTTGTGATGCATTCTATCTCTAATTAATTTTAGCAGGGTCTAGGATTTTCCTACTCCCCTATGTATGCCAATTTTCATCCTAATGTAGATTTTCCTCACAATTAGTGTAATCATATTAGAGGTCTCCTATATGAACCTTTCAATAAATGTTTACTCCAACCTACCCATCCATATTGTCTCTCAATTTGTTGCTCGAGCCACTCACCATCACATCTGATCCATGATAAATATAGGTGATATGGATATCAGTCCCCCAATATCACAAACAATACGATGGGAAGCATGATTATCTTGCATTCTCCCTCTATGGAACCCAAATAATTTTGGTTCAATCATCGTGAATATTAAATAATAGAAATTTGAGCTTGTTGAGATTCACATAGTCTAGTAGTTTATGCTAGACCAATATGACGGGTTCCATTCCCAATTTACCTTAACACTGAATACCATTTTTGGTAAGCCTTGTAAAGAACATGGGGCTGAGCTTCGATCCAAAATTGAAAATACGTACACATGGGTCATGAACTTCTTATGCCATAAATTCAAACTCTTCCTCTAGGTGCCACCATGGTCACCTGAAGGTATTGGTCAAAACCATGTGGTGATGTAACTTGGTCAATGTTATCAACCTAACTGAGAATGTGGAGGTGGAATTGGGCCTATAATTGGGATATCACTAGAATGTTTCAACCGATAAATGCAGGATTCCCCCATGGCTACCTTAAGGTAATAGATGAAGCATATGATATTGTAACCTTGACCGAGGGTGCAAAATCTTCAGTTCCCTCTATTATTCTTAAACCTATTGGGAAGAAACATAATCTCATTTATGTGTATGGTGTTTTTTTTTCTTTCCCTTCATTGTTTTGACCATATATTTTGAAGCATAACCCATTAAAGAAAGGAAGAACCTTGTACAATATGTGCCATTGTTTACAAACATGCGATATTTCAACTTGTGGCACTATTTTCTTTATATGTGCCTTTTTTGTTGGGAGATATATCTTTTGGGAAAACAATTGAGAATAACTTGATATGGTGGTGAGGGGAGAAATGGGAATCCTAAGGACTCTTCATAACTTTTTGCTTGATTCTTGAATCTTATGACTTGACCATTTGATCCATTCAATACTTGAGCATATACTTATTAATTTCCTAAGGTAATGTATTTATTCCTTCAACTTTATAATGCTATTCTATTGTTTAGGGTTATTCATATATACATTTCATTCATAGTTGATGATTTGTATCATGGATGGATTTTTCTGTCCTCTCTTTGCAGGATGCATTAAATGGTCTAAAATATTGGCTTCATACATCATAATATTTTGATGTTTATACATCAATTATTGTAGTTTTCTTTCAATTTTGGTTTTAAATTTTCATCTATGTAATGGTATGGGATCTAGTAATGTTAGTAGCAAGGGAGAACATTAGAAATTACAAAAAATATCTGCACTCTGTATAAATAACAAAATCTCATTGTTCATTTTGTGTGAGCCTTCTTTGACGTTTAAGATACATTTAAATAATCTTCAAGTCCTTCCTTTCCTTCTGAAGTAGTGTGTTTGCAGTTTTTCTATGTATCCAAAGTATGGATTTGTAAGGAAATTGCCTTAACAGTTTATGAAACACTTGAAAATAATAAATAATCAACGAAAGTTTATGAATTAATTTGTTCGGGGACTGAATTAATTTGTATGTCTTAGTACATTTTGGAACTTTAGCTAGTTGGAGAAACAAGGTGGATTGTCACATTTGTTGATGTGAGTTGTTTGGTATGGCATGAAAGCTGGCCATTTTCTGTATTGAATTTTGGATTTACTCTCGATGGTAAAAGGACTCAAAGTTGTTGGATGTTTGAGCCTTCAGGAGAACTTAAGTTTCATGTATGGTGACTGAATTATTGGAAAGAGGCTAACTTTTCCTTCAAGTTTTTGAAAGGAAACATGGTTTCTCATTTCCTTAAAAGATATACTGGAAAGGAGAAATTATGTCTTTTCTTTAGTCATCTGGCATAGGAACTCCATTACATGATTGATTCATTGTTCCAACAATTGTTGAATCTTTCTAAGCTAGTTATGGCTTATGTTCTTAGGATTATGGTATTCATACAACTTTTGAAAATTGAAAGCTGTAATACCCTCTTATTGGAAACCTTGACACGATCATAAATATACTATACACTTAAAGAATAACCTTCAGTCTAGGGGGAGTTCGTCACTATGTTGAAAAGTTTTGAAGTTAGTGATTCCAGTTATGGATTCTAATCCACATGCTTCTGATACAATTCTAGAAGCCTCAATACCTTCTCGTTGGAGGCCTTAACTGGATCTAAAACAAAAAATCTAGGAGACGGATATTTTTTGTGACTTAACTTCATTTGATCTTAACATAAAATGATGAATTCCATTATACTTGGGTTACATAGGTGGAAGTTTGTGTTATTTATTTTTCCCTATTGCCTTATCAGTATTGAGCATATCCTTGATGTTGCGAGATTGTTTCTAAAAGAGGTCAATAGATCTATAGACATGATGTCAAATTCAAGGAATTCTATTACACCGCTATATGTATTGTTTGATCTACATGTTATGACATAAGTAGTTGAATAGGAATGTACTTAACAATTTAGCTATGAAAATGTAGACAAATACAATGGTGCTTAAAGTTTTCAGCACTTTTTTTTCCAGTTTTCCACCTATCACTTCAAGAATGAATAGAACTACATTATAAGTTGTTGAAGGTGCAGATTTTTCACCATTGGAAATGATTCCTTATACAAATGGTCTCTCACGAGCATAATGGTATTGTAGACAAAAAAAAATTGTTCTTGTTTTTGCATCAAGGGTGATCTAATCAAGACTATTAGATGCTAAGAAGAAAATAAAATATATGCTACTCAACAACCTTTTGGTTTAGATGCCTTTAGATGCTTGATATTTTGGTTGGCTTGTTTTCCTCTCTATGGGTTGATCGATGTCGTCATTATTTTTTCTACAAATAATTATGCACCATGTTGTAATGGGGGGGGGGGATTTTATCATTGCAATCAGACTCAATATTTTTCATGGTTCTTGGTTTTCCTAGACTGGGGAGTGGTTTTAATGTAGATTAGACTCAAGGGGTGCAACCCAACTTCTGTATTCAGTTGTATTGTGCAATGCTTAGTATAAGGATATGATATAATGTCCTGAACTCCAGACTTGGAGATTAATTATTTACTTGGAATAAAAGTGGCCAAATATTCAGAATAACTCTCTTAGTGTGTTTTATCCCTTTTCAGAGGCTTACCCTCTCCCATGGCATGCTTGCACGGAAAATAGTAAACAAGAATAGGTAGATGATTATTCATAACTTTATGTGTTGTTTGAATGTGAATTTCCAAATTACATCAGGCATTCTTTGTGGTCATCCATTGTTTTGAGGTGATGGCTTTCTTTTTGTAATTTATATAGTTTACTCCATCCACTATCCAGGTAAGAGAATGGTAAGATTATATCCATTATTTTTAATCTTGTTCTTTGATCTCTTACCATATTATTAGTGTACCATATTTATTAGGATTAGGACATTATCTACATGCTCCCTTATCAACCATGCCCGAAATGGAATGCATAGTTTACATTATACAAAATCACAATGTCTAGGAAATTGTTTCCCATCTCATCTCAGTCTGAAAACAAGTCGACATAAATGACTTGAATTTCTAGAACTAAGCATTACCTAAAGGAAGAAATTCTTATTTCCAAATGGAACAATGTGAGTGTGGAAGTTGCTCACTGCATTGCAAATTTATGGTCATTGTGAAATAAAGCACAAAGTTTGGTTACTAACCAACAATTCATTCCATCTATAGATCTATAAGGAAACATAAGCACTCTGGAAATAATAAAACATAGATTCAAAACAATACCTTTGTTTATTATAGATTAATAATTGTCTTCAATTGGAGTTTAGATGAGAAAACCACAAAACTTGTCAGCAAAATATCTTAAAATGGAAAAGAAGGGTCCTGAGATACATTCAATCTTAGAATCGAAACTATTATGAAGTTTTCCATGACATACCTAAGCTAGAAAGGTTCTTGGTTTAAGTTGTAGATAACATCTAGCTCTTTGATTGAAAACAAACACACTTTCTACCTGCAAAATTTAGCACTTCTTGGATTTCACTAAATCATCTTTACCTTCATCCTGCCATATGGAAACATTGGTATCAAGGTACATATTTTGTTAAGAAAGAGTAGAATGGTATGACTCCCTACTCACCATGCACTGTGTGCATCAATTTGGAAACTATTACTTTCATTTGTCAAGTAGAAAATGAAATGATGCCATTAATGAAAATTCATAATCTATTGGCAACTCTGTAGATTGGTATAAACAATGTGACCATAGGGGTTGGAACCACCCACATAGGTGTCTATGAGGGGGGTTTATAACCTCCTTTAAAATTCACTTTTTTGGGGGGTTTAGAACCACCTTAAAAGTAACGTTNTAAAAGAAAAAACGTTTAGTGTCAATGTTATTAGGGGAGGTTTCATAAATACTTCCTTCAAAGCCAAAACCTCCCCCAAAAGTGACTTTTGGAGGTGAAAGACAACCGCCCCTAACAGTCAAATTTGTTGTAGTGACATGTTAAAACAAATGCACACAAAATTTGGAATTTTTTTTAAACATGAATAGAAAAAAAAATATGTGCATGCTGCTCAAAAGAGTCACCATTCAAATTCTCATGAATGCTTTAGGGGATGAATCACATGATGTTACAATATTCATTCCACCTACACAGTTAAAGTTTGCATGTCCAAATGCAATGAAAACTAAGTGCTCTGCATAAATAATTTCTGGAAATTTCCTCTTGGTAAAATTTTATTCCCCTTAATCCACTATGGTAGCCATAAATGATCATGCTTCTGAAAGATACACTGTGTGAATTAGATTTAAGAATAGAAATAAATTCCATGGACTACCACAATAAATCTCTAAACCAACTCTCCAGGAAAGCATTTCATGTTCATGGTGTAGATTTAAATCCTATTGCTGAAGACATCTCAATTTTATAGATGCTTTGCTTCCTTTGTTAGGAAAAATATGCATTGTCGACTGAAATAGGTGAAAGCAAGTTATGATAAATAGAAAAATAAATCAATTTTTGGAAATTCAGAATGATGTCTCTTATACTACCACAGTATCCCTTTTGTGCACACAAGCACATTATGTGAAGATCACACTGTTCTTAATTCTTGTTCCTTAAAATACATTTTTCCCATAGTATTCAAACTCAAAAGAATCCTGGATCACATAAGTCTCATTAGTATAGGATTAATAGTAGCTCTCCTGTATACAATACGAAACAACCTTTCTCTTTATGTTGGAAAACAACACTGACTCCTCCTTGGAATATTCATATCATGAAGGCATTGTTGAATAGATGCAAGAAAATTCTGGAAATGAAACATTGATGATCATAAAAATAAATTCCTACATCCATAATAAAGTTCCACAAAATTGTTTCTTGTATGTGGAAATGTGAAAGTGTTTCACATAAATCAACGCATGTTAGAGTTGGATGGATAGAAGAGGTGACAATGTATTTTCTGAATTTTCTTGTTCTAATCCTTAAAGATTAAATATGCATGAAATTTTTGTATTTTGACACAATGTTTTTATTCTTGAACTGTTAACTCATATTTTTCTTCCTGAAATTACTGATTGAGTGGGAATACTAGAGAAACTCATGTTTGAAGGATTTCTGCACCAAATCTTAGTTCCAACCAATGCAACAATTCAACAAATGATATAAAGACTAGGAATAAGATCTCCTTAGATCCAATTCATGATACTAAGGTTGATTCTCTAAAAGAATTTATATTTGTCAACAAAAACTCAACAACTTTGTATTTTCTCCTTGTCTAAGATCTTCAAAAATAGCTGAGCATATTTATTTTGATTTTAATTAAACATAGGATAAGCGAAACATTACCATATCAATTCTAACATTTAACCACAAACCAAGGATCTTTCTCCACATTGAATGATTTAACTGATTGATCATTGGGAATTTATGGAGATCCATCGCAACCCAAAATTCCAAGAAATTTGTTCTATAAAAAACCCCATTTTTTCTCAGTCCATTTATAAATTTGGTAAACGACCCATGATTTACCTAATTGGGAATATTCTACAAGTGGGTTTTTGGCATATTTTCAAGATTTAAAATATAAACTATGAGAAACAAATTCATGTTCAAATTTGAAATATAAACTCTAAGATGTACTTAAACATGAAGAACTAGTTGGTCCTCTTGATGTGGTGCTAAGAACTATTGAAAGATGAAGTATTTCCCTAGCTTAAATACTATTTACAACAACTCATAGATAGAGTCATAGCTCAGTTGATCTTCTTCATCATACCTGATTTTTAAGTCTTCCTCTAGAATATTTAATTGATGAGTGGTCTCTAGACTATACACAACATTTGATGATGTTTTTGTATCATGTGTATTCTGTAGCTATATGATCTCGTTCATATCATCTTCTTCATGCTAGCCATGTAATTCCTGCTTTATTATTTTCTTGATATCTATGAGGATCTATTCTTCTTGAATTAAAAAAATATCTCTGGGTGCTGCCAAGATCTGAGAGATTTCCTTGAGTAACATTATCCTTCTCCAAGATCTAAGAGAAGATGTGTGACGAGAGATAGAGGAAATATTCCAATATTTTCAAGGTATAGTCATAGAAAATGCAGAAGTTGATGAATAACATTGCGTGGCTCGGGACAAGCCACATGTGAGTGTTCGGGGCGTGTTGGCCCTAGGTAAATATAGGAAGGCTTTAGTTAGAATTCTTCCCAAGAACGTAAAGGTTTTGGTCGTTGGAAGAAAAATGAGTTGCAACATAAGTAGAGAAGGAAGAGAAGAAGCATATAAGGGAGAAAGAGATAAGGAAATAAGTAGTCACAGAGGATGCCACGGTAGAAGGAAGAGTTAGCGACGAAAGAGAAGCAGCGATAGAAGGAAAGGATATGATGAGATCAGCCACAATGGAAGGAACAATGCTAGAGAAGGTGTCTAATGGCACAACGACTGAAAATGATTGTTCAAGGAAGATTGTGGGTACAAGGTCTGCTAGAACCGGTGGAAGTCACATGTTTGTAAGGAACAAAATCATCTTTGTAATTCAGGTCATTAGTTCCTACTAACAAATGTCACTAGAAAAGGAATGACAAGTTGTTCACTAACTTAATGAATTCAGCTGATAATGACATGTAAGAGTCTATAAGAAGGAGGAAACCAGGTTATGTGCACGTTACTTGTTTTAGATGTTTAGTTTCTTACTTTATTGGTTACTTACTAAATGAGTTAGTTTTTTTTGTCTATAAGAAGAGGCGAGTAGTCTGCAGCTGGGTACACAAAAGTATAGAGAAGATTAGTTGATCTAGGTTGTGTGTGGATCAACAATAGAGTCAAGTAGGAGAAGATTGAGTGACATAAGACTAGAGAGCATCAAAGGAGAGAGAAGTCTATAAAGATAAAAGAACAACATCTAGCACAGAGTCTACAGTTCAACGCATAGACCAAAGGTGTCATATATTTATCATTCTAGATGAAGAGAAACTTTGTAGGTTTTCCTCGATGGGTTTCCACATTAAAAACAGTGTCATTGAAAAGATGATGAATGTGTTTATGTTGCATGAATGTATGTGAATGCATATAAATGTATATGATGAATATGCTTAAGTAGAAGGAATGTATATTGTGATTAAGTGTTTATGTATTTGATTATGAATGAGTTTCCTTATCCATGAGTCACACTATTCATAGATAGCATGTGTGTTAAGAATATTTTTATATTATAATCGTCGTGATGGATAAGTTAAGTAGTGTCTTATATGCACACGATAGGGTTAATAAATACACCCACCAACTTCAGTTGAGCGATTTGGTAAGGTGCTAAGGGAGAATAAACCCCCAACCAACTCCAGAAACTTGGTTCTGACAGTTACCCATAAGAGATATCTCAGGTGAGACTACATCTACATAACAAGTGTTGTTGATTGAGTCTTGCTCTTTCGGGCCAATCTCTTGGTATTTGTTGTTACGGTTTAGCGAAGTGGTCGAGGTTTTCATTGTACAAGACTAGGGTTGTCGTGGTTTTTGTCATGATTTAAAAGCTTTCTCCTCATCCTCTTATTTTATGTTTAGCAAGCATTCTAACCTGGCCGTCCATTTTTTGTTGACCTATCTTGCAAGTGGTTGTGATTTTCCTTGTTTCTAAGAAAAATCACACCTCTTGCAGACAAGAGTTGTTCCTCTAGTCAAAATGGTTCAGATCTAGAACAAATGTGTAAACAACAAGGATGGAAGACTTCCCCTAGAGCTTGTAGATATCTGGAATGAACCGTTTGGCTATTATGTAGTATGATGTAAGTGTCTCCTATGGTGATGAATCTCCATGGATGTACCGGCACAAACACATCAAACAGACAAGCAAGATCAAAGGTACTAGAACATAATCTATAGTTCTATACTAGTGACTAAGGAATCTAGTAATAAAATGAAATCATTTTAACATAACACATTTTATGAGAAAGGAACCAACTTTGCATTAATAATGAAGAAGAAATCTTACAACCTTTTTTCCTTAGTGTTTTGATGCTCCTTCACATGCCATGACCTTCCCTCAAAAGATCCTACTTTATCCTCCTATGCTCACCCTATATTAGGCCAAAATCTCAATTCAACAGCATAACTTTTCTCTCTCTCAACCATGGAGTATGAGCCAGTTTTTATAGGCTTTTGGAGGATAGGGATGGTTGAGTAATTAGTGGGTGAGGTGGGAGGGAGATCCAAAAAGGGATGATCTCAAGTCCAGATGGTCCACAAGAGTATGGATGATGGTGCCATGAAGTATTCCTTCAAGAATCTTTTGGAATCTTCTCTTTTTCACTTTTTAACTCGAGTACCGCTTCTCTTCCATGCTGACAGAGTGTTACCATGGTGGAACCACTCTCTGATTAAGGAAGGAAGTGGTGGAACCACTTATTGTCAAGAGACAATGGGCATTACTGAAGAGCGTAATTCCTCTTGCATTAAGGGAAAAGGATGTGCTGGACTCAAACATGAAAATAGGAGCATGGGCCACCGTCGAACTTCACAATTTCAGATTTTAGGGAAAATTATGATGTTTTGGGCCTCAACACATGATAGTGACAAGATTTATGTCTAACAAAATGTCCCCCAAAGCATGAGGATAGAGGGATATGATAGGATAAGCTTTAAAAGAGAAAGTTATCACTTCAAGGTAAGAAATCACTTAATTAGAGATCACCATGAACCAGGCTTATGCAATACATAAATGCTTTTGATTCATAAAATTGTCTCCTCATTATGGCTACAGACCAATACAAAGAAGATCCACGAGAGAGATGAGGAAACATGGCTATAAGAATACAACGTAGATACATGTGAAAGAGACTTAAACTTGGACATAGCTACTAGACATACAATGTAGATCTATGTCAAATGGACACAAATTTGAGCATAGCCATGACCATACAAATGTGGGTCCATGCTAGTAATTATACAAAATATTCCATCGCAACCTGGGGAAAGCAATGAGCTCTTTAACAAATACCCAGGGTCTTCGGCTCGTCTTCCACAAAGTACGATTCTATCCATGTGATTACAATGTATTGATGTCAAACATGCTAGAAACCACTTGATTACCTGTCAATGATGAGAACCATTAACAAGTGCGGGGTAGATCGCCATTAATGCCAATGATTCCCAAGGTACCCTAGTACAATATTCTGAGTGTGAATAGATGATTTGATTTTGAACACCCAGTCGAATCTTTTGATAAAAGGTCAATGATGTGGACCTATGTCAAGAACGAGAGAATCTGTCATTAATGCATAGATCTCAAGGTACTATATTTTTGTTTCTAAGACTAATTTCTG
The DNA here is from genome assembly GCA_001517045.1 of Pseudotsuga menziesii. Taxonomy (NCBI): domain Eukaryota; kingdom Viridiplantae; phylum Streptophyta; class Pinopsida; order Pinales; family Pinaceae; genus Pseudotsuga; species Pseudotsuga menziesii. Next base: position 94,521 of record LPNX010885639.1, read on the forward strand.
GATGATGATTTGATGTTGACATGAATAGTCTCGTCAAAGGAGGGCCATGATGAATCCCACATGGAAGACATGAAATGAGTATGTTGGAACCATAGGACTGAGTCAATAGGTACTAACACAAAGGCTATTTAACCTGCTAAGGTAAGCTTTCAATTTTCCTTTGAACAATGGGTGATACGACCGAAGACTTGATAGCATTGACTTAGACTAGACAGATTCCAATACATAATGTGATAGTAGATGATGCATTCTTTGAAAGACTCAAAGGAGTGACATGACTCATGAAAGTGGATCGACTTGGAAGCAAGCTGAATACCCAATTGACTGAATGAAATGTAGACAAGTGCCATGTTCAAAGGTGACTAATAAATGCCATTTATTCACAAAATGAAATAGTTCCCTTCCTTTAATTTCCCCATCATGATTGATGAGTTCCTCTTTTCATTTTTACGAGTCCAAAGAGGGTAAAAAACACTCGTTGTAGCTTATCCAGAGATAAGTTCATTCTCATATATTTCACGACCCGGAGAAAGGAGGGGTTCATTCCCAAAAGAGTGTCTCTCAGTGTTTTGTTTAATGAGTCCATTGAAATTAAACTCAGTATCGTTCATGTTTAGAGATTCTAAAATGAATACGGAAGAAGACTCCAAAAGGTCCCTTTTCGTACAATTTAGCCTCTAGGTCCCGAAAAAGTACAAAATAATACCCAAGAGAACTATTCCAATCATGATTGGCTGGAGCACTCGTTTTTCTTAACTAGTCAATCCGAACCGAAAAAGGGGTAAATTACTATCCAAAAGACGACTCTTCAAGTACTTTTATGTGTTTGAACAAGACAAGTTCACTCAACAATATTTTATTAATTCTTGCACATGATCTAGGAACTAGGAATCAAAATCATCAAAGAATTATTAACAAATACTCATGAATTGGAAAATAACTGGAACCAAAATAGGTTTCCTCTCTGTATATTTTATAAACAATAAAATGGTTACAATATACATGCAGAGCAATGGCTTAACTCCATGAATAATTTGAATACCTAAGGGACAATTTGAATTCAATGAGTGAGTCTAGCTTAACTGACTCTTTGCCATGCAATCTCACTCAGTTAACCACTTGACCAAAACCCTAATTGAATCACCAAACCCTAACTGAAGTTGGAGTGCAATAAATGAATTAATCTCAACTGAAGGAGATCAAACACATGTCATAGCAAACCAACCATCAAGTGCTAGTACTGCATGACTCCAATGAACCCTGTTGAGGTTAACTGAAGCTGAACTGACCATCAAAAGTTGGTGGAGGCACCTTGTTAACTCCAGTTCATTAAATAATAATAAATAATCATTAAATAATATATTTAATGAATGGAGGTGCCTTAACTGACTGTAACTCACTGGTTGAACTGAATGTAACCACCAGTTAGAAATTAGGTGCATTAATGTCACACAGATCACCCCTGGAGTGCTCGAGTTAGCCTCCTTGACTGTAGGAGAAGGCTAAGTTAGCCTCCTTGACTATAGGTAGGTGTGGGAGTGACTGGGATGATGGTAATTAATGCTCCACTAATGTCAATTAAACTTAGGATAGTGGTTTAACTAGGCCAATTTGACCGAAAGAGTGAGTATGATGGTAAATGTCTCCAAACCCCCCCCTTAAGCTATACTCAGGAAGAGTTAGAAAAAATAGATGTATAAAATGCTAGGGCCCTGACAACTAAGGCCATAGGTCACCCTGTACAATAAAGTAACTACTTAATATAACCAAGGAAATAGGGAAAACCTCATGGGAAAAATAGCCCCCCTCAAACTAAGCAGTAAATCAAGAATTGGTTCTTCTATGCAGCAGCATCCTGAGACTGTGCATGTGAACCTATGAATCCAAACTAAATGAATATGTCTCGAGGAATCTTCCACTTTGGAAGAAGAAGAATGCACTCAACTGAATCAGAAATATAAACAGCTGCACGGTGGAAACTGGACCCATGTAGAGCAACTGAAATCATCTGAAGAGAGAGCAAAGGTTCTTGAGGATTCAAACCATGTGTGGAACACTCAAGAAACTGATATGTTGCAGCCTTGAACAGAAAACCATGAGTGGTAAAATCAGCCCCAAATCTTAGGAGCAAGTGTCCATGCGGATGCAGAATGTCTTCCTCTTTACTAGTTCTGTGAGGAGATGAGCTTGTGACCAAAGGTAGAGAATCCATGGGACTATGGAGAGAGAATGCTTGAGATCCATAATATGATATAGATTCTGAAATATATAATGATTCACAAAATAAAATATCAGAAACCTCACAGGAGGAAACTAACACCAAATCCCCATCAGCAAAATTGAAGAAGAACTGCAGTACTTGATTTTTCACACCAAAATTGGTGAGAGCAGCTACAAGCATCGATGGAATCTCTTGGATTTTAATATATGAACCAAATAATATCATATTAGAATGTAAATCATATCTAAATAAGTTCACAACAGACCCAAAACTATGAAATCAAATCAAATCCCCAGCAGCAGTTTTGTAGGAGACTTGCGGTACTTGTTTCTTCACACCATTGATGAGAACAGCTACAAGCAGTATTGAAGGTTTATGAACCTGAAATTTTGAACCAAGAAATATCATATAATATCCAAATAATATCATATCAGATCCAATAAGGTTCATATCAAATCCAAAATTATGGTCAACTGAGACGGTAGATGCACAGTTTTCTTCTTCTTCAAAATTCTGAATTTTGGTGCATGCAATCCTGTAGGGATTTGCTGGAAGATCTAGATCATGGGGAGAAAATGGATCACTCTGGTAATCTGATATTTCTTCCAAAATATCCAAGGTATCACATATTTTCACACCAGTAGCAACATTAGAGGAAGAAAATTGAAATTTCTCCTCACCTTCGGAAGCAATTACTAGTAAATTTTGCATAGAATTCAAAGGAAAATCACCGGTGAATGTTTGCATGGAAGTGCAGCAGTATTTTTCTTCAATATCAGAGATTCGAATGTCTTCTTCTGTTTCAGAAATATGAGAAGATGAGATATCAGAGATATCATGAAATTCCGGAGCAACAGGAGAAGGAGTCACTTCATGGAGACTTTCTTCAATTCGAATTGAATGTGTAGAAGATTCTGCTTCATCTTCATCTTGAACAACTTCATCAGAGAGAGTAGAGGATGAGAATTTTGAGTGAAGAAATCTTGTGGTGCTGGATGTGATCTCCAAAGTACTATTATGATCCTCATTGTGCTTGCCAAAGGTTCTGTCCAATATTGGCCAGAAATTCTTTGGGTATTCAACAGAATCAATAAGGTAGTACAAGCTATCATCAAGGGACAGACCTATTGCTCCAAAAGCTCTATCACCGTCATTTATCCAGTCATTCTCATTCTCATAAGACTCTTTTCTAAGTCCAATAGATACCTCATAGAGACCTCGTCTCTTCAAAGATGCAATCATCTTCAACTTCCATTCTGAATAGCTTGTGAATGGGGTGAGAAGAGGGATTGATGAGTCCATCCGAAGTTGTACCTAATAAAAGCTGCAAATCAAAACAAAAGGGGCATTTTAAGGTCGGAAAGACTGCACATTTTAGGCTTTGATCACACCTAGCATAGTCAATCAAGCAAGCTTGATCAACAAGTTCTTTACTTGGGGTATTAAGTGGTAATCCTTGGCTTCTGGTGCAGTGCTGGATTTTTGAGCTATTGCTCAAATTTCATGGAGAAATCTGTCAAAAAGCTTGTTTTTGAGAGATTGTTCTTCGTCCCACTGCATGCTCTGATACCATATTAATTCTTGCACATGATCTAGGAACTAGGAATCAAAATCATCAAAGAATTATTAACAAATACTCATGAATTGGAAAATAACTGGAACCAAAATAGGTTTCCTCTCTGTATATTTTATAAACAATAAAATGGTTACAATATCCATGCAGAGAAATGGCTTAACTCCATGAAGAATTCGAATACCTAAGGGACAATTCGAATTCAATGAGTGAGTCTAGCTTAACTGACTCTTTGCCATGCAATCTCACTCATTTAACCACTTGACCAAAACCCTAATTGACTCACCAAACCCTAACTGAAGTTGGAGTGCAATAAATGACTTAATCTCAACTGAAGGAGATCAAACACATGTCATAGAAAACCAACCATCAAGTGCTAGTACTGCATGACTCCAATGAACCCTGATGAGGTTAACTGAAGCTGAACTGACCATCAGAAGTTGGTGGAGGTGCCTTGTTAACTCCAGTTCATTAAATAATAATAAATAATCATTAAATAATATATTTAATGAATGAAGGCGCCTTAACTGACTGTAACTGACTGGTTGAACTGAATGTAACCACCAGTTAGCAATTAGGTGCATTAATGTCACACAGATCACCCCTGGAGTGCTCGAGTTAGCCTCCTTGACTGTAGGAGAGGGCTAAGTTAGCCTCCTTGACTATAGGTAGGCGTGGGAGTGACTGGGATGATGGTAATTAATGCTCCACTGATGTCAATTAAACTTAGGATAGTGGTTTAACTAGGCCAATTTGACCGAAAGAGTGAGTATGATGGTAAATGTCTCCAACATATTTTCACATTTAAGAAGTCCAAAAAGAGTTTAAAGAAGACTCCATTATGGTTTCTTTTCATGAAGAGCGGGTTTAACGAGCCTGAAAAGAAGTGAAAATGACTTGGAACTTCGATACTAGGTTTAAAGAGCACGATCGAAGTATCAAAATGAGTGCTTGACAAATTTTTCCATTTTATGGAAGTATGAAAAAGTAAAAAACAAACTTACCCATATCCAATATTATTCACTTACATCCCTACAAGAACTTTTAAAAATATTATTAGCTTCCCAAAACAATATTTAAAATCAACTTTTATAACTATAGAAAAGGGTGTTTTTTAATAAAAAAATAAAAAAATATTAAAATAATATAAAAACCCTAAATAATCTCATATCAAAGTCAATGAAATAGTAAAAACATTTCATTTACCATTTACCAAGTTTTGGATAGTCATTTGGAGCATTGTGTGCAAATTTTCAATTAGAGATTCCGAAGCCATTACCCGTTTATTTTTCGATCCGTCAGTCTTAGGTAGGAGCTACGACCTTTCTCATTATTTTCATGGTTGTAATTTTTCTTTTCCAAGCATTTTTGTTGAGTTTTGGGGATTTTTACCCAAGGGTAAAATTTGTTTCTCGGGTAACGTGCTTCTAATTTGTGGAAAAAGCGGTGCCTGATGAAAACCATGGCTTTTATTCCTACACAGACGGTCGAATCGGTCTGTCTCAAGGAGACAGAAGCGGTGGTGGAAAACACACCCCAAAAATGGATTCCCTAGCCAAAATAGTAATTTTGAAGCATTTAAAAGGTTTGATTATGTGTCTAATTGCTCCATTTATTGTTTTTGGCAGGTCATCATAGCCAAAATGGTGGTATGGAAAGAGAGGTAGCATGAGAATGATGATGCTCAAGATGAGGTAGATGCGGCTTCTATAGCTACACTACGGGCTTGTGGCCTTCTGAAATTCTTCCAGGATACTAGTATGATATCCCATGTAAAACTACTATAGCACATTTTGCGGATGTGGAACTCAAAACAACAACATTTTGAGGTGGGGGCCCACATTCTCACCGTGGAGGTGGAAGATATTTATTTTCTTACCAAATTATCCAGGCATGGAGTGACTATTTCACTAATAGGCTCCCGAGGGGGAGACATTTCCACACAAAAAATCATAGTTCGTCACTGCTATCCTAGAACTAAAATGTATGTGAAGAAAATCACAATTAAGGAACTGATGGACTTGCCACTTCAGACTATGCTCTTCACCATGCAGAGGGTTTCTTGGAGCCAAGGGGCTCACCAATATTCCCAGGAACATATGTTTTATTCCCTGTAGGCCATGGCACCTACTTTTTTCAATTGGGCCAAAGCATTGCTTGCCGTGTTCAAGGATCAGTTGACGAAGTGTCGGCAAGGGTAATTGAAACAATTTTGTTATGAGACTATCTTGTTTTGTTTCTTCTTCGAGAGGGTACCTCTCCTAAGGCCATAGGTGGTATTTACTGAGATGAGATCTCGAGACAAGGTCAAGTACGAGAATCATGGCCTGCATTGGAGGTGGTGGAGCCAAGGTAGAGTATGAGGATCCCTTCTTCTATTGCTTGTATGATTAGATCCTCATGATTGAGGATTATGCTTATGCTAGGACCGAATTCCGAGGAGATCTAGATCTACCTTTACCAGTTGATGCTCAGTGGGATGACATTGTTAAGAAACAAGATCAAGATGTTGATTATTTTTGTATTTCCATGAATGATGACGAGACCTAATGTTTTCATGCAGATGTTGGAGATTCCCAACCTGGGGGTTCATCCCCAATGGACAGTTGAGTCAGAGCTCACTTCATACATAGGGGGGATGATGATTTAACTGAGTTGGAGGACAACCTCAACTAGTTTAAATTAGACATTCCAGATGGTGCGATAGATGACCTCCCTAGGAGGTACCACAGAGACATAGCTGGAGTGTCAGTATTTTTTAACCGCTTGCTCTGTAGGGTAGTTAGGGTTATTATGTGCTATCATGATCACCGTTAGACAATCTGCATGATTCATACAATGAAATCTATCTAGCTTCAGTATTTTTGACATTTTGTATCTGAAAGCCAGAGTGCTTCAATTGGTTTTTCGTGACCATTATTTTTGTAAAACACTTTATATATATACAGACTTATTTATGGTTTTTATATGTGTTTCAAATGGAAAATTATATTTACATGAGTTTTTACATGTCTTCTACTGTTTATTTAAAATTACAATTGACCATGTTTTATTTATAACAATTATGTATGGGAAATATACTAGTCTAGAATGTAGTTTTCCAATGAGTCAACAAACTTGTTGTAAGACTTAGGAATGTGCCTATAAGTCATTGAATTGAATGAACTTTCTAACAGATGCACTCTTCGAAAGAGATGAAGCAACGTGGGGTTTCTGATGGTGTAAACATGGTTCAAATGACAAACTACTAGTTGCGAGTTGATAAATACTACCAAGTCATGAATTTCCTAATATGTAGCCTCAGTAAACAAACCTATTAATACCTGATACTCAACGATGTTGTTGGTAGCTAGACCAATACAAACTGCCCCTGAACTAACTAAATCATGTGCCGGGGAATACAAAACCCAAGCATCTAAAACGAGGTTCAAGGTATGATGGAAAGCACCATAAGCAAAACCATAAAAAACCATGAGATCTACATAACCAAAACGTGGTATAAACAATATTGACAAGAAACTCAAAACCATATTGAAAAGCCAAAAACACGCCAAAAAGTCAAACAATTATACATATATCCAAGGTACCATACATAAATGAATTCAAGCAAAGTACCTCTTCAGGTACAACCCATTGCGAGGTTTCTTGAAAGGTATCCCATCGTAGTATACTAGTTCGTAGTCCCCCTTCTCTAATACTTTACCGACGATAAAAGGACCATAGCACATAGATTCAAAATTTCCCTTCCCTAGCTTATCATGTCTCTGATTGTAACTCAGAACCATGTAACTTTCATTAAAAACATGAGGTTGAACAGAATTATCGTACTAGGTATTAACGCATTTTTGTGTGCCTCGTTAGCCAAGGTAGCATCTCTTCTACTTTCATTAAGGTTTGTTAAGCACAAAAACCATTCTTCTTCAATGGAAGTGTTCGAGAGAAGTTCTACTGCAAGTTTAAGTGATGGGATTTGACTCTCAATAGGAAGGTAAACTTCTAGTTTGTAAACCAACTAAAAGGGCGTGAAAACAATTGTTGTTTTAACTAAAGTCCTATAATCCCACAATGTGGAAAAGAGAGTCAAATGTCAGTTGGATTTTTGATCTCCAACCATCCTATGTAGCATAGTTTTGAATTTTTTTTTAATGGCCTCGACTTGACCATTAGCATGCGGGTAATATGGATTTGAGTTGTCATGACAAAAACCCAGCTTAGCACTCAACTTGGCCATCATCTGATTATAGAAATGAGACTCGTGGTTAGTGACTATGGCTTGAGGGACTCCAAACCTAGCTATCACATGGTTAAATAAAAAAAGTGTTGCAGTCTTTCCATCCTTTGCATATATAGGCATTGCCTCAGCCCATTTTGTAAAGTAATCGATGGCTACAATGATGTAACCATTCCCCTCAGTTGATGTAGGATTACAATGCATAAAATCAATACCCCACTTCATGAAAGGGCAAACAACAATGAAGGGGTGTAAAGCAGCGTGGTGGGTGTGCTTTTCAGTATAAAAGTGTTGGCTGGGTGGGAATTTATTAACCACCTCATGACAATCTTTGAAGATTGAAGGGGAAAAATACCTAGTGTGAAGGATTTTCTGAGCTGTCACCATCCCAGAAAGATGACTGCCACATTCTCTAGAGTGGCAATCATTCAGAACTTGTTCAGCCTCTTCGTGTGTAAGGCATCGCCAAAGAATGGATTTAATACCACATCGATACAATGTATCATTTAAAATGAGATAATAATTTTGCATGGTGATGGATGCGATGATGATTATCACGGGATATGTCGGTTGAAATATCTAGGTCTGGAGATAAATGATCAAATATACATACCATGGGTCGGTTGTGCTGATCAGGAAAAATAATTCATCCGAAAATAAATAATTGGGATTAACTTCCATCAAAGCACAGGGAAGGTAACACATCAACTCAACGAAGACCAAGGACTTCTTCGAAGTATCCTTAGAAAACTCACGATACAATTCCTGTAAGATAACGATCCAACGGGAATAATTTCCCCCTAGTACCTGACGAGTCAAAATGTAATACATGGGGTTTTGATCTGTGAGTACAATTGTGGTGTGAAGTAAGATGTAGTGATGGAATTTTTACACAGTAATGACCGTATCAAATGCTAGCTTCTCCACACATGAGTAACAGGTTTTAGAGTCAAGAAGACTCTTACTTCGGTAATAGATCACGTGTTCTTGGTTGTTGGAATATTCCTGCACTAGAACCATACCAATAGTTGTAGTGGAGGCAGCAACATACAACACAAATCATTTTGACTAATCAGTCGGGTGTATCACTAGTGAATGGGTCAGAGCATGCTTCATATTATCAAAAGCTCTATGTGCTTGGTCATCCCAAAATAATGAAGTGTCCTTCTTAAGGATACGCATATAGCTATGTGTTTTTTTTGCAAAGTTTCATACGAAATGAAAGAGAAAGTTTTCCTTCCCTTTCAAACTTTGGATTTTAGTGATATTTGTCGGGGCATGTAAGGCCAAAATAGAAGCAATTTTCAAAGGATAAATATGGATTCCATCTTTGGAAACCACAAAGCTAAGAAGATATCTAGTCTCAACACAAAAGACACATTTTTGTGGATTAAGCCGAATATTATAATGATGACACCTAAGGAAAATGTCTCTAAGGTGCCCCAGGTGGTCTTCCCATTGCTGTGAATGAGTAGGGAGATCCTCAAGATATGGCTCCACGTTGTGCTTGATATCATGAAAAGCATAGGACATGGCACACTGGAATGTAGCTATAGCATTTTTGAGATCAAAGGGTAACTTTTGATATACAAAGGTTCCCCATGGGAAAATGAATATCATTTTATGTTGATCGACGGGCATACTCTCTATCTGATTGTAGCCAAAAATCAATCCATAAAAGAAAATATGACACTCCCAGCACAATTATCCATGACTTGATTGATGTGTGGAGTAGGAAAATTGTCTTTAGGACAAGCCTTATTTAAATCTCAGAAATCAATACAAACCCTAATAGTGCCCTGTTTCTTAGCTATAGGGACAATATTCGACACCCATTACGTTAGTGGTATTGGATAAATAAACCCTGCCTTCAGAAGTTTTTCCAATTCGGCTTTGATAACCGCAGCCTTCCTAGCATGGACTTGACGTAATTTTTGGTGGACCGGTCTTTTCGTGGGATAATTTTTAATCTCATCTTCAACGATAGACGGATCAATCCCTGACATTTCTTTGTATGTCTACGAAAAAATATCATAGAAAATTTTGAAAAGAGCTCTATAAGTTTCAGTTTTCTCTGTTGAACATGTCTGTCCTACATGAACATGCTCAATAGTTCTAGGCTTGACTAATATGTCAATAGGGGTTTTCTGAGTGATGTTGCAAAGATTCCCTTCTGAATCTATACCTTGCAACAATACAGGTGCTTGAGTATTGCTAACGATATCAGTGCTAAGAAGAGATATAAGGTCAAAGTATGCCGAATTGGCGTTGGGAAGGAAAGAAGATCTATGATGATGATCTTCCCAAACAGGTTCATCCGCACTCATGATCTCCATGATGGACTCATCCGATGGAAAAGTATGTGTGAGATAGTCTAGAGTGGGGAGAGAGGGTTCTATCTAGTAGGGCAAGTGGTAAGGATCCCAAGCCATCAGATGAAGATCATTAGGTTGGGCATCAAAAGAAGATTGAACAAAATCATAAAGTGCTTCATAAGGGCCTAAATAGGATGACTCAACAACTTCTTTTACTCAAGGATTGTGGCCAGTTGTGGAAGTCATGTTCACGGTAGCCACTTTCGTACTAGGAGGGGTCGAGGGAAACACTCCCATAAGGGTTGAATACTTCAACATACCTACCCCAATCAATTGATTAGGAGGAGGTGATTGACCTAGCATAGGGATATTATTTGTAGTGGTGGTAGCAACATCAGGTGAACAAAAATCGAGTTGATCAATGGTCACAATTTTCCCAAAATGAGGGAATTGGAGAGTTTGAAATACTGTCTAAGTGACATCCGTCATAGTATAAAACCAATTTCTCCCCAATAGAATATTGTAATCAAACGAAGCATCCATTGCCTCCACATAAATGGAAACAGTCTTGCACCCAAGCTCGACCGAAAGGGATGGTAACAGACCATGAGATTCGAAACCTTTTCAATCGAAATATTTTAAGGTTATGGGGGACTTTGTCAGATCAGCAGAACCAATGGCCCTCCAACAAGCCAAATACAAAACTAAGGTGGAAGCTCCCTCATCCAGAATGGTCTTATGGACCTTTCTCCCAACTACTCTTGTCGCGATTTGAAATGTGAGCTGGTGGGTTAATATAGAGTTATAGTTCTCCACATTAAAGTGAATCAGATTGGTGTTATCTAGGTCTAATGCCCCCAATGCAGTAAACAGGTTTTTTGCGCTGTGTGGGACAATTTTGGAGAACCTCCAGGGTATACATTGCGCATAGTGCTTGAGATAAATCTTCAACGATATTGTAGAATTGTGCAGCTCAAGCATTTGGATTAAAAATAGACTCCCTGAGGGTACTCTTGGGTGGGTGCAAAATCAAGTGGAGATTAGGTTTCTTGATTGTGAGGGGACCATTAGATGAAGATGAAGTAGAAATAGTGGAAGGATTTTTCTCGAGAGAAGGATTTTCGCCCTTCTTTGCTGGAGGTTTTTCATATGAATGACTACGAGTATTGAAGCTAATAGTTTCTGAGGAAATCATTCTGATTTATTCTGTCGATTAGAGGGTCCTTGATTAGACACATGATCTATCAATTGTTGTTGAGATGGAAAGGGGTTGGTAAGCACTGCAGGTGTAGGGTTACTCTTTAAAAATTTACTAATCTCTTCATGGCAAGGGCACTCCTTCGTGAAGTGGTTGTTGAGTCCACAATTGGTCCCTTTTTAACCATCTTTAATCACCTTTTCTTCCCTTGTTTTACACTATTCAGCATTCTAATACGACCTGTTTTCCTCACTCTATGCCTTAAATTACCAAGGTAAGGCTGATTATTGTTTTATCCTATTGATGCTTATGATTGTGGCAATTAAGGCTATTTATCTCTCGAAATTGTGCTAATTTGTTGTGATCTATGAAGATAGCGCGAGATGAGTTGACTGCAGGTAAGCGGAGCTGAACAAGTCTTGAACAAGGGGTGTTCATGATTCAAGAAGTTTCTCAATCCTTCAATCATCGCTTAAGGCATATGATTCCTATGCAACCCTCCAGACAGAGCCTTACAAAGTGGCTATAACAGAATGTGCTACGATCGGGGGATCTTTAGTATAGTTGTTCGAATATCATGGCGATTTGGGAAGATCGCCACTTCTGGGCCAGTCTCCAGCTTTCTCTCATTTTCTATATTTGCACCATGCCACGTCTTGTAACAACCAGTGTTATTCAGGGCGCCTGAAGATCAGATATCTTTATGGCTGCCCTTTGTAATAGGATCGGTTGTTATAGTTTGTATGTATAAAAGTGAGAGGATGTCTCGACCCAGGGGGTTGGAAAATATATAATTCATTCTTGTATTGACAGTGGGGGTAATCTGTACTCATTCTTTCTTTTAATACAAAGAGTTGCTGCTGATTTAAAGGAGCTGTACATTGTTCATCCAGCATCTCTGTGTGAAGGCTGGGCCCGCCTTCTGTAGAGATTGCTGAGTTAAGGTAGGATTTTTGAATTTATAATTGTGTGATGTTCTGTTGATTATATTGTTTGTGTGCGCAGTAGTAGGATGTGTGAATTTGTAGTATTACATTTTACTGAGATTGAAAACTGCTACAGGATAACAGTCGACTGAATAGGGAGTTTCCTTCATGAAATTTATTTAATAGCTGTACACAGCTTTGTTCATCTCATGGCTCAGATTGTCGTCCCACAAATCCCTACACTTGTTTTACTATTATAATTGTTGTCTCCATTTCTGCAATTCGATTCTTTAATGTATTCGAACTTAATTTACTGCAATTGAATTTCCAGATCACAATTAGTTATGAGTATGAATTCCAAGAGTGGTTAGATTAAATAGATGAATCATTTATCTCAGGATATGAATAGGATTTTATTTATGTCTGCAATTGTTATTTGAATCTGATTTCATTTCCTGTTGATGCATGGTAGAAAGAATTTGAATTTGTAGTATTTAGAAGATTGGTGGGATTACATAGGTTCTGAGGGATGAACATGGTTGTTTAGGGGTAAAGTGTTTAATTACAATGATATGGTGTTTAAGCATAAATTGTGCATCTATCCTTTGAAATAAAAGACTTTCTCGCGTTGACAATAAATCTCGTATGCTCTGTGTGTTGATAATAATTTATCTGCATTTAGGGCGCTCGACATTTTGGCGCCGTTGCCGGGGAAGGATAAAAATTAAACACTATCAGTAGTTGCATTTGGTAATTATTTCTAGTCAGTTTCTTTTCATTCTCTTTGATGAAATGATTTGGGTTGTATGAATACAAGAAGGGTAAAACACGATCAATTCCCAACTCCCAAAACCCCACAAGATACTAACAGTGCAGGTGGCTCGGGTCGAGGTTGAGGAGTACCATTGGGCAGAAGGACGTTCATTGACGACCTTGTTGACAGAATTGATTCATCCACTGGGGCTCATCTTCAAGAAACTCCTATCAGAAGAAACCCTGCTGATCCTGGGGCGCTAGCGTCGGGATCCACGGTGGAGAATATACGAGCAGCTGCGACTTCCTCAGCAATCCCTGTAGACAAAGACACATCTGTTACAACGGGACCTGCTGGTAGAGGTCCGAATTATCACATTAACGGGAGGAGTGTAACTAAGGAAGAGTGGGATCAGTACCACCAGAATCTCCTGGGTCAGTGGAAAAACGAAGAAAAGAACGAGGAACAAGAGAAGGATGAAGAAAAGAACACAGGAAGAGACGAAGAGGAGAAAATAGAAGAGGAGATGAGTAACAGACACGGGGCCGACGAGGAATAAGTGATGGGAGAAAACTATCATCATGAGAATCACTCCTTGCCAGAGGGAACAGTGGCTACATTGCAATTTCCAATTCAACAACCAGATGGGGCAGCTCCTATGAAGAATATCTCACCATCAGTGTTACCTCGTTTCCATGGAAAGGCGACAGAAGACCCAGACGAATTCCTTTTTGAATTCGATATTCTTTGTCGCAGCTACGATTATATCACCGATGCCCAAAAGCTAAAACTTTTTCCTGCTACCCTGAAGGACAATGCATTATGCTGGTTCATGAGCCTTGGGGGAGGGACCGTTGCTAATTGGGATTCAATGAAACAAGTGTTCCTGGAGAAATATCAGGAATATTGTAATACCAAGGACAAGAGGGAAGAATTATTTAAAATGATACAGAAGGAGGATGAAAGTTTGGAAGATTTTGTGGAAAGGCTGCTGTACAATGTGCAGAGAGCTGGGCAGACGAACATGGGGCTGGATGTACTCAAGATAATATTGCTCCATGGGATCAGAGATTATTGTTTAGATATGTTAAACCTTCTTGGTAAGGGAGATATCTCCAAAGAGCCTTTTGATAAAATTGTGGAACTATGCAAGAGATACTCCAGGGGGTCTTCCAGGAACAATAAGCGGGACAAACGAGATAAGTTAGAATGTGGCGTCTTCGACAGAACTCAGAAATCATCTAATGGAGGCGCCACCCATGCAGAGATAGGCAATCTCCTTGAAAATTTTAAAACAGAAATGATGATTTCTATCTCCTCGGAGATCGATGTCCTGAAGGCAAAGCAAAAACAAGCAGTGGAGGATCTCACATTAGGAGTGTTCTGCCCCCAATGTAGAAAGAATCATCCGGTAAGAGAATGCCCGCTTGACAAAGTAAACGTGTGTCAGCTGTGTGAGATGAACCACGATACGAAAGAATGTCCCTCACTCCCTCAAGTAAAGGCCGTTCTGTAGGCATCAAACCCGGATGTGGAAGCAGCCTACTTTATTGCACAGAAGAAACCATGGCAGCCTCGAAATCAAGGTATGCCTCCAGACTCTTTTCCATTTTTGAAAAACATGGGAAATTGGAACAATAATATGCAAAATGTGAATACACAATTCCCTTCAAATTATACTCAGTGGAGCTCTTCCCAACCTGCAATGCAAAATTATAACTCATGGAGTCCTTGGACATAGCCACCTCATCAACCTACGTCATGGTCTCCTGGATGGAGGAATTTCCATCCTGGGAACCAATTTCCTCAACCACCTCAACAGTCACCATATTCTCCTCAGTTTCCCCAATTTCCCCAATTTCCTCCATATCCTCAATACCCACCTCAACAGTCGTAGTTGTAGCTGCAGAATAATTCTGTCCTGAATATACCAATCCGACCTCAGGTGCCTGCCCAACCTAACCATAACCCGAATAATAAAGCAGTCCATCAATTAGAGACTGTCAACATGCCAACCTACTCTTTGTCCCCTGTAACTTGCAACGAAATTCATTTACGATATGGGAAAATTGTAGAACCTGTAATTACAGAGGATGTTTCACCCTCTGTGCACAAAGAAACAGGGAATTCACAGCATCTATTCGACATAGCCCCTATCATTGAAGATGCTGAGCATCCCTTAGAAGGGACGGCTGAAACATCCGACGATAAAGGGATGGCTGAAACATCCAATGATAAATTTGACAATAAACAGCCTTCCTAGTTGATAAAGCAACCACCATACCCCGAAAGACTAATGCTACCAAGAACGGGCGGGCAATCTCAGTTTAACCTCCTCAGAGAGTTAAGGAACCTTTATGTCAAAATCCCCCTTCTTCAAGCTCTCCAAGATGTCCCTATTTACGCTAGAACAATGCGGTACCTATGCGCTAAGAGAGCAGGAAGGAAACCCAGGGATCCTCCTACGGTTCACGTCATAGGAAACTTATCTACCTTGATGACAGGAAAAGCCCCTGTGACTAAATATGATGACCCTGGCAATCCTACCGTTACTGTACAGATAGGACAGACACAGATACCCAACGTACTAGTGGATCTAGGAGCAGCAATCAATGTTATCACAATAGAGACTGTAAAGAAGCTTGGGCTCACTAATCTTAGACCGACCCCTACTATTTTGGAATTAGCAGATAGATCCACCATCAGACCCGAAGGGATCCTAGACGACCTTGTCATCTCAGTAGATTCATGGGAGTACCCAGCTGACGTTTTGGTATTAAAACCTAAATCGTAGCTGGGGGGACACCCATTGATCCTGGGGAGACCTTGGTTGGCCACAGCTGATGCTTGCATCAGCTGTCGATCGGGGTCCATGACTATCTGATGGTATGGATACTAAAAATCTCACCCTTTATCCTCCATCTCGGCCAAGTCTAGAGGCTGAAACATCCCTTTGGATAGAGCAGGAGGAGGAGGAGGAGGTTCAGCCACTATTAACTATAGGGAAGGCCTTAAGTTTTAAAAATGAAACAGAAGATGACACTATTAGCAATTTCATTAGTGAACCCGCTTCAGTGAATAGAGAGGTCTATCAAATTCTGAACACCACTTTGGGCAAGGAAGAACAAGAAAATCTTACGGAAGAAGCCTTAGTTGGTGACACAAACATAATCCTGGTTGTGAGAAATTTAGAGAGTATCCCTATTGAGGTAGATCCTGGAAGAACTTTGAATATCAATCCTAGTCTTTCCTTAGAGGAACAGAAACGCCTGATCAGCCTCTTGAAAGAACACAAGGGGGCGTTTTCCTGGGAGTATACAGAGATGAGGGGTATTCCCTCTAGTCTGTGCACCCATCACATTTACATCAAAAATGACTCCCGGCCTGTGTGTCAACCCCAACGACGCATGAACCCCAAGCTGAGGGATATAGTGAAGGAGGAAATCCAGAAAATTTTGGAGGCAGGATTTATATATCCGATCTCAGATAGTGAGTGGGTCTCTCCACTCGTAATTGTACCCAAGAAAAATGGGAAATGGAGGGTCTGTGTTGATTACAGGGAATTGAACAAAGCAACTCAAAAGGATCATTTCCCTTTGCCCTTCATTGACCAAGTACTTGATACCCTGTCAGGAAAGAATTTCTTCTCCTTCCTAGATGGCTTTAGTGGGTACAATCAAATCCAAATTACTCCTAAGGATCAGGATAAAACCATCTTCACTTGTCCCTGGGGAACGTTTTCCTACAGAGTGCTTCCCTTTGGATTATGTAACGCACTAGCAACGTTCCAAAGAGCTGTGATTGGCATATTCTCTGAATTAGTCAATGATAGTATGGAAATATTCATGGATGATTTTACTCCCTATGGCAGGGACTTTGACGAAGCACTGGAGAATTTAAAGAAGGTTTTGATTCACTGTGAACAGACTCAACTCTCATTAAGCACTGAAAAGTGCCATATGATGATGAGTGAGGGAGTGGTATTAGGGCATTTTATCTCTGCCAATGGCATTAAGGTAGACCCTTCAAAAATTAAAGTGATCAAGAATATACCTACCCCTTCAACTCAGAAAGAGGTGAGAAGCTTTCTGGGACATGCTGGGTATTATCGAAGGTTTATAGAAAATTTCTCCAAACTGGCCTCTCCCTTGTTCTCTTTGTTGACGAAAGATGCACAGTTTGTGTGGAATATAGCATGCCAGACAGCACTTGAGGTGCTTAAAGAGAAGCTGTCCACAGCTCCCATCCTAAGGGGACCTAATTGGACCCTGCCTTTCCATATTTCTTCAGATGCCTCTGACACTGCCATTGGAGCAGTATTAGGACAGTAGGATGGCCAAGTGCCTTATGCCATCTACTATGTTAGTAAAAACTTAGCCCCTGCTGAACTTAATTATACTATTACTGAAAAAATTTCAACATTATATCACCAGGTATCCTACATTTGTGCACACTGACCACTCTGCCATTAAATATTTAATGAATAAACCTGTTACCAATGCCAGAGTAACCAGATGGCTTTTGTTGTTGCAAGAATTTGACATCACCATTATAGACAAACCGGGGAAAGAAAATGTTGTTGCTGACTTTTTATCTCGATTTACTAACAGTGATGACAGTTTGCCTGTTGAGGATTCTTTCCCAGATGAACATCTATTTGCACTTTCAGCTCATTCTCCATGGTACGTAGACGTCGCCAACTATTTGGTTGCAGGAAAGCTCCCACCATATATGTCAAAACGAGAAAAAAGAAAAATTATCCAGCAGAGTGCCAGGTTTTGTTAGCTAAATGGTCATCTCTTTTACACAGGGCCTGATCTTGAGATCAGGAGATGTGTAAGAGAAGATGAGATATTTCCTATATTAAAATCCTGTCATGAGGAGCCTTGTGGAGGGAACTTTGCAGATAAAAGAACAGGGCATAAAGCATTGCGGATGGGCTACTACTGGCCGACCCTGTTTAGGGATGCTAAAAGGTATGTCCAGTCCTGTGACAGCTGCCAGAGGATTGGCCAACCGAATAAAACAGATCAGATGCCCCTACAACCTCAACTCGTAGCTAAACCATTTGATAGATGGGCACTGTATTTCGTTGGCCCTATCAGTCCTCCGTCCAGACAGAAGGTCTACATCCTTGTTTGTACTGATTACATGACCAAGTGGGTGGAGGCTGTAGCTTTGGCCAAGGCTAATGACCAGGCAGTGATTGATTTTCTGTATAGTGAGATCTTTACCCGCTTCGGGGTACCAAGAGAAGTAGTTACCGATGGGGGGCCACAATTCATGTCATGCCAATTTGAATCCCTGCTCCAGAAATATCATGTGCAGCACAGGGTGTCGTCACCTTACCACCCCCAAGCCAATGGTCAAGTGGAAAGTACCAATAAGGTCATTGAGAACATCCTTACTAAAACAGTTAACAGCCATCGGAAGGATTGGGCTGACAGGCTTCTGGAAGCATTGTGGGCATATCGCACGACTTGGCGCGACACCACAGGTTTCTCCCCATATGATTTAGTGTATGGAAAGAGTGCCATCTTTCCAATCGAGTTTGAGATTAAAACCTTGAGGACAGCCACCGAATTGAATCTAGATGTAACAGAAGCTCAGAAGTGCATATTGGATCAATTAAATGAACTGGATAAGAAGCGGTTAGCTACAGTGGATCATACTTTGTTGCTTCAGCAACAAAGATCCAGTTGGCATGACCGATTTATTAAAAAGAAAGTTTTTAGCGAGGGAGACTGGGCATTACTCTATGACTCCAGATTCAAAAAGGATTTTAAAGGTAAATTGCGTACAAGATGGCTAGGTCCATATTTGGTTGACAGGGTCTTTGACAACGGCACTGTTTGTCTAGTGACCATTGATGACAATCGTCTACCATTACTTGCTAATGGTCATAGACTGAGACTGTATCGTAAACCTATTTCGAAAGATGCATTCATTTCGCAAATCACCACCGATCCAGAGTATCAACTGACACCAGGGCAGGAGTTTCTCTCTGCCTCGGCCAACCCTTGAACTGTAAATCACACTTTGAATCGCTGTACATAAATAAATTTGTTTTCCCTACTGTAGCGTATAATTCATTATTTTCCTTTTGCATTTGATCGTTTTGGTTGTTCTTTTTCAATAACAGTTTTGCAGGGAAGTACCAGGCGAATGACCAGATCGGGCCTGTTGAACCGGCGTCGCCCTCTTCTGCTTCCCTGCGTTGCACCTTTCTTTCCTGGCGGCTGAACAAAATTTCCCGGCGGCTGAACATACTTTTTCGGTGGCCGAAACAAAATTTCCCGGCGGCTGAACATACTTTCCCGGCGGCCGAAACAAAATTTCCCGGCGGCTGAACATACTTTTCCGGTGGCCGAAACAAAATTTCCCGGCGGCTGAACATACTTTCCCGGTGGCCGAAATAAAATTTCCCGGTGGTTGAACATACTTTTCTGGCGGCCGAAATAAATTTTTTTGGCGGCTGAACAAAATTTCCCGGCGGCCGAAATAAAATTTCCCGGCGGTTGAACAAAATTTCCTGGCGGATGAACATAATTTTCCAGCAGCCTTGACCCTTTCCCGACGACCAGAAAACCTTTCTTTTTCGGCAGCCATGAACTACATTTGCCGGCGGCTGAACATAATTTACCGGCGGCTGTGATTTATTTTCCGAGGGCCGTCAATTTTTTTTTTTCCGCGGCCGTGATTGTTCCTATTTCCGCCAATCTTTTCCCGACACCGTGTACTATCTTGGGTGGCTGCAACATCTTTTTAGCTAGCCGCAATCTCATTCTCAGCAACTACAAATCCGTTCCATTTGGTGGACATTTCCAGCACTAGAGACTGTTTTTCTTGTAATCTGCAGCGGTAATTCCTGCGTTAACGAAAGAAATTGCTTCCACTACTAGAGATGGCCCTGATTTATTCCACTCATGTCGGCCAACTTAGCATAATTCTGACCCCAGCGATGTGATGGTTTTTGTTTCATTGGCGGCAGGCTTTATGGCATTATCCTTGTCATTATGATTAAGTTAATGCCTGCGCACGAGCTCGGCTTTGCAGCGTCAGCAATTACATGCTTCATCATTCTCCGCAGGCTATCCGACGCACAGTCACACAAGGTATGGCTTTGATTTTCACATGATTAAGCATTGATTTGATTTAATAATATCAGTCTTGCCTTTATACGTATTATCATTATGGCTTAATTAATCCTCTCCCTCGTGCGACGTAAAAACTCATAACCGCCACCTTTCCCAATTTGGCATAAAATTTTTGAACCCCCCTCTGTACTGAACTTTCCAAATTTACCATCCTTTTCTCAACATCTTTGCTCAGCGACCTGTGCATCCTCTGCTTTGCAATCTCCATTTTCGGACTCTGTAATTCTGCAGCCACAACCATGGGGCTTCCAGCTCACCATGAACCTTTGAATACACAAGAACTCAGGACTAATCCTGAGGTTTTTGCCATTTTTCAAGCTGCTGGCTGGATTGAATATTTTGAGCGACTGGACGGATTTAACCGAGAAGCAGCTTTGCAATTTGCTTTGAACCTCCGAGACACTCACTTTGAAGTATGGGGGATGCGGGTAGAGGTCTCTGAGACCGTTATATATGAGGTTACTGCTATCCCACGGGAAGGAAAGGAATGGTTTGGACGACGAGTTTCCACGACGATTGCACGGGAAGAATTTTTACGAGAAGGGGAGCAAGTTCAATCGTCAAGAAGAGGAATTGCACTGCCTTCATGGCCATGGCCATGGGATCAGGTTGCTGTCTTTGTTAAGAAGTACATCACCTGTGAAGGTAGGTACCAAACTCTTTATAATTCTGATCTACCATTGCTTTCTCATCTCCGCCATGGCATTTTATTGAATATCCCATACTATTTACTTCATGCCCTGCGTCATATGGCGGCGTATGT
>LPNX010885639.1:115996-148016 GCA_001517045.1 Pseudotsuga menziesii
AGTAATTGAGGAACATATTGAACCAGTCACTATTGAATCCTCACCTGAGTGGGGGGGAGGAACCCTAATTGAGGAGGAATGACCTGAGGAGCAAGGAAACATTCCTTTGATTTCAGCAGTGAATCTTGATATACCAGCTCCTACAAAGAAAACACCACAAAAGAAAAGAAAGAGACCAATTAATGAACCCAGCATAACCCCACCAATAAGAAGACAAAGAACTAAATCAAATGCAGCAGCAGAGGCAGCCAAAAAGAAGTGGGCAACCCTGGAGGCACAGGTTGAGTTCCCAATCCTTGTACCAAGGCCAATGGATGCTCCGCAAAGGCCAGTTGAGGAAGAACCCAGCATTGAAGGACTTTTGGAAGAGAACACCTTGTTAAAGGAGGAAGTCTAAGTGCTTCAAAAGGAAGTGGAGACATGGAAGGAAACCTGCAGGAAACAAGGGGAGAAGAAAATGTATACACTGGTGGAAGCTGCAGAACAGTTAGAGGAATCCAATTCTGCTGATCCTGGTAAGGAGGGCGAGCACGTGATCTGCCCCACCTATGGGGAAATTTTCAAAAAGAAAGGCCATGAGATCATATTCAGCACAGTACAACAGCCCACGTCCACAATGGAAGAACCTGCAGAAAAAGAAGATGCTATCACACAAGAACCAGCATCTTTGACCATCCTTGCTGAAGCTGCTATCAATCCTGCGACAGAGGAAGAAAGGAATGAAATCAGGAATGATAATGGAGGTAAGGATTGCACTGTGAACTCAGAAGGCTCTCACGATATAGAGATGATAGAAGCTGAGCCACAAGGGCATGACAGTGATAAACTTGAACAGGGATCTGTAACACAAGAACCAATAAACCATGAGTTACTTGTCCCGGCGGCCGAAGAAGGGAGAGAAGAATTTGGGATGGAGGACACTCTGGAACCTAATGAAGATCTTTGCACCGTGACTCTAGAATGTTCCCAGGACGCAGATCTAATCCAGGAGGAAGAGGTAATCCAGGATGTTGTTACACAAGAACCAACATCCTTGGGAATTGCAGCAGAAAGTCCAGAATTTCAATTAGAAGATGACCCGGGGGTGGATATCGTACCCGATATATAGTGGAGTGAGGATGAACAAACAATAGCCTTAGGTGACACTGAGCTCCTTGAGGAGGAATGGTACGATGGGGAAGATATCCAGTCTCAGAGGCAGGAGAACAAGGAAGACACTGTCACACAAGAACCAGTGTCTCCAAAATCAATGGAGGTGGATGCTGAGGAGAGTTTGAAAGATGTTGTTGCCACACAAGAACCAGCAACACAAGAATTGAATCCAGGAATGTAGAAGGAAGACACTACCACACAAGAACCAGTGTCCTTAAAAGCAATGGAGGCGGATGCTGAGGAGAATCTAAAAGATGTTACTGTTACACAAGAACCAGCAACACAGGAACTAATCTCAGGAATGCAAAAAGATAACCCAGGGGATGTTGCTTCCACACAAGAACCAGCAACACATGAATCAGATTCAGAAATGCAGGCTGATCAGGGAGAAGACACTGTTACACAAGAACCAGTGTCTCAACAAGCCTTGGATACAACTGTGGGAGATAACCCAGGGGATGTTGCTGCCACACAAGAACCAGCAACACAAGAATCAAAATCAGAAATGCAGGCTGATCAGGGAGAAGACACTGTTACACAAGAACCAGTGTCTCAACAAGCCTTGGATACAGCTATGGGAGATAACCCAGGGCATGTTGCTGCCACACAAGAACCAGCAACACAAGAATCAGACTCAAAAATGCAGGCTGATCAGGGAGAAGACACTGTTACACAAGAACCAGTGTCTCAAAAAGCCTTGGATACAACTGTGGAAGATAACCCAGGGGATGTTGCTGCCACACAAGAACCAGCAACACAAGAATTAGAAATGCAGATTGACCAGCGAGAGGACGCTACCCCACAAGAAGCAATACTTCTCCCTCTCAAAAATTTTATTGATTTGGATTTAGAATAGGAAGGGCATTATAAAAAGGAGATTTTAAATCTCACAGTAGAAGTCTCAGCCCTGAGGATGGAAGTGATTAAGTGGAAAAGTCAAATGGAAGAAAACCAGAAGAAGATGATTGCTTTGAGTGAGCATCGAAGAATTATTAGAGCATTGGAAGAGCAGGGGGCTGAAGAACGTATGACCCACAGAGTTCAGGTAGAGGAGCTGCAGAACAAGATGAGGAAATTGAAAAAATTCTCATCCATGCAGAAGGAGAAGGATCAAATGTATGCCCTATCCCGAGAACTCATAGGCACTAGGAAGCCCTCTTCCTCTTATCCAGTGTTTCTCTTCGAGCAGTTTGTCTGGTTTACATTAAAGGCTGTACAGGAGGGGAGGTCATTCAAAATTGCAACCTCAGAAAATTTTTTGGAGACATTCTTTGGGAGCAATTTTGAAGAGCAAAACTTGCTATGTGAATTATACCTGCACGAGATGGCGTGCCCTTTGGATCGGCACTCAAATCCTGTTCCATTTGCAGGTGACGTTCAGCTACGATACTTTGCCTCTTTTGTGAACAATAATGTTCAATGGGAAAGGTCTTTTCAGACCTTTTCCCACAATGAATCCCATACTAATTTATGGATTCGAAGTGAGCCCCAGAATCCTGGCATTCTTGTGGCTCGATACAAGGGTTTTCTTTCCAGCCCTTCCCAGGCACAACATATCATGAACTTGCAGGAAGAGGTAATCTCCACTTGTACAAAATCCATTTCTAGACAGCAACAGATTGCATTAGAGGGGAGCAGGCACAGATGGCAGGTTGCCTCCTCTGCACTTAGAAACAGGGACCCCTACTGCTTTAAAAATTTTAAACATGCACTCTCTAGAGTCAAAGGTTATGTAGGGAGTATGAAGGAATGTGGAGTCAACTGGATGGGTTTAAAGTTCAAATTTCCTCTTATTTGGTGGCCAGCAAAACCATATAACATGGATTTTTCCATGACTAAGGCAGAGGAGCAGAGATGTTGGCAGTACTGGGTTATTCATAGAGGTATTCTGAAGACAGATGAGGAACCTGAGTTTCTCTACAATTTTTCTTCCCTCCACGAACAGAGCTCAATGCAGGACTCAGACTCCGAATGATGCAGGTTGTTGCATGAGCACATGCAACAGGGTAGTTGGGGGGAGATGTTGAGTCCACAATTGGTCCCTTTTTAACCATATTTAATCACCTTTTCCTCCCTTGTTTTACACTACTCAGCATTCTAATACGACCTGTTTTCCTCACTCTATGCCTTAAATTACCAAGGTAAGGCTGATTATTGTTTTATCCTATTGATGCTTATGATTGTGGCAATTAAGGCTGTTTATCTCTCGAAATTGTGCTAATTTGTTGTGATCTATGAAGATAGCGCGAGATGAGTTGACTGCAGGTAAGCGGAGCTGAACAAGTCTTGAAAAAGGGGTGTTCGTGATTCAAGAAGTTCCTCAATCCTTCAATCATCGCTTAAGGCATATGATTCCTATGCAACCCTCCAGACAGAGCTGTACAAAGTGGCTGTAACAGAATGTGCTACGATCGGGGGATCTTTAGTATAGCTGTTCGAATATCATGGCGATCTGGGAAGATCGCCACTTCTGGGCCAGTCTACAGCTTTCTCTCATTTTCTATATTTGCACCATGCCATGTCTTGTAACAACCAGTGTTATTCAGGGCGCCTGAAGATCAGAGATCTTCATGGCTGTCCTTTGTAATAGGATCGGCTGTTATAGTTTGTATGTATAAAAGTGAGAGGATGTCTCGACCCAGTGGGTTGGAAAATATATAATTCATTCTTGTATTGATAGTGGGGGTAATCTGTACTCATTCTTTCTTTTAATACAAAGAGTTGCTGCTGATTTAAAGGAGCTATACATTGTTCATCCATCATCTCTATGTGAAGGCTAGGCCCGCCTTCTGCAGAGATTGTTGAGTTAAGGTAGGATTTCTGAATTTATAATTGTGTGATGTTCTGTTGATTATATTGTTTGTGTGCGCAGCAGTAGGATGTGTGAATTTGCAGTATTACATTTTCCTGAGATTAACAACTGCATCAGGATAACAGTCGACTGAATAGGGAGTTTCCTTCATGCAATTTATTTAATAGCTGTACACAGCTTTGTTCATCTCATGGTTCAGATTGTCGTCCCACAAATCCCCACACTTGTTTTACTGTTATAATTGTTGTCTCCATTTCTGCAATTCGATTCTTTAAGGTAGCTGAACTTAATTTGCTACAATTGAATTTCCAGATCACAATTAGTTATGAGAATGAATTTCAAGAGTGGTTAGATTAAATAGATGAATCATTTATCTCGGGATATGAATAGGATTTTCTTTATGTCTGCAATTGTTATTTGAATCTGATTTCATTTCCTGTTGATGCATGGTAGAAAGAATTTGAATTTGTAGTATTTAGAATATTGGTGGGATTACATAGGTTCTGAGGGATGAACATGGTTGTTTAGGGGTAAAGTGTTTAATTACAATGATCTGGTGTTTAAGCATAAATTGTGCATCTATCCTTTGAAATAAAATACTTTCTCGGGTTGAAAATAAATCTCGTATGCTCTGTGTGTTGATAATTATTTATCTGCATTTAGGGCGCTCGACAGTGGTCACCACCACACAATAGGAAAGGATACTTAGCCTTCCTCTTTCTTTTATTATCATTCTCTGGGGCCTTAGACTTGGGATTCTCTTGTTGGTTTCCAGGCTTCTTATTTTTTCCTTTACCTTTCTTATTCTTACCAGGTGTCTGCATACTTTGGATAGAATTCACCTCGACAGAAACTATAGGAGAATAAAGATTAGTAGCAGAAGTAGTATGTTGCTTGGCAGGCTTAGCTGCTGATGAGGGATGGATTGAACCAAAAACCACATCAATAGGAGTTTCTGCAGGTGTCTTAGTAGGGTCAATGCTGGGGTGAGGAGTTTGAGGGATTAGGTCATATAGAGTTCCATATTGGGAATAAACCGAGTCCATATACTGAGTGCGACTGATAGTCTGCTCTTCACTAACAACATCACCCATAGCCACATTTTGGGCAATGGGAGGAAACAAGGATTTTGTGAACCAATATACTAATAATTGATATGGAATACATGCTTTAATTAGCCTTTGTCATCTCCTCCACTCATGAATATGGTGAGATATGTGTGTGGAAGTATTTTGATGAAGTGATGTCCAAATATCCATACCAATCTCGTAACAGATGGGACGTTGGAAATGAGTAAGAAAAACTATTTCCAACAAGATAAATTCTACAAATGAATGTTGCGGAAGTTCAATGTTCCACATCGTGGTTGTACTAGTCAAAGTTCAAAGATCTTTAAATGAACATAATCATCCATTAAGGAGTTGGAAGAACACCATAGATGGAAGGTCATAACATGGTTTTTGGGATCTTCTCCCTGCTTCCCATTAAATTTTGGAATATATCATGGTAACTTTACTGGAATTGTTGGCCATGAAGGGTTTTGCTAAATGGGGTAATTAATTAACTTGGACAAATCAGGAAAGTCCAAATTTACCAAAAAAGGAAGTTTCTAGTTAGGTTGAACATACTGGTAGTATTTATAGGGCATTGGTATACCAGTAGGACCATAGGCTGATTGATACAATGGTTGTTGAGAATTTTGATTTACATACAATCCTCTCGAAGATTCACTAGATGGAGGTGGTATTCTGAGAGGAGGGTTTCCTCTAGGTGGTGGTGGTGGTGGTCCTCTACCAGGTAGGCCTCCAAAAAGTGTTCCACCAGAAGGTGGTCCACCAAAAGGTTGTCCCCCAGGAGGTGGTCCTCTAGGTGGTGGCCCCCGAGAAGGTGGTGGTCCTCCAGGAGGTGGTGGTCCTCCAAGAGGTGGTCCTATAGGAGGTGGTACACTAGGAGGTGGTCCTCCATAAGGTGGACCTCCACTAGGTGGGCCTCCACTAGGTGGACCTCCACCAGGTGGACCTCCACGATTTGGACCTCCACCAGGTGGATCTCCACCAAGTTCCCCCCCAAAAGGTGGGCCACCATGTCCTATAGTAATATTGATAGGTATCCCCCTAGGCATAGGCATATAAGGCCATTTGGGATGCCCCCAAGGTGTAAACATGTTCTTGGGGTAAGGCATACCGGGATATACTATTCTTGTAGACGTAGGTTGAAATTTTACATTACTTACAGGAGGTAGGTTTCCTAGGTGAGTATATCCCCAAGAAGGTTGATTAACGATGGGTTATACCCCTGAGGGTTGGCTCATACTAGAAGGGGGAGTAACTGCTTTGGTTATCGTGGGGGGAAATACAACTGTTAACTATCATACATCAGAGGTTTGTCTTGTATTGGATGTAAATCCACTAACTACTAATGCAAATTGAGCTCGAGGTTTCTCTCCAATGCAAGAATATATGGGAGAACCAGCAGAAGACCTAGGATTTTGAACTATAGTAACAATATTGGAAGGTTGACTTGGATTAGGAACTATTGAACCTTGAATCGGTGATTTCAAACTAGGATTAACTTGAGATGTTGTGAGTGAACAGTATCCAAATGGGACTGATTCTGATAGACAGGGTAAAAGAGCCGACATAGGTTCTTTATCAGGTAGAGGCAAGGCAACAAGTTTTTCCATTCTTTCTTGAAAGTCATGCATGCGATCAAGATATGGTTGGAAACTTCTATACATATCCTCATTCGATGGAGGATTGAAAAAGGACGGTCTAGTAAACCCAAATCCAAAAATTGCTTGACCCATACAGGTTCTCCAAAAAGGATCATTAGGGCCATATTATGTCCCCTCGGTGTCATCAGATGGGAAATCAACCCAATTTGATGAACCAACATGGCCTTCCATTGGAAAATGGAAAGCAGTGTCAGTCGTAGGAGGCTTTTCAACCAAGGGGTTATTGTATGTGGTGAATTATTCCCCCACTTCCACAACTGGATTCTCTTCCAGATGAGAATCAACCACTGCTGCTTGGTTAGTGGCTTCCATTGTTCTTTGTCCTGCAATAGGAGGAAAATCAGGTGGCAAGCCTTGAGCCCTTCTGGATTATCTCAATGAAACTCAACCAGATTGATGGTCACTAAAATCCTAACCTAGGGTTTGAAAACTAGAAAAAAAAGACATAAAACCTATCCTACGCAAGCTAAAGGCCACAAGAAAACTTAAGTGACAAGAGGGGCTAATAAAATTTAGTTCCTCACTAGGATTATCAGGTCTTTTCAACTCACTATATACCATAGGGTCCAACAGTAAAGCGTGAAAAAAGAGGATTGGGACCACCCCTTGCCTGAATACCTGATTACTTGGATGACACATGCATAGTAGTCTCCCCGAGTGTCGTTCTCGGTGTATTGTGCTGACATGATGACCAAAAAGGTTTTTCTTAGATGGTTTATGGAATCCTAGAAGGGTCTCCTGATATACACAAGGTACGTGAGAGATCAAAACTGTGTTAGTGTTGTCTAATGCACAACCGTTCAAAAGGGGTCTTCTGATATACAATCGAGTACGTGAAGTGCCTTTCGATATACCTCAAGGGTAGATGAAATGTTGTTCGATATACCAACGGTATGTGGAAGAGCCGCGTAGTTCCCGGTTTGCATTGCAGGAAAATAATGAAAGCTCCTATGTTTAAAGATATTGGAACACATCTCTATCCTATTACTCAAGTTACTAAGAATTTTAACCTAAAGCTACCATTAATTTTATCTTGAACGATTAGTTGGATGCATGAAGTGTGTACAGAAAAGTAAAACCATGCAATATGGGATGCAAATTCTTTCACTTTACCATTCAAAGTATGCCCTACTTACAAGAAGGAGAGAGTGTTTCAATTCTATTTCAAAACAAAAATATTTTCCCAAATAGTCACACTAAACTCAACTTTTTCAAAAAATACAAACAAGCAACACACCTCTACACTGATCTTTGAAAGTAAGAAAAAAGCGATATCTCTTTTCCTAAAAAGAAAGACAATAGCATGAAAAGTCACACTAAGCATTTTTTTTTCAATTTTCTTAAAAAAATTAAAAGATCTAACTTAAAACTATGATATATTTTTACTTTTGACAAGATAAGAGTGTATAAAAGGAAAGAAGAATATGGATATCTGAAATCTTATGAAGCTAGTTAGGGGTCCAATGATTCATCTTTAAGAAAAACTATAATCAAATCTCAACAAAAAATTTCTTTGAAGAAAAAATAAGTATTTCATAAACTAAATAAGAACGAAAGTAAAATCCAAAAAGAAAACCTTCCTTTTTAGTTCGATCAAGCAGTAAAAAGAGATCTAACTTAGCTAACTTCCAAGCACTCCTTTTGAAAAACTAACCAAGCATACAAGCATCTCAAACAATGGATGTAACCTAGCTCTTTAAACCAAAGAAAAGCAAGAATTTACGACTATCAGACTCTGAATTAATAGTCCAGATCTCAAGCATGAAGCCCAAAAAACACACAGAACAGAAAGCAAAAACTATTTAGCTTTGAAATCACACAGGTGTAAAAGACCTTCCTGGCATTGCTTGATGAGTGTTGATGACATAGCATTACCAACTCAACACCGACTTTTGTCATCTGTGACATAGTAGTGGCACCGCTTAATGACTACTGAGGAGGGGCGGTGGCACCGCTTATTGTCCTTTATGCATGTGAGGGGACTGCTGTAGATGTCAAAACCAAAAGAATGGTGAAAAAGAGAACATTAGATGCTGAAACACTAGCATCAAATCATTAAATTAATAGGAAAATTAAGTACAGAAAGTAGATGGGAATCATATCTGGTTATACCGAACCAAAATATCACTAGAACAGCTAGTGGATCTCATCACTGAACTATTGGAGTTTGGATTTCAGAAAAGATTTTGAGAACCAAGGAATATCAGATGTGTTGAAATCTCTTCTCTAGTATGGTCTCCATATTTGTTTCTAGGAAAATCGCACCTCTTGTGGACAAGAGTTGTTCCTCTAGTATGAATGTTTCATATCTAGAACAAATGGGTAAACAACAAGGATTGAAGACTTCCCCTAGAACTTGTAGATATCAGGGATGAATCCTTTGGCTATTTTGTAGTATGATGTAAGTGTCTCCTATGGTGATGAATCTCCATGGATCTACCTACAAACACATCAAATAGACAAGTAAGATCAAAGGTACCAGAACATAATCTATAGTTCTATACTAGTGACTAAGGAATCTAGTAATAACATGAAATGATTTAAACATAACACATTTTACGGGAAAGGAACCAACTTTGCATTAATATTGAAGGAGAAATCTTACAACCTTTTTTCCTTAGTGTTGTGATGATCCTTTTATTAGAGACATTTACCATCATACACACTCTTTTGGTCAAATTGGCCTAGTTAAACCACTATCCTAAGTTTAATTGACATCAGTGGAGCATTAATTTCCATCATCCAGTCACACCCATGCCTACCTACAGTCAAGGAGGCTAACTTATCCTTCTCCTATAGTCAAGGAGGCTAACTGGAGCACTCTAGGGGTGATCTATGTGACATTAATGCACCTAATTGCTAACTGGTGGTTACAATCAGTTCAACCAGTCAGTTACAGTCAGTTAAGGCACCTCCATTCATTAAATATATTATTTAATGATTATTTATTATTATTTAATGAACTGGAGTCAACAAGGCGCCTCCACCAACTTTTGATGGTTAGTTCAACTTCAGTTAACCTCATCGGGGTTCATTAGAGTCATGGAGCACTAGCACTTGATGATTGGATTGCTATGACATGTGTTTGATCTTCTTTAGTTGAGATTCAGTCATTTATTGCACTCCGACTTCAGTTAGGGTTTGGTGAGTCAATTAGGGTTTTGGTCAAGTGGTTAACTGAGTGAGATTGAATGGTTTAGAGTCAGTTAAGCTAGACTCACTCACTGAATTAGAATTGTCTCCTTAGGTATTCGAATTCTTCATGGAGTTAAGCCATTGCTCAACATTGGAATTGTAACCCTTTATTGTTTATTAAATATACAGAGAGGAAACCAATTTTGGTTCCGATTATTTCCAATTCATGAGTATTTGTTAATAATTCTTTGATGATTTTGATTCCTAGTTCCTAGATCATGTGCAAGAATTAATATGGTATCATAGCTCACGGCGGGATGAAGATCAATCTCTCAAAAGCAAGATTTTTGACATATTTCTCCATGAAATTTGAGCAATAGCTCAAAAATCCGACACTGCACCAGAAGCCAAGGCTTACCACTCAATATCCCAAGTAAAGAACTTGTTGATCAAGCTTGCTTGATTGACTATGTTAGGTGTGATGAAAGCCTAGAATGTGCAGGCTATCCGACCTTACGGTGCCCCTTTTTGTTTTGATTTGCAAGTCTTAACAGGTACAACTTCGAATGGACTCATCAATCCCTCTTCTCACCCCATTCACAAGCTATTCGGAATGGAAGTTGAAGATAATTGCATCTCTGAAGAGACGAGGTCTCTATGAGGTGTCTATTGGACTTGGAAAAGAGTCTTATGAGAATGAGAATGACTGGATAAATGAAAATGATAGAGCTATTGGAGCAATATGTCTGGCCCTTTCTGATAGCTTGTACTACCTTAGTCTTGGTTCTGTTGAATACCCAAAGGAAGTCTGGACAATTTTGGACAAAACCTTTGGCAAGCACAATGAGGATCATAATAGTACTTTGGAGATTACAGCCAGCACCACAAGAGTTCTTCACTCAAAAGTCTTAGCCTCTACTGTCTCTGATGAAGTTGTTCAAGATGAAGATGAAGCAGAATCTTCTACACATTCAATTCGAATTGAAGAAAGTCTCCATGAAGTGACTCCTTCTCCTGATGCTCCGGAAGTTCATGAGATATATGCTATCTCATCTTCTCATATTGCTGAAATATAAGAAGACATTCGAATCTCTGATATTGAAGAAAAACACTGCTGCACTTCCATGCAAACATTCAACGGTGATTTTCCTTTGAATTCTGTGCAAAATTTACTAGTAATTGCTTCCGAAAGTGAAGAGAAATTTGATTTTTCTTCCTCTAATGTTGCTGCTGGTGTGAAAATATGTGATACCTTGGATATTTTGGAAGAAATATCAGATTATAAGCACTAGTGGAAAATGAGAGATTAGTGACCAAGAGACCAAACATTTTGGTCACCATAGTTTTTTTCAAGGGATAAATGACCAAAATTGATAAATTTAAGTGAGCTAACTAAAAAAGACCAAGATAAATGACCAAATTTGGTCACGAGATATCTAGACTAAAAATGACCACATAACAATTGGTCATTTATTTGGTCATTTTTAGTTGTCACTCCGACAATGAAAAAAATTACAAATTTGACAATGAATTTGTACATACTATATTCTAACACTGCAGATGGATTCAGAGAACCCTTTACTAAATTATAACATTGTAGATGGATTCAGAGACCCCTTCCATCTGAGAACCCTTAAAGGGGTCTCTGAAACCATCTGCAGTGTTAGAATTTAGTAAATTCTAACACATGTAAAAAATATATTTACACGTCCCTATATTAACAAAATTGAATTAATGCAACCCATCTATATGTTAATTTGGACATGACCTAGGCATATAAAAAAACCCACTAAACCTTGGCACATATGACCCCTTCAACATATTTTCCAAGTCGTTTCTTTTACATTGGCATGATAGTCTAGTTAATGTTGTGTCTCAGAGATTGGTCATTTCTCATTAAAAGCATCATCATGTCTTGAATTTTATACCATTGTACATGTTCAAATTATCACACTTAACATGTTCATATTTAATTTGGCCCAAATCGTCATCATGTGTCCCCTTTGACACTCAATTGAAGCTTAGGTAGGTAAGAGCATGAAAACTATTTTTATTTTTATTTTTGTGTCCTTTATTAATTTGTATGATGCGTCCATTTGACAGTCTTCTCATTACATCTATGCTTCTAAAGTTGAAAAGTATCCCCCCAAGTCTAATAGAAAAATAAACCAATATTCCTTATTTATTAAAAAAATATGAGCGCTTCCCCCTTTTAATTATTTCCCCTATCCTAGCTTTTAAACCCTTTTCTATCTAAAGTCCTCACCCCTTCCCATTTTCATTTACATAAAAGAAATAAAAACCTTTAAATTCCAAACCCCTTTACCTTACCCTTAAAAAAGTCTCCTCCATAGAGATCATTTTGTCTTATATAAGTTCTTTATTCCCCTGTTTGAATGAAAAATGTGCCCATTTATCTAGTCCCTAATCCCCTTTATAATAATTAAAAATTATCAATTTAAAGTAGAAAATAGGATTCTTTCTCTTAATACTCTTTATATTATATATAATAATGTATTTGTATTATATATTATATTGTATATTACAATATATAACTTAAAAACAATATATATAACATATAACTTATATTAAATACAAGCCTAGATTCAAATCCTAGGCTCTATCAAGCGCCGAGTGGGATCAAATATTCTGAGGTGCAAACCTCTTCTAAGGTATTGCATGCAAGGAGCTATTGAAGAAGAAGTTTACACCTCCAGAGATTTGATCCCTCTCAACGCTTGATAAAGCCTAAGATTTGGATCTAAGATGATATTTATACAAAAACATTACTACATAATTTTTTTTAAACTTAATTTGCTTCAAAATATTTATATTTATATTTATAACAACATTTAAACACCATTTTTAACTTAATTTACTTCAAAATATTTATATTTATATTTATAACAGCATTTAAACAACAAACAATAATATTTTTGTTGACCCAAATTACATGTGATTTTTTTATTTAACATTTGTTTAAAACAAAAAACTATATTTCTTTTAATATAATTAAATTCTTCGCATCCTTCATGATATTTTTCCTTCATGTGCATATCCAATTTCTAGTCCAATAAATAAAACTAGTCCAAACTATTTTCCACAAGATTATTACATCTTATAAAAAAAAACATATAAGAATTTTCATCATAATATAGATAGCCATTTGAATGATTTATCTTATATCTAATGGTCTTAAAAGGACCAGAGGCCAAATAAGTCAAAGATTGTTTTTAGTTCATGTCATCAAGTTAGCCCTTTTATCTCGTATGTCAAAGTCTTTATATGTCATGAGCTCTTGTTGATCAATTCTTCAAAAGTTAGAAACTAAAATCCATTTAGAAATGTTTTTAAATGTAAAATAAAAAATAAAAAATCTCAAACAATAGTACGATACTTCATAAAATCCTAAAATCTTTCCGTAAATTTCTGTCAAATTGGATCCAAAAACTCGAAACCACTTATGCTAATGTATTTTCATACATCACAAAATGAAGCATGACAAAACTATTTGGGCTATCGTTTATATTTTGAGTTATAATTAATTGGTTTTTATGCATGGCCGGATTATGTTGTGTATAGGCGGGAAATTAAAAATATTGGCAAAATATTGGGTCTAACTTGGAGCCTAATCTCCTTTAGATCAGCTCAAAATTGTGTCAAGCCATAAGTCCAACCAGACCATCTGTCAAACGCCAAACACAAACCTGAGCAAAACCCATCACATAATCCCATGACTTGTATTGTGTAGAAGGCGAGGGTTTATCAAATCCATAATGTGGGCATATTGGTTTTAGATCCTTGGATTTAGAGAAAATTCAGCCATATAGAGTTTCATTGCTTTGAAGCTATGATGAGAATCACGAATCGTTCAAGTTTCAGCCGCAATGAGGTACTTCCTGAAGTACCTTTTTCTTTGCATTTACATATGGGATTTACGTATTTCAGTGCCAATCCTTCACAGACCTATTCCACTATGCTTTTTGGTTTCCAATAGGATATGCTACTGGAGTTTCTCCTTCCATTGATGATGTTGTAGTTTCTCTATATATAAATCACGATTTATTCTGTTAAAAATGTGGGTTCTCTTTTAGTTTTTTTTGCAAAACAAATGGACCTCCACATTATTTCATTTGTGAATTATTTTAATGCTAAAAAAGATACCTGTTTAAGCATGATTCATTTGTAAAGTCTGAGCTTACTTGTTAATGATTGATGGATATCCTAGTTATAATTATTAAATTCCTTCCAGTTCAAAAATTGTGCGTTGAAGTGTGAATACAGGGCAGGTCCTGCACATACTAATTTCACTTCCATGGATTTGAACTTTGTTCTGTGGGAAACTATATATTTTTTTAATTGGGAGCAATTTACACAATATTAAAATTTGAGTGAATCTAATGGCAGGTAGCATAGATGTATTAGATAATGAAGACACAATTCAACCAAGATAGAATGTTTACATTCATATAATGATGATTCTATGATAATATTTGAGGAGCTACTGGTATAACGATTTTGCTTTCTCTTATATACTCAAACAAAGAATTATTGAAACCTGTGTTTTATCTGAAGAACAAAAGAACATATTGAAAAACACATTCCTTGACTGAATTGATAGGTTCCAAGTCCTAGGAGACAAAATCTATGGATGTAATGATTGGAATTTCCAAAGTCCAAATTAGGGGCAACCATGTGGATGTATAGCCTAAGAAATGTAAACTTGATAATGTGAAAACTAGGCTAAAATACTAGAGGAGGAAATATATGTTCGTAAAATCTATGCCGCCCTGGTTCTCCTGACCTTGATACTTTCCCTTTGTCCTCTTGAGATTCCACCGTATTGAAATCCCAACAAAGAAACCAATTAGCCTTGAATCAAGCATCTGATGCCAAAATTTCTCCCATTCCTACAACCTATGCATGTGATCCCTTCCCCCCAACCGACCTCAACTCCTGACCAACCTATGAAGATACCCCTAACATTCTGACTAATGTATGAAGATACCCCTAACATTCTAGTATATGCACACCCACACAACTCGCCATATATGCAATTGCTAGGGCATAGGTGTAGTATATATACAACCAACTTAGGCCATGGAACATTATGGCATAGATATAGCTATGTTGGGTACAATGCTAATAGCGAGGGACATAGATTCTATATTTAAGGGGAGAGAAGGAGAGCCTTATACATTTCATGGGGCAAATTGAATAGAAAGGTTTATTGTCTATGAAGCGAATTCAGAGTAGACATGTGAGATTTGATTTCTAATTGATAGGATACTAAAGGGAACTACGTGCAAGTACAAAGCTCAGAATGCTCCTAGAAAATCAAAAGGTTTGAAGTGCATGTCAGGTCTGGTTAATTCTTACAATAAAAGAGAATCCAATCCAAATAAAGTGGTTTATCCACCTCTAAGTTTAATTAATGGTCAAATAGAAATATGGCCAAAAATTGTTTCAATGTAGTTATGTTCATAGCTAGCCAACGCTGTAGAAACCCATGAATGTTGACTCTTTGAGTAAAGACAGTTTGCCTTTTGTAATAACTGGTAGAGATGATGAATGTAGAAATTTTGCTTTCACCTTTGTGGAGCTTGCTCAGAATTGGATGGGTAGTTTAGGTCTAAAGTCATTTTATGATGAATTAATGATGCAAGGCATGGAATGGAACGGGAAACACCACCACAAGGATATGTCTATAATAGCTATAAAGTTCCTCGTATGTTCATCATGCCTAGTAACTTTGTAAGCAAATTCTTCATTAAGAGCATGGTTAATGGGCTAGATATGGGTTCTCACCATCTTGTTTGTTTTCTCTAGGACATTTCATCCAACATTGCCCGACAAACAGGGATCCCAATTTTGACCTCAAAAGGGTGAAGACTCCAACTGGCATTCCCAAATCAATGCTTGTTGCTACTCCCAATGGCTATGATGGATTGCCAAATGGGGCAATTGCAGTTTTGAGGCCTAACAAGTAAGTCATTTGAACCAAACCTTCATCACTGACAAAAATATAAAGTGGAAGGCCTATGAAATTGGCTATGCATTTCTTCTCAATTATTAGCTGCTGATTAAAATTATTTGTCATGTAGAGCTGCTTTTGACAAGGAAGTTGAGGGGTTCCCATCTAACCGTTTTGTTGGTAAACTACCACATGAATTGCATTGTCCATTATGCAAGAAAGTAATGAAAGATGTTGTGTTGACCAGTAAATGATGTTTCAATAGCTACTGTGACAAATGTAAGATAATCGGAGAAAACTTACATTGATATTACTTTGGTGTGATGTTTTCTAGATTGTGTGATTTATAGTCTATGTTTTTGTCTAGCACATGTTGATAGTGTTTAAACCTATGAAAATTTTTCCATTTATTTTAGGCATTAGGGACCATATCATATCAAATTTTAGATGTGTATGTGGAGCAACAAACATTCTTGTAGATGCTCTATTTACAAATAAGACTCTTCGAGATACCATAAATCGAATTTTGGAGACCAACACCAGTAGTGCTGAAAATGTTGGCAGCTTGCTACAAGTTCAAGGTATATTAGTCAGCCAAAAAGTATGCATGAGTACAAGTTCATATTATCTACCTATTTATGGCTATCTGATGGTCCAAGTATTTTATGTTGCAGATATGGAGTTAGCCAGGTGGTCCAGGTCTAAAGTCCCATATCCTTCTCTTTCTGCCTCTCTTGGGTTTTGTCGCCTTCATGTTTTACATCAATGGTGTATATTATGAATATTTTAAATGTAAATACATCTAAATGTTGGAAGAAGAGGATTATTTTAACTACATTTTTCTGCTCGTAAAGTTTTCATCATCTTAAAAGAAAAAGAAGAGGATTATTCAGTGCTTGGCATCCAATGGTTGGGTAAACCTGGGATAGGGCCAAGGAATGTAGAGAGAGCATGGGAAGAATCTAATGAAAATTGGACAAGAGGAACTGGAAGTAAAGTAATGAGTGAAAAAATTCAGAATTTCTTGGGGCAAATACTGGAGGTGCATCAAAATTTACTCATGCTTATGATCGAAAGGAGATGATTCAGAGCTCTACTGTATTGATTCACTTCTAGTTACCACATGCACAACTTGATATTTATGGTCCTGAGCACATTCTAGTAGCTAATCTTCTAAGTCTTCTCACTGATTGCGTTTTTTTTGAAGGGGACAAAGAAACTTGTTTGAATTCCGAAGGAAAACCGGTGAAAAAAACCTCTCTTTTGCAAGTAATGGTTCTACTTCTCACTCAAAGGTATCACAGTCCACGTTTCTGTTTGAGTGTAAAGCTGTTGAAATTGCAATTCATTTGACAGAGTCAATGAATATAAGGGATTCCATAGAGTAGGAACTTCCTGGATCATGGGATAGTTTTCTATTAACAGTAAGTAATTTTGAAGTTCTGTCTGTATCAAATCTTGGAGGTGTGTCTGGTGCCAGCTATATTTGGCTACATCATGATGAGGGATTATTGTATGGATCATTGAGTGACAAAAGGGAGCAGCCACAATCTGCTAGAGAACTTAGAGAATTATGTTTACTGTGCTGCAAAACTAATGTTTTAGGGCATGGTGATGGGGGAGGTAGAAATGCGTTGGCTAGTGGAAATGCAGGAACAAAAATCATAGATCTTGATAACCCACAACATTTGCAGAGTCTTACATCTGTTACAATGCAATGTGGAACACTTGCTGCTCCTAGTGGCTGGCTTGATTGGTTGGCTTCAATCATTTCATTTTTTAGTCAGTCTGCTAATGATGAGCAACAAATTGCTAATACTGGTCCACAAGAATAGATTTTCAAGGATGGGAACTCCTATACTACTTCCTTTTTGCTAGAATTATTAGATATTGCTGTGAGTTATGAGCCTTTTCTTGAAGCCTCAAGAATAAACAGTTTCTCTACAGATAGTCCCATTGAAGAAGCATGTGCACCAGTGCCATGCATCTTAGCTGCAGCAACATTGAGGCTTTCAACTAATGTGAAGCCTAATATAGACAACAAAAAGTACATTATCTTGTTGGAAGATGTAGGTATTATTCTCTTAGATTTATCGGAAAGAAGAAACAGTAAGCATGCCTATGATGCAGAATCATTACATTCAAAAGGGTATGTGAAGATTGTTGGGGAGGCAATAATGAATCTGGAGGTTGAAATGAATTTCCAAGACAATTTTCTTTGGAAAGTTACCTATACAGAAGGTAACATTTGCTTGGATACTTTCCATGACACAACTGCAGCTCTTATCTGGCTAGTTGTGCAGCTGCAACAACTGTTTGCACCTGATTATGAAGAGTCTGTCATTCATTTACAAACAAGGAAAGATACTGGGAAGCAGGTTAGTTGCTTTGAGGTGAATGATGAAATTTTTGATGAGACATCGCAAATTTATGGAAGTAGTGTTGTATTTCCCGTAAAAAAGGAGCATTCAGATATCTGTCATACTTTTGAAGCCACAACAGTTGGGTTGATGGATGTCATAGTGGAGAATGATTTTTCTTCAGGAGACCTTGCAAGACTTAAAAATGAAAAGGCTCCAGACTCTACAGTGAACGGTCATTTGACTCAGTCCTGTTTTGTATTAAGTGAACTTACACTGGATGAAGGTTGTGTTTTTGAAGGGAGTGTATATGCATCTATATTTGATGTAGATCCTTCAGTGAAAGAAAGAGCACACTGTGAGATTACATCAAGAATTCAAACAGAGGATATGCATGCCCCAAGTCAATGAGAGACTTGCTTTTTGTTCATAGAAGATTATTATATTCCTGAATTGTTCCCCAGATCACCAAGATTCAAAAGCAAACAATTAAAGGTTGGAGAATCGGGTAAGACTAGTAATACCACAGTGGATGGAAAGCATGGATGGTATGAGGACAATACGTTGAGAATACTCAAAAATCATATTTCAAACACTAACAGAATGCAAGACAAAGTGGATATCTCCAACAGTAGCTTTGGAAGTTCAAATTTGGCAGGAAAAAACATTCAGCCAGTTGGTCGAATTTCACTCAAGAATTTAAGGGTCACATGGAGGATGTGTGCAAGTTCTGGCTGGCCTGCCTGGAAAAAGTGTGATTCCCTTCCCATGCTAGTCGATTCTGCATGAAATTCAATTTCAGTGCTGGAAGTTCAGTTGCATGGAATGAACTTCTAGTATGATACTTTCCCTAAGGGTGGGCTCTATTCATCCAAACTTGTTGTTTCAATACAAGACCTACAAATTTTAGATCGTAGTGAACATGCCCCATGGAAAATGGTATAAATTGAACTATAGTATTATTATGCCCTATAGTTTTTGAAAATATGCACTAATTAAATATAGTTTTTTTCTTCTTTTCCTCAACATAGCATGTTTACATCTTAACTCATCTAACACTCTTAATATTTTGAAGGTTTTGATTTATTATTATACAAGATTGCATCCCAGAGAGTCCTCTGCAAAAGCATTGAAATTTGAGCTAGAAGCTGTAAAACCTGATCCTTCAACACCTCTTGAAGAATATCAGCTAGAAATCTGCACTTTTTATCTCAATGTGCTATTTTTTAATTTATGATTGTGAAAATTCTATTCTTTGTTTTAAATTTTCATAGACATTTTAAAATTGTTTATTTAATGTGAAAAGTTAAGAATGTTACCTCAAAGAATTTTTGCATTAGTAAAGGGGGAGTGCGTTGCCATATTACAATCTATTATTTAAAAAAAAGAATTAAAACTATATATATATAAAATGACTCTCCCAACAAGTAGAGATTGCTTGACTGCAATTAGTTATGGCGATGTTAATGTACTAGCAGTTTCCTCATTGAATCACGTGGACGCTTTTAGCTCAGTATGTATCTTACTATCTAGATTCCTAGGTTGACTTGAAGAATGTGTTGTGTCTTACCTTGTCTTAACCAACTATAACCTTTCTCAAGGCATCATAATCTATATTTGAAGATAATCCCTTAAATTTATTTTTAGTTTTTCATGCAAACATATTAGGCAGGGTTGAGTAGTACACTTTAGGCATCGATGAATTTGATGTTCTATTGTTTAACATTTAGTCCATGACTCAACTGTTGTGTACAATTCCTTTCATCAGGTCCATGTTCTTCTTGATGGAGGCTTGGGATTTAGAATTTGAGATGGGTTGTGTAGCATGAACCCTTAGTCAAGATCCTATACATGTTTCCCTTTATTTTGTTACAATTTGGATGAGATAAGATAGGATATACCTTAGGCGCTCCCTTCTGCAATGTGTTTTGGGCATGTCTCACTTTTAGGGTAGCGTTCTGTTCCCTGTGCAGAATTACATCCAAACATCTAGTTCATGAAAATGTAAACAAAGCATGTGTGACTGTGTTTGTGTGTCAGTCTATGTGTATTAAAATGTTGGGAGTCTTGGTCCTTGAACTAACTCTCATGTCACCTTCCAATAAAATCTCTCTAGTGGTGCAATTTTATACTTTATGCCAAGATGAAACGAGACAGTAATAATTACTAAAAGGAAAGAGCCTTCTGATCAAGCCGTTTAGCACTTACAACCTGGTTCATTACAAACCGATCTATAGACATTTTCGTAAACTTATGTGCAAAATGTATTTT
Source organism: Pseudotsuga menziesii (assembly GCA_001517045.1). Lineage (NCBI taxonomy): Eukaryota > Viridiplantae > Streptophyta > Pinopsida > Pinales > Pinaceae > Pseudotsuga > Pseudotsuga menziesii. The sequence continues at coordinate 136,435 of LPNX010885639.1, forward strand.
CATAGGTTATTTTTAGAATCCAAATGGCAGAAAGTGAATCTTGGAAGGATCATGGTTATAGAGTAGGGCCAGTCCTTCTGTGAAACCATCATTTCCAAACTTTGACCCAGTATCCATGTCGTATAAAAAACCCCTGTGTGGCTTAGAATTCACGGTCTTCTTTTACATATTTGGAATGAGGAGGTCATGGAGGTAGTTGGTAATACTCTTTGCAATTTCATTCTTTCTGACAAAAGTTAACTCAAGGAAGGTTTTATGTTCTGTGCCTGGCTTTGTGTAGAACTAGATTTAAGAAATAGATTTTTGGATAGTATAATCCTCAAGATAAGTGTGATGGTAACTGTGCTAAAGTGTGATAGGACTTGTTGTAACCATCCCGTAGTTTAGGAAAATATGGATTTTAGATAAAAGATGTTCCAAAAAAATAGAACAAACCATCATATGGTAGATCATCCAAATTAGTTGCAATAAGAAGGAGGAAAAAATTACACTACCACCACAGACCATATTGGTTTCAAAAAGTGAGGAAGAAGAAATAAATGTAGTTGGGTGAAAAAATGGCTCAAAAATACCTAGGAGAGAGGAACTAGTTGGCCATTCCGAAACAACATTGATTGAGGTCCATAGGCAAGAATCCCTATGCAACAAAAGATTAACTAGGTAAACAAGAGACAACATCAGACAATAAAGACCCATTTGTCATATTCTCAGCTACAACATGAAAGGGAATAGTATGAGGAAAAGCTTCAGGCTTTGTGAATTCAGGAATATATTGTTAATAAAGTATCCAATCAAAGAACATGAATGATCAAATCATTAAAGTTTCACCTAAAGGCTAAAGTCAACATCCAGGGTGGTGTTCATTGGTTCTGATAATATTTTTAATTTTTCTAAGTGAAGATGAATCTCTAGTGGGGGTGTGGAAATTGAACCAGGTGATAGATTAATTTTACTCACAACAATTAACAATTGTTCATGCAAAATCACTCACAAAGAGACTGAAAATTGGAGCTGAACACTAAACTGTATTAAATCAGTGTACATTAGCCAACCCTGTAATAACATAGGTTGCTGAATAAATAACATACATTATGGATTCAAATGCATGAGGAGCAATTCGAATCTAGCATAAAGCAGGCTTACCAAAAATAAGCAAATCCCCCATAGGTGTAAAAAGCTGATCCCAAATCTGTCATGGAGCTCGCGAAGTGGCAAAAAGGCTTAGGCAAGCTAAAGAGTGGTGGAATGGCAGCTCATACATGCTTTTGCATGGAGAAAAGAGAGGAGGATGTGTAGGACAAAAAACTAGTCAACCTCACCTAGTCTAGCTTTTCCTTTTGCCTTAAAACACTGAAAAAGCAGGCAATAAAGCAGAAAAAGCAGAAGGGCACTTAGGAGGCCAGGAATAAAGAAGATTTGATTCCTTGGGATTTCCCATGTGCTACATGAGTCAAATGAGGCAAGTTTTACCACTATGGATAGGACGTAAAAGACAACTTGCACAAGGTGGGACACATGAACTAGGCTAATAAGATAGAAATAATTAAATTAATGTCTAAATGGGTAAACTACGGGTTGATTATTCTAACACCCCCCCTTAAGCCTGAATTATGAGAAATATATCAGAAAATTATAGGTCCTAGCAACAAGGCTTAGTCACCCTTTACATACTGCATGTCCAAATAAACAAGGAAAGAGGCAAAATCAACTTGGGAAAATCCTCCCTTAAACATGGACTGTAAACAAAATTGTAGAATCTTGTCTCCACTCATGCTTTCATAGCATGATCAGCAATCCCCAATAGTGATTTGATATTGCTGAAGGTATTCTCACAAAATGCTTTGGTGAAGATATCAGCTAGTTGTTCTCAAGATGAACAGAAGAGTAGGTGAATGGTGCCATCATGCACAAGTTCTCTGATGTAGTGCATATGGATCTCAATGTGTCTGGTTCTCTGCTTCTGAATTGGATATTTGCATATTCGAATGGTACTCTGGTTATCACAGTAGATGGTAGTTGAGTACTCTGGTTTGAAGCCACACTCTCCAAGTAAACCCTGCAACCATAAACATTGAGTTGCTGCATTAACAACTCCTCTGTACTCTGCTTCTGTAGATGAGAGTGCAATGGCACTCTGTTTCTTGCTTGACGAGTTGATTGGCCCTTCTGCAAGCATGAACACATATCTTGAAGTGGACTTTCTATTTGTGCTATCACCTGCCCAATCACTGTCAGTAAATCCAATCAAATAAAGATCAGATTTTTTTTATAGAAGATCCCATGTGTCCTTGTTCCTTGAACAAAGTTAAGGATCCTTTTGGCTGCTTTACAATGGATCTCTTGAGGCTGATCCATGAATATAGAAGCCACACTTACTGCATAACAAATATCAGGTCTAGTATGTGTCAGATACAACAAACATCCAATCAATTGCCTATACAGTGTATTGTTTACCATCGGTGAAGAATCAGCTTCTTCCAGCTTCACTCCTGAAAGGAAAGGAGTTTTGCTTGCTTTGCAATCCTTCATTTTGAATTTGTTCAGCAAGTCCAAGGCATATTTGGACTGGTGCACCTTGATTCTAGATTTGGTTTGAGCAATCTCAAGCCCCAAAAATTGACTTAAGAGCCCCAAATCTGTCATGGAGAAGGCTTGGTTCATAGCTCCTTTTAAGGAAGCAATCTCAGCCTGTGAGCTTCCTGTAATGAGGATGTCATAAAAATATAACACAATGATCATAAATGAACCATTAACTAACTTCAAATAGAAATTTGGATCTGATTTTCACCGAACAAAATTCAGTGATAGCAAGAAGCTATCGATCTTGGCATACCAAGCCCTGGGGGCTTGCTTTAGCCCATACAATGACTTTCTCAACCTGCACACAAGAGAAGGGTTAGTAGAAAAACCTTGAGGCTGCTGCATATATATCTCTTCAGTGAGATCTCTATTCAGGAATGAACATTTTACATCCATGTGATGTACCTCCCATTGCTTTGAGGCTGCAATGGCTAAGGCTAGCCTGATGGAATCCATCTTTTCCACTGGGGAAAAAGTCTCATAGTAATCTATGCCATGAACCTGTGAGTAGCCCTTGGCTACCAATCTAGCCTTTCACTTCTGTGGTGAACCATCAGCAGCAAATTTGGTCTTATAGACCCACTTACACTGTACTAGTTTTCTCCCTGGGGGAAGATCTACTAACTCCCATGTGTTGGTCTTTTGGAGTGAGATGAACTCCTCCTTCATGGTTGTTTTCCATGTTGGATCTCCTTCTGCTTATTCATATGTTTTAGGACCAGAATCCATAATCAAATATCATTTTTCAGCAAACATAGGATCCTTCATGCACAAACCACTCTCAAACTAAGATCTAGTCCTTCTTGGGTCATTGGGATCCCTAGCTAGCTCACCTGTTGCATGTAGTGTCTTGGCTGCCCATTTTGGACTTGTAGGGCTGTTAGGGTCTGAAATAAACTCATCTCCATTAGAAAAATCAGAATCATCATGTTCAACAAACTCTTTACTTACTTCTTGAGGTTCAGGTGGTGAAGAGGCTTCACCAACTTCCACTTCTGCAAGGGGTTCTTCTTCAAACTGAACACACCTTTCAATGAAGGATTTGTTTGTGATAAAATTTATCAACTTGTACCCTTTTGAATATTCAGAGTATCCAACAAAAAGACACTCTTGGATTTGGGGCTGCAAAGCCTTCCTCTTCTCTGTCGGGATTCTAGCCCAAGCCTTTGAGCCAAAAATCCTGAAATGGGTCACATCTGGCTTGTGCCCACTCCATGCTTCAAAGGGATTCATGCCATCAAGCTGTTTGTGAGGCACCCTATTCTGAATATAGGCTGCACAGTTGATAGCTTCGGCCCACTACTTTGGTGGAAAAGTTTTGGCCTCCATCATGCATGTTGCCATCTCCTTCAGTGATCTGTTCTTCCTCTCAGCAACACCATTTTCCTGTGGTGTGTAAGGGATAGAATGCTGCATCTGAATACCTGCATTTGCACAATAATTAATAAACTCAGACTTGACATACTCACAACCATTGTCAAATATGAGGGCCTTGAGTTTCCTTCCAGACTGATTTTCAACCAAAGCGTTAAAGACTTTGAATAGGCCAAAAACTTCATACTTGTGTTTCAGGAATTGAACCCAGCAATACCTGGAAAATTCGTCAATGAAATTCAATGCATATTTGACCTGAATCATAGACATATGAGGGAATGGACCAGCAACATCATTGTGGATCAGCTCGAGGGGTGCAGAGGTTCTCTCATGACTAGCTCTCTCAAACTTATGCTCTGGGTGTTTTCCTAGGATACAGCCTTGGCAGACTCCTTTGGAAAATTTTATCTTGGGCAACCCTATGACCATTTATTTTTCACTAAGATCTGAAAGATACTTGTAATTTAGGTGGCCAAATATTTCATGCCACAAATTGCTAGCTTCATTGGCATGAATGAGAAGAGCAGAGGGGTTTGAGTAAGGTAGGAAGTGTGAGAACATGTATACCTTTTGAGCATGATTCGCAACTCCTTTTGCAATGACTCTACCAGTTGAAATCTCTGTGATCTCAAATTCATCGGGGGAGAATATGACCTTCTTAGGAGACCCAGTGTGGGTCATCTGGTACACTGACATGAGGTTGGAGGCGAGACCAGGCACATACAACACATTGCTGAACTGACCATGATCAAGATCTATTCTTCCTTTACCTTTACTTTCAGTGAGAGAGTCATCTCCCAGTACAATAGATGGTCCTTTTGACATATCCAGTGAGGAGAAGGCCTCCTTAGTCGAAACCATGTGTCTTGAAGCTCCAGAATCAATGATAAAACTAGGTAAGCTTGATATGCCAGCAACTAGAGCATGAACTCTCTCTCTGTCATCTAAACTTGATCCTCCTTTTCTCTTCTTTGAGCTTTATGGAAGGGAGATGGCATTCTTCTCCAAGAGTTGGGTCAGCATGTCTATCTACTTTTTCATACAAGAGCTTTCAGAGTGATTTCCCTTATTGCAGTATGCACACTTGTTCATTTCACCTTTGTTCTTCTTCTTCTGGTAATTCTTCTTGGGACCTTGTTGATCCTCCAGAGACTGTTTCTTGTCTCTCTTTTTAGCTTTCTTTTTGATTTTTGAATCCACCCTCGAATCTCCAGCAATCAAAGCTTGATCTTTGGATGGTTTGATGGTGCCCATCATCACCAGCTTGTCCTGTTCTTGTGTAAGAGATTCCATGAAATATGCAAGGCTAGGCATCTTCCAGGTTCGAGTTGTCAGTTTTGTGGCATAGAAGGTCGAAACAAACACTGAATAATCAGGGCCCAGCTTCGAGAGGATGGTCAGTACAAGCTGATCATATTTATTTTCAATACCACACTATTTCAGCTGCAAAACTAGTGCTTTGAACTTGGAGAAATATAGCTGCAGGGATTCAAAGCTCATTGGACTCAGAGAAATCAGGTCATTTTTTATTTGATGTCCCCTCATCTCATCTATCTTTCCAAAAAGATCAGAAAGCTTCTCCCATACTTCATTCGGTGATGTCAATCCATCAAGATGGAAAAGGAGGTCTCTGTAAATACTCAGGCACAGGAGGCCATAAGCCTCATCCCTCCTATTGTGCCATTTTATCTTCTCTGCAGCTGCATTGGGCTCTGCTTCTATTGCCATAGTCACCCTGTAGAGGCCTTTCGCTTTCAACAGTATCTCCATCTCTACTTTCCATTCGAATAAATTGAAGGGAGTCAAGATAGTTTTCTGTGATTGATCCATAGCTCTAGAAAATCTGTCCCGACTGTCAGTAGAAGGCTCCCAATATTTGATGTCGAACCTGCAAAACAATTTTTGAAGGAGAGAAACAATATACAATGGCTCTGATACCATGTGGAAATTGAACCAGGTGATAGATTAATTTTACTCACAACAATTAACAATTGATCATGCAAAATCACTCACAAAGAGACTGAAAATTGGAGCTGAACACTAAACTGTATTAAATTAGTGTACAATAGCCAACCCTGTAATAACATAGGTTGCTAAATAAATAACATACATTAGGGATTCAAATGCATGAGGATCAATTTGAATCTAGCATAAAGGAGGCTTACCAAAAATAAGCAAATCCCCCATAGGTGTAAAAAGTTGATCCCAAATCTGTCATGGTGCTCACGAATTGGCAAAAAGGATTAGGAAAGCTAAAGAGTGGTGGAATGGAAGCTCATACATGCTTTTGCATGGAGAAAAGAGAGGAGGATGTGTAGGACAAAAAACTAGTCAACCTCACCTAGTCTAGCTTTTCCTTTTGCCTTAAAACACTGAAAAAGTAGGCAATAAAGCAGAAAAAGCAGAAGGGCGCTTAGGAGGCCAGGAATAAAGCAGATTTGATTCCTTGGGATTTCCAATGCACTACATGAGTCAAATGAGGTAAGTTTGATCACTATGGATAGGTAAAAGACAACTTGCACAAGGTGGGACACATGAACTAGGCTAATAAGACATATATAATTAAATTAATGTCTAAATGGGTAAACTATGGGTTGATTATTCTAATAGAGGGTCATGACCTAGGAGGGTTTACTGGTGGTACTATTATAATTACTCCTGCTTTTAATTTGCATGCTTTAAATATGTTGTTCTTACTATGATTTTAGTTTCAGTATCATAGCTTGGTATTTCCAACAAGTTTGACAAGGACCTTAAGATGACCATACTCCCAATATTGGCCATCGTGTTGACAAGAACATGGGAAGAATGGCACCCAAGGCCTGAAAATTTGTCCCCATGGTTTACCACAAGGTAGTGTTTCAGTCCCATCACCTCTAAGAACATGATCTGGGCCTGAATTCTAGAATCCTAGGAGCCATTTGGTTGGCATTTCTAAGCACAATAAAACTTACCAAGGTATTTTAAGTTTAGGTTTAATGAGACTACATGTTGTGACAATCATGCAGTGCAAGGAAACAAACTCTGATCTATAGGAATAACCTAGTTGCTAATGTGATCAACACTTGTTTCCAACGATAAACACATTTGAACAACTGCTTTACTTTATTTCTTCTATTTGCATCCAACTTTAAGCAACAAAGCATTGTTGGAGAAGAAATGTCTACCCTTTAGCTAGTGATAGTATGAGATCTAAGCTTCACCAGTTCAAAATAGAAAGTTATAATTTCCCACATGCATTTTCTTGTGTTTTTGAATATCTAGCTCGCAGATTAAGACTGGAAACATTGTGAAATCATGTGTGACTGTGTGTGTGTCAGTCTGTGTGTATTAAAATGTTGGGAGTCTTAGTCCTTGAACTAACTCTCGTGTCACCATCCAATAAACTCTTTCCGGTGGTGCAATTTTATACTTTATTCCAAGACGAAACGAGACAGTAATAATTACTACAAGGACAGATCCTTCTGATCAAGCCGTTTAGCACCTACAACTTGGTTCATTCCAAACTGATCTATAGAGATTTTGGTAAACTTATGTGCAAAAGGTCTTTTCATAGGTTATTTTCAGAATCCAAATGGCATAAAGCAAATATTGGAAGGATCATGGTTATAGAGTAGGGCCAGTCCTTCTGTGAAACAATCATTTCCAAACTTTGACCCAGTTTCCATGTCGTATACACAACTTCTGTGTGGCTAAGATTTCCTGGTATTCCTTTACATATTTGGCATGAGGAGGTCATGGAGGTAGTTGGTAAAACTCTATGAAATTTCATTCTTTCTAACAAAAGTTAACTCAAGGAAGGTTTTATGTCTGTGCCGAGATTTGTGTAGAAATATATTTAACAAACAGGTTGATTTTATGTCTGTGCCAAGATTTGTGTAGAACTAGATTTAAATAAATTACACTACCACCACAGACTAGATTGGTTTCAAAAAGTGAGGAAGAAGGTAGAAATGTAGTTGGGTGGAAAAAATGGATCAAAAATACCTAGGAGACAGGATCTAGTTCTGTGGAAATTGAACCAGGTGATAGATTAATTTTACTCACAATAATTAACAATTGATCATGCAAAATCACTCACAAAGAGACTGAAAATTGGAGCTAACACTAAACTATATTAAATCAGTGTACATAGCCAACCCTGTAATAACATAGGTTTCTGAATAAATAACATACATCATGGATTCGAATGCATGAGGAGCAATTCGAATCTAGCATAAAGCAGGCTTACTAAAAATAAGCAAATCCCCCATAGGTGTAAAAAGCTGATCCCAAATCTATCATGGAGCTCACAAATTAGAAAAATGGCTTAGGAAAGCTAAAGAGTGGTGGAATGGCAGCTCATACATGCTTTTTTATGGATAAAAGAGTGGAGGATGAAGAGGACAAAAAACTAGTTCACCTCACCTAGTCTAGCTTTTCTATTTGCCTTAAAACACTGAAAAAGCAGGGAATAAAGCATAAAAGGCAGAAGGGCGCCTAGGAGGCCAGGAATAAAAAAGATTTGATTCCTTAGGCTTTCCCATGCACTACATGAGTCAAATGAGGCAAGTTTGACCACCATGGATAGGTAAAAGACAACTTGCACAAGGTGGGACACATGAACTAGGCTAATAAGACACAAATAATTAAATTAATGTCTAAATGGGTAAAATATGGGTTGATTATTCTAAAAACCCCCCTTAAGCCTGACTTATGAGTAGTATATCAGAAAATTATAGGGCCTAGCAACAAGGCTTAGTCACCCTTTACATACTACATGTCCATTTAAACAAGGAAAGAGGAAATACCAACTTGGGAAAATCCTCCCTTAAACATGGACTGTAAAACAAAATTGTAGAATCTTGTCTTCACTCATGCCTTCACAGCATGATCAGAAATCCCCAGCAGTGATTTGAGATTGCTGAAGGTCTTCTCACAAAATGCTTTGGTGAAGATATCAGCTACTTGTTCTGAAGATGAGCAGAAGAGTAGATGAATGGTGCCATCATGCACAGGCTCTCCGATGTAGTGCATATGGATCTCAATGTGTCTGGTTCTCTGCTTCTGAACTGGATCTTTGCAGATTTGAATGGTACTGTGGTTATCACAGTAGATGGTCGTTTAGTACTCTGGTTCGAAGCCACACTCTCCAAGTAAACCCTGCAACCATAAACATTGAGTTGCTGCATTAACAACTCCTCTATACTCTGCTTCTGTAGATGAGAGTGCAATGGCACTCTGTTTCTTGCTTGACCAGCTGATTGGCCCTTCTACAAGCATGAACACATATCCTTATGTGGACTTTCTATCTATGCTATCACCTTCCCAATCACTATCAGTAAATCCAATCAAATCAAGATCAGATTTTGTTTTATAGAAGATCCCATGTGTCCTTGTTCCCTGAACAAAGTTAAGGATCCTTTTGGCTGCTTTCCAATGGATCTCTTGAGGCTGATACATGAATCTATAAGCCACACTTATTGCATAACAAAGATCAGGTCTAGTATGTGTCAGATACAACAAACATCCAATCAATTTCCTATACAGTGTATTGTTTACCATCGGTGAAGCATCAGCTTCTTCCAGCTTCACTCCTGAAAGGAAAGGAGTTTTGCTTGCTTTGAAATCCTTCATATTGAATTTTTTCAGCAAGTCCAAGGCATATTTGGACTGGTGCACCTTGATTCCAGCTTTGGTTTGAGCAATCTCAAGCCCCAAAAATTGACTTAAGAGCCCCAAATCTGTCATGGAGAAGGCTTGGTTCATAGCTCCTTTTAAGGAATCAATCTCAGCCTTTGAGCTTCCTGTAATGAGGAGATTATCAAAATATAACACAATGATCATTAATGAACCATTAAATAAATTAAAATAGACATTTGGATCTAATTTGCACCGAACAAAATTCAGTGATAGCAAGAAGCTATCGATCTTGGCATACCAAGCCCTGGGGGCTTGCTTTAGCCCATACAATGACTTTCTCAACCTGAACACAAGAGAAGGGTTAGTAGCAAAACCTTGAGGCTTCTGCATATATATCTATTCAATGAGATCTCTATTCAGGAAGGCACATTTTACATCCATGTGATGTACCTCCCATTGCCTTGAGGCTGCAATGGCTAAGGCTAGCCTGATGGAATCCATCTTTGCCACTGGGGAAAAAGTCTCATTGTAATCTATGCCATGAACCTGTGAGTAGCTCGTGGATACCAATATGGTCTTGTACTTCAGTGGTGAACCATCAGCAGCAAATTTGGTCTTATAGACCCACTTACACTATACTAGTTTTCTCCCTGGGGGAAGATCCACTAGCTCCCATGTGTTGCTATTCTGGAGTGAGCTGAACTCCTCCTTCATGGATGTTTGCCATATTGGATCTCCTGCTGCTTCTTCATATGTTTGAGGATCAGAATCCACCATAAAATAGAATTTTTCAGAAAACATAGGATCCTTCATGCACAGACCACTCTCAAACTGAGATCTAGTCCTTCTTGGGTCATTGGGATCCCCAGCTAGCTCACCTGCTGCATGTAGTGTCTTGGCTGCCCATTTTGGCATTGTAGGGCTGTTAGGGTCTGAAATAAACTCATATCCATCAGACAAATCAGAATCAGCATGTTAAACAAACTCTTTACTTACTTCTTGAGGTTCAGGTGGTGAAGATGCTTCACCAACTTCCACTGCTGCAAGGGGTTCTTCTTCAAACTGAACACACCTTTCAATGAAGGATTTGTTTGTGCTCAAATTTATCAGTTTGTACCCTTTTGAATCTTTAGAGTATCCAACAAAAATACACTCTTGGATTTGGGGCTGGAAAGCCTTCCTCTTCTCTGTTGGAATTCTAGCCCAAGCCTTTGAGCCAAAAATCCTGAAATGGGTCACATCTGGCTTGTGCCCACTCCATGCTTCGAAGGGAGTCATGCCATCAAGCTGTTTGTGAGGCACCCTATTCTGAATATAGGCTGAAAAGTTGATAGCTTTGGCCCAGTACTTTGGTGGCAAAGTTTTGGCCTCCATCATGCATGTTGCCATCTCCTTCAGTGATCTGTTCTTCCTCTCAGCAACACCATTTTGCTGTGGTGTGTAAGGGATAGAATGCTGCATCTAAATACCTGCATCTGCACAATAATTAATAAACTCAGACTTGACATACTCACCACCATTGTCAGATCTCAGGGCCTTGATTTTCCTTCCAGATTGGTTTTCAACCAAAGCCTTAAAGAGTTTGAATAGGCCAAAAAATTCAGACTTGTGTTTCAGGAAGTGAACCCAGCAATACCTGGAAAAGTCATCAATGAAGGTCAATGGATATTTGGCCTGAATCATGGACATATGAGGGAATGGGCCAGCAACATCACTGTGGATCAGCTCGAGGGGTGCAGAGTTTCTCTCATGAATAGCTCTCTCAAATTTGTGCTCTGGGTGTTTTCCTAGGGTACAACCTTGGTAGACTCCATTGGAAGATTTTATCTTGGGCAACCCTATGACCATCTCTTTTTCACTAATATCAGAAAGATATTTGTAGTTTAGGTGGCCAAATATTTCATGCCAGAGCTTGCTTGCTTCATTAGCATGAATCAGAAGAGCAGAGGGGTTTGAGTAAGGTAGGAAGTGTGAGAACATGTATACCTTTTGAGCATGATTCGCAA
>LPNX010885639.1:153040-164509 GCA_001517045.1 Pseudotsuga menziesii
TCCACCATGGAAGAGTGGTTAATATGGGGAAAAATAAATCCATCTTCGATCAGGAGAAAGTGCCCTTCAGTTTCCGAATCTTCCCCGAGAGCTTCATATAGAAATGAATGATTTCTATTGGCTTTAAAAAGGTCTACCCCATTTCAAACTAACCTGGAAGACAATCGTCTCTAGTGCATCTCAATTGACTCGTGCACACTAAATGAAGGATATAACTTTATTTAAAAACGATAGCAATTGAAAACCATAGTAGAGAAGCAGTTCAGTAATCAAACAAAGAAATTCGAACCTTAAGAACATGAGAGTTTAATGCTTTAATTAGCAGGTTCCTACACTGAATACCTAAGTCTACAGGGTTCATGGATGTGGATGCAGGGATGGGCACAACTACAGGTACATAGATGTCATTTTTGAAATCAGGGTGTGTCAGGTTGCAGTGAAGGTGCATTGTGTGTATATTAAAGAAAAACTAAAATTTAGGTAGAGCAATAAAAACTTGAAACATAAAATCCTGTGATATGAACTGTAAAACACTAAAACCAAACACTGACCATTGAACAGAAGCACTTCCAATATTATATAGCAGAATCACTTTCCAATTTATATGTCTCTGCTAGAACTTGGCAAAAATGGTGCATAGTTGTGGAATTGTGACTTGAGGAATGTTGTAGGTGTACACTGGCAAGGAAAGAAATTGATAATTGTAACAAAGTATAAGGAGAATTTTGGAGCTGTAAAACAAAAGTCAAAAGTGTAAAATCAGAGGTTAATTGCAATAAGGTTCAAGTTTCAACAAAAACTACTGCTGATTTGAATGTGAACGATGCAAAAACTCAACAAAATTGTCTCGCACAAGAAGCTATCTCATAAGAAAGTTCAAATGGAAACAATTTGCAACAGGATGGAAAAGGCAAGGAACCCTTGAAAGAAAATGCAACCAAGAGAGGTACATCCAGTTCTTTCTACAGAGTTTGCTAGCAAAATATAGGAGATTTGTAACTTGTTATGCTGTAAAAGAAAGAAAGGGATTCTTTTCATGAAAAATAGTGAGAAGATTGTACAAGTTCCTTTGTCACCACCTCAAGTTTTGCAACAACAACAAAAGTAATTGGAATAATAGATTGCAAATCCATAGGAGAAATAAGTTTCAAAATTCACAGGGTAAGGGTAGAATGTTGAAATTAGACTGCAACCAATTGCAATATCAATAACTTCTAGGATACTATTCTGAACCTATTGGCTCTAAGTGTTTCTATTATTCATTTGTTAGATTGTATGAGTGGCATTAAATTTTAATTTCTCAAAGCACAACATATCACCAGTTAACACTTCAACTGAATTAGAGCTAGATTGAAGTTAAATTATTGTTGGATTTGACAATAATTTAAGTTCCATCATAAATTGCAATACAGTAAACAAGAAAGTATGAACATAGTAATTGGCTCTCACGTCTTGTTCCAATGCAGCTTGACGTTCTGATGGTGTGCACCTTGCTATATCCTTAGCATTTAGATTTAAACGTGTTCCTGATCCCTAAAAGGTTATACAGGAAAAAAAAAGAGGGGATTAGATATATTGGCAAATAAGAAGAAAAGACAAACTTTCCATCTATATTTTATAAATAGAATATTAATAAATGAGAAAAGAAAGCATTTACTATTTATTTTTTTGACCTTCTTCTACAAGGGAAATATAATTAACTTTTCTTAACATTTGATACTTGTTTTGGGAAAAGATTCTAGAAACATACAGTAGACATTAGATGAAAATGGGATTGGATATAATTGATGCACAGTAGTGATCTCCACACCTTCCTTGATGTCTTCCCAGCTTTAGCAAGCAATATGTCCCAATTTGGAGAGGCCCCTTTGTTATATGAAGCACTTCCTAAAAGAAAACTATGAAATCCAATTGCACCAAAATAGAAAGCCTTGTAGATCTAAATTTATTATGCCATCAAGTCTCCTTTTAGAATTGATAAGAAATATTGCAACATCAACGTATTGTACTAAATTCATTAGCAATAAAAAATATAAGAATGCAATTATAGGATACATATTCAACTCAGAGAGATTTGGTCATTTTGTATGATCAGATTTTTAAGTCTGTACAGTAAGCCTTTAAAGGAAATATTGTTAGAAAGCAGACATCTTTTGATCAGTGATTTCTGTATTTCATACCATATGTTGTAGCTTCGTTGATGATCATTTTCATTTTTGTGGCATACTACATCAGTATTATAAAAACAAGCTACAAGGCATGATTAGTCTCTATCTATTACAATATCCAAGACAAGAGCTGCTGTCTATTTACAATTATGGACTAGGTGCCAAGTTCAGACTAGGATGAAGAAGATAAATTTCCTTATTCAAATCAAGTTTAAAGAGAATATATTACTGTGATGAAATAATTGAAGGGCATCTCATGTTCTAAAGAGATAAGGACTTGTCACAGCTTCAGGTCACCCTGGTTTATTTTAGTTTTATAGTTTAGCACATGGGTCTACCCATGCTGGTACACCCACAAGTGTTATACATTACAGGAATCCTTTTTCTTGTTTCCTCAAGTTTGGTCCTTGTATGATCTTTTGTAATTGCTAAGAACCATGTAGTGTACATATTGTTTTTTATGTGTGACTATTTATAAAATTTAATGATGATCTATCATGGAGTTTGTAGCTACCTGTTAAAAGTTGAAGTGTGATGTTTTAGCAAAAGGTTATATTATTCAAGGTACTCTTATTTCAATTATGTAGGATTTCAATTTGAATATTATTTATTGGCACTTTAGAGGTAGTAGTGAAGACAACTGAATGTATGCCGTTAAGAAAACTCCTAGAAGAACATGAAGTTCGTCTACTGCAAAAACTGGTAAAGAAAACATTTCAGAAGCTCTACGGTTCCACTAACGCTTGAGACCTGACTTTGAAATCTACAAAAGTAAATGGTGGAAAAGGTGAGAAAAGAGATTTTGATACCATGAACAAGACTACTGATGTGAATGCTCATAAGATATTAGGTAGTAAGGACAGTGCTAGTTTGTTAATAATATTGTTAAAGAAGCCTGCATATGATGGAAAAGGAAAGAAAAAGGATTCTGATACCATGAACAAAACTGTTGATGTGACGAAGACTGCTGATGTGAAGGCTTGTAAGATCTCAGGTGGTAAAGACAGTGCTAATTTTTTAGAAGTATCGTTAAAAAATCCTTCTCCAGAACTCAAGATGAGAACTACATATCTTGACCAGTCTGTTATGAGAAAGCCTTAAGAATTTAAATCTCTAGGTGACAGGAAAATAAAGAATGTCAACCAGAACTATATGGAAACGTCTTCCTCATCGGATGTAAACCAGCGACACAGATCTGTGTGTAGGAGGAATTTCCAATTTTCAAAAGAAGGAAAGGCAAGAAAGGATTACCAGTCAGAGGAAAAGGAACACCTGAATGTGTGGGTTAGAAATGAAAATGTGAAATCCCAAGAGAGAGACAAAGAGGATTCAAAGAAGGGAACAACTTTATCAGAAGAGAGATTTCAGGATAATCCACTCTCAGCAAATGTGGTTGTGGAATTTGGTCAAAACTGTAGGTCAAAAGTGCGGAAATAGATAGAACCTTATTGCTGCTAAACATAGATTTGGTATGCAGGAAAAATATGTTGTAGCCATACCAGAGAAAGGAGCTGACACCAGAGGTTCATATGTACAGCATAGTGTTCCGCTAAAGCATGACCAACTTGAACATGATGTTACATCTGCTAAGGGAATAAAGATGAGGGAAAGGGAGTTTACCATGCAATGTGACAGAAAACCAAGTTCAAAGAAACCAAGTATAAAATTATCAAATGAAGAAGAGGTACCTTTAGAAAATCAAAGAGAAAATGGGAAAGTTAAACGACGTTTTGTAAAAGACATGAGCAGTGATAATTCCATGATAAGTGAGAGAAAATCATCTTCTCAGATTAGCCGTCTGAAAACCAAAGGCCCATCCCCACCTATTGTTTTTGGATGAAATAATTGAACGAAATCTCATGTTCTAAAGAGTTAAGGACTTGTCACAGCTTTAGGTCACCCTGGTTTATTTTAATTTTATAGTTTAGCACATGGGTCTACCCATGCTGGTACACGCACAAGTGTTTTACATTACAGGAATGATTTTTCTTGTTTCCTCAAGTTTGGTCCTTGTATGATCTTTTGTAATTGCTAAGAACAATGTAGTGTACTTATTGTTTTTTTAATGTCACTGTTTATAAAATTTAATGATGATCTATCATGGAGTTCGCAGCTACTTGTTAAAAGTTGAAGTGTGAAATTTTAGCAAAAGGTTATATTATTCAATGTACTCTTATTTCAATTATGTAGGATGTCAATTTGAATATTATTTATTGGCACTTTAGAGGCAATCATGAAGACAACTAACTCAAATTCCTTTCACAGGGATGTATGCAGTTAAGAAAACTCCTAGAAGAACATGAAGTCCGTTTGCTACAAAAATTGGTAAAGAAAACATTTGGGAAGCTCTACGGTTCCACTAACGCTTGAAACCTGAATTTGAAATCTACAAAAGTAAATGGTGGAAAAGGTGAGAAAAGAGATTTTGATACCATGAACAAGACTATTGATGTGAACACTCATAAGATCCTAGGTGGTAAAAACAGTGCTAATTTCTTAGAAATATCCTCAAATTACAGGGAGTTCCCTTGTAACAATTTTAGTGGGCCTATTCCTTCTGATCTTTTAAATTCACCTAGTTTGCAATTGCTTAATGTTTCTCATAATTCTCTCCAAGGAAACCTTCCTCCAAATATCTGGTCTTCTCTGAGCCTGCAAATATTTTCAGCATCTTTCTCAAATTTATCAGGCATGCTTCCATCCTTTGAACATTGGAATTCTGTATACAACCTTGAACTTTAGGGAAATAGCTTTTGAAATAGTATTCCCAAAGACATTATCAATTGCCAAAAACTCTTGACCATTTCCTTGAGCAAAATAACTTGACTTCCATTGCAGGCATAATTGATCAGTATGAATTAATTAATTTAATTGTTATTTTTTCCTTGGTGTTTCACCATAGATATTTTAGTTCATTCATTTAAATAATACACTACAGATTATCTGATCTGAAACTAGTGCTATCATGGTACTTTTAAAGTTTGTCTGTGGAACTAGTCAAGACTCATGGATGGCAAATTTTGACTTTTTGTGCTTCTTGTGGTACATATTTTAAATATACTATCTACTGAGCTATTATTAAAAGTCTGTTAAAATGTGCATACAGGTGGCAAGCAATATAATTTCGAACACTGTTGTTTCACGTTGGTCATGTGGAAGAGTAAAGGTTGCAAAAGTCTTATGCTTACTTTGTCATTTGTTCTCTTATTTATTTTGGCTGCAAACATTCTAAATTGGTTTAACAAGTTATTTTGGAATTGTCTAATAATATATTACATATGGGCATTTGTGATTTTGTGCATTAATATAGGACACCTATTTTCACCTCATGAAGGACTTTGCCTGCAAAAATATGCCTCCATTTATACTTTTGGAGTAAATATTAGGGGACTGTTTGCAGCCTGGAAATGGATTATCCAAGGATGAGAAAGGAAAGTGAACAGCCTTTCAGCATTGTCTTGAAGTTGTAAGCTTATCATCATTCCCAGAAAAATCATTGACAGTTAATTCGAGTGTATGTTGTCTGTGAGGAACAGTTCTTCAGTCCTTGTCTAATTTGAAATGTTTATTCGGTATGTATGCATATTGATCCATGCCACCATTATGGCCATAACTTGCATTACTAGTATGATCACTGGTATCAAAATCCAACATCACAACCATTTTTCTATTAGTAAGCTTGGCTATTTCTTTTGGCATGAAAAGAACTATGTAGTCAACAATTGGTTGTATAGAAAGAAAAATTCTTAATTAGAGAAGTCCCATTTAATGAATGACCTTTTAAACCATGATTTAAATAGATTTTCCCGTGCCCTGTATTTTTATCCCATGTAATCTTACTGCTCATCCTGAAGTGTTATTAATTGTTTTATATAGAACTCGTTCTA
This sequence comes from Pseudotsuga menziesii, assembly GCA_001517045.1. Classification (NCBI taxonomy): domain Eukaryota; kingdom Viridiplantae; phylum Streptophyta; class Pinopsida; order Pinales; family Pinaceae; genus Pseudotsuga; species Pseudotsuga menziesii. The sequence goes on from LPNX010885639.1 coordinate 159,096, forward strand.
GAAGGTGATGATTAATAGATTAAGCTGCTATGGACAAAGCTCATTTTTATTTGTTAAATTAATCTTGCTGATAACTTGATAAGTTATCGACAATATTGAATGATGAAAATCTTAATTTGATATTGTTAAGCATCTCTCTCTCGCTTTCCCTCTCTTTCTATAATATGTATTGCCCTAGTTAAAACATAGAAAACCCATGATAAGATGTACTAAATGACATTTCTTTTGGATAAGTCAAATTTAACTTAATTAAAGTCATTATTACAGGATTGATGTTGGAGATGGTAGGGATCTTAATCTTGATGACTACCCAAGGTCAACATTGCAAAATCAACAAATTAAATACCTTAGCCCAGTAATATTTCTTAACTGATATTCTCCTTACTTTATCGAACTCCTGAAATGCAACAGTAGTTAATGGTTATCTGGAGTTAGAACAGTTCTGGTATTTTATTTGTCAAGGTGCATGTGAAGTAAACCTTTTGTGGGACACACATGTTCATTAGATGGGGATTTATATCTACCATCTCAGTTGTTTGAACTCATTATTCTTACAATTTTTTATATTACAGAATGAGAGAGAGCAATATGAAGTTGTGATAAACAATGGTAAAATTGTGTATAAGCAAAATCAACAGCCAGTTGACACACTTGAAGGTTCTAAGTAGATATCTGTGATTATCACATATCACAACCTCTATGTTGGTCAGGTATTTGCTACATTTAAAGACATAATTCATGAATGTGACTGAATTTAGAATATCTTTGGTTTTTTATGCCATCCCTAATACTCTCTCTATTCTATTTCTAGTTTTGCATGAATTAGATTACCTGTCTATATTGGATCCCAATAAGAAAGTTTCCCATGGAATTGCATTTTTTAACTTGATGTCGTGTTTGTGTCTCTTCAGAAAAAGAAAGGGAGATTTCAACATTCTAGCTTCTTAGCTGGTGCAGCTAGTTCAACAGTTGGAAGATTGATTGTGGACAATGGAATTCTCAAGGTGACGTGAAAAGTAATATCTCTCATCTTAAAACCCTAAGATACAATACATTTGACTACTTACATCAATCACATACAGATGCTTCTGAATCATGCATTGCAAAGGTAGATAGGGCCTAGGCTGCAATCTAAAAAAGAGGAAATAAAGAAGTGATGAACAATATTCATGCTTAACTTTCTGTTTGTGCTTTCCAATGCTTCAATTGAATTATCCAAAACCATAACCATCCTATTTAACAGTCTGCAGAGCTATGTCAATCATTTAGTTCTAAGCTTCTGGTTAATCTATGCTTATTCCTTTCCATCTAGAGATGTAGATACAACAAATAACTCCTTGATAACTTCCAAAGGAAATCCCTTGGTCTCTGGAAACTTAAGGAAGATAAATATCCAGTAAACTGCACTCATAATACATAAAAATCCAAAAACACCTGTTGTTCCCAAGACCTTGTTCATGGTAGGAAACAAGAATATGATAAGCATGTTTGCAGTCCACGTTATTATAACACACAGAGCCAAGCAAATTCCTCTAACTCTTGTTGGAAATATTTCTGAACAAAAAATGTTTGCCACTGCACCAAATCCCATATTGAAGGCACAAAAGAATACCATCAGGCCCACAACTGAGATACCTCCCTGGACAATCCCGATTGAAGCAATTTATTTACCAAAGAAATTGTAATGAATGTAATGAATAGAACTAGAGTGGTAGATAGGAGTATTTGCTTGCACCCACATAAAAGAATGGCTGAATTCTAGTTAAAAACCTTCAAATAACCAGCACAGGGAGATCATTCATACTACATATCTAAAGAAAATTGGAAAACCCCAAAAGGTCAAATTCAGGTTTCTGATATCTATGTTGCATTTCTTTCAAGTTCTCATCCAGAAATGGGAAATAGATGCTAGCAATAGGTTTCTAGAGATGGTTTCTTCTAGAAGTGCCCCCCTTAAGAGCAGTTTCTGATGACATAGAAGCACATTATACAAGGCCTAGAGATGTGGAACAATTAAACAATTCATCAACCATTTCCTTGAGTCTATTTTCACTTTTCCCAGAACACTAGAAATTTCTAGGCTGGAAATGAAATAAACCAAGTAGATGATAGAGATATGCACCAATACAAGATGTCATTCTTGTATACACATGATTTAAATTTACATGAAAAGGTGTGGTCTCTTTAGCATCAGTGTTACCTTCTTCCAGCACGGTCCATTAGAAACATTGCAAGCACTATAAAGGGAAACATTGGAAGACAGGTAACTGCACTTTCCAAAAGAGAAGCTGAATCTACCTTAATTTCCTTCTTGAACTAACAAGGTGTCAAATCTAGATTGTTTAAGTATTTGAGGCGTGAAGTAAAGGACTTCACCAATACCACAAAGCTGTACAGAAACAAGTCTTCACTTAGATATACATTATACATAACCAATAGTATGCTGTAAGACCAAAAACAGTACCAAGTACTACCAATAGCAGTACCGGTAATAGTATAACCAGTAAATACAAGTAAAAGTAACCAATACAGTAATAGAGGAAAATGTACATGGCTTTGCATTGCATTGAAGTCAGGATGGATTTCTGGCTTGCTATTACCAATAGCTTTCTCTTCTTACATCAGCCAGGGACTGGTTATTTATCATGTAGAGAATTTATTTCTTCCAAAAATGATGGTGTGATATACAAATCCTATGGAAACTAACAAAGTGAAAATGATAGGACATGCTAGATTCATGTTAGCTTCAAAACCACATATAAAGTCATTGAATGGCATGCGATAATTTTCTCGGTGTTAAAAGTTAATGCATTTTGAAAACTTGTTAATGAGTACCTTGTTAATGTGGTTTCAACTTCTCTTCCTCAGTTGTGGGCTCCATAACTCACAAGCATGAAGGAGAGAAGGTGCCAATAGGTTATAAGAGGCAGATCTTAGTTCTCATATTTTAAAAATGTAGATGGAGTATCCTAGAAATAACTTCTACGCATCTTAAACTTTATTTCTATTGCATAATTCACATATGTTGTTTTCCTAAGATGTTTTAAGAGCGTCCTGTCTTTTGTCTCACTGTAAAATTTGTGATCCGATTGTCATTCTGCTAATATTATTTTTGCTATTCCAACCAATTTCCTATTTTTATGGTATGGTGGTTGAAGTTCTGGATTGAGATTGGATAATAACAATTTTATTGTCTTGTGGAGGACTTATGCGTTCAACAAAACTTCCCTTCATTTGTCTTTAGGTAGTATTTTTTCATTTGATATAGTGGAAATATGGAGATTCCTGAATTCAATGGGCATCTGATGCTGCCATCTGGCCACCCTGTCCACTATGATTTTGAAATGACATTTTTCCAGTCTTCCTAGTTAAAAAAAATCTGGTCGAAAGATGTGTAGGTGTCCAAATACAATTCCACAGGATATTATTCAAGTTGAGTTTGTGGCACATCCTATGCATCTCGAGTCTATTTTAAGATTGGTTTCCTTTCTCCACAGAGTCAGATCTCTTGGAGACTTAGCTTCAGGATGAGACCAATATCCTTTCTTGACACTTTGTTCTTGTGAGGAGATTGCTTCTACTTCTGTAGACCTACACCCTAGAGGAAAATGATGTTGATTCTTTGAGGCATCTTTTCTCCTTTGGTATGTTGATCCAAACATTAAAATCTGTTATTTTTCCTACTTGGTTTTTTGAAAATATCACCTAGGCATTGATATTGTTTCCATTCTTCAATATGATATATTTCTATGTTACAAAATAGTGCAATCTAAATTTGTGATTTCATTTTTTCTTTTGGAGTAGTTACTTGTTTCACTCTTTTCTAAGAAATTTGATTGGTTCAAAATCCCGAGTGAGTGCATGCAAAGGTACATCTAAGAGAGGAATTATTTTCCATGTCTTGAATACATTTAAATTTAATCTACAACTCTTATGAATGAATATAAATAGTTGGATTCATATTTTTATACCCAGCATGCTTCTTATGAATGAATATAAATAGTTGAATAGTGATGCAGGCCACATTGGATCATTCTATGTATAAGGTTTTATTTAGACTTACATAAACCAATATAGACTCTAGAGTGAGTTCTGCATTTTTGAATAACAAAATTTGGCTTCTTGTTTCAGTTTATTTATGTCATTCATTCCCTCGTCATTGCTGCCTAACAACTTGATTAGTAGCTTGATTGGCATCCTCTTGATTAGGTAAGTGATACTGTACTACCTTTCAATGTTTTATCTAAATTATTTGTGTTTTGCACTGCCACTTTGTATTGACTGTAGCTTGTGTTCTGTTTTATGATATTTTTTTACAGGAAATACACAAGACTCCAATGGGAAACCCATGTTTCAAGCAGGAAAGACCAAGGTTGGAGACACAATTAACATAATTGTTAACATCTTCTCGATTGCTGTAGGTCACCATGTCCTACATTCAGTATCTTGTTAGTATTATGCTTGAATGGATAGTTTGTATAAAATCAACTGTCAATCTTTACAAAAATGTTGAGTAGTGTCATGTCCAATGATTATACAAAAATGTACATAAGAGAAATACTAATGGAAGTATTTGTTTGTAGGTTTCCATTGTTGTTGTTGCAGTTCCAGAAGGACTTCCATTGGCAGTCACCTTGACGTATGATTAATTGTAGAAGTTTTTCTAGATTTAGCTTATTGAGATTAAGCATGGGTTTTTGGCAGGCTCAGGGACCCACCAGACAGTTCAAAAAGTTTCCCTTCTATTGTACGTTTCCTTCTTATTTAGAGTATCTCCCAGAATACCATAGGGAGTGTCTTTAGACCTGAGGTAAAACATTAAAATCTTTCCAAGTACATGAGTATGAATAGAAACTTGGAAATAAATGTCTAATCACTCAATTCAAGTGTTTTGTATAGAAAAAGGAAAAGTAATTGGAGGCTAAGATATTGAACATTATAAATAATTTTCTTCATTGTTTTTGTATTTTACAGTTCATTGTTTTTTTTACTTAGATTTTTTTACTAGATTTTGCAGGAATGAAATTAACTAAGTGGGCCATTGAGTATGAAGAGCTTGATGTTGAGGCTTTGCCATTGAGTATGAAGAGTCTACTGCTGAGGCTTTCAAGCTACTAAGTATGGGTTAATTGAAGCTGCTATGGGATCTAAGTATGGCTTAGCAGCCAAGTACAAATGAGATGGTTTAGTCATTGTAATATTTTGAAAAGTCATCGATGTATTAGATGATTTTCACGTAAATTTATATGGAGATAGTTTTTGAGAAAACTCATATTTATTGTAATACTTGACATTTCATATAATATAATTTACGCGATTTAAAACTTATATGGTTGTACTTTATATTATTTATAAGTGTTGTAATTAACTAATTAATATGACATTGCTTAATTCACATGTGTATTATATGATGA
>LPNX010885639.1:179787-193128 GCA_001517045.1 Pseudotsuga menziesii
GTATGCCAATGGAAATGATTTGGCCCCGAATCTCCAAAAAAACATCGTTTAAGGCCTCAAAACGGCCCCGGAAGTTTAGGACTCGAAAAACTGCCAAAAAATAACTAGGAAACTACCACAATGCACAATTGTTTTGAGCCAGTGGAATAGGTGGGTGGCCACCGATATCCATCTGGATCAATGTGTCAATGTATAAACATGATAGACATCATGGTCGAGTCATATGAACATGTCTAAGTCCCCCTAGGTTTTTTCAATTTTTCAATTTTTTAGTTTTTTCAGTGTTTTTCATTAAAATTTAATTTTTCCAAAACTTAGGCTATTTTTTAATAGTTTAATTGGAAAATTTGATTTTGGCTCATCTGGATGAGTTTTGGTGGATGCTTCAGTCAACAGGTTGAGGTGTCAGTTAGATCAGCTCTCCGATTGACAATTGCACTCAGTGAGACTCAGATCTGGCTCAGTTAGACATAGATTAGGCATTGATGGACTCTCCATCAACATATTTGGTCTATCTCCTTGGTATTTGCACCCCGCCTGTGCTGGATCTCCTAGTTTTTGTATATATCCAAGCACAACAGCCTCTTCCAAGTTGGTTAGAACTGGGATTGAGGTGCTGCTACTATTGTGCTGTTGTAATTCTTCATTTGAGATAAAGAAAATCTTTGGAGGCTAGACGGTGTTGTGCCATTACATGCGTGGATGATTATTGCCATTATTTTACTGAGGTAACCTGTATTTGTATTCATTTTTTGCTAATTGCTTATAGATCCATTGTCAAGATTGATAATAGGCTTATTATAATCTTGATAGGAAATGTGATTTTCAATAAGTTTATTGACCATCTCCTTCCTTTGATGCATGTTTCGAGATCTAGATTAAACATGTCCTATAAGATTATATGCATGTTATTTTGAATCTCTGTGTATGTACTAATCAGATCTCACAAGTTTCTTGGCAAGTTCTTTGATTTCAGCTGAGCTGCAGGTTCCTACATTGGAGAGGATGCTGATATAGTTTTCTTCTTAAATCTCTTCAAACCTTCCAAAGGCATAGCCCCTCAACATTCCACCTAAAAGCTCCACTATGGATCTTCAAGGAAACCGACATTTCTTTCCTCCTCTTCCTCCCTCAAGATCAACTCTTCACCCAGTAACCTTTTCATAGCTTTGTTTTGGTTTAGATCTATCATATTAAAATTAATCTCAACATAGATATATCCTATCAAAGCTCATAGTCTAGATATTAGTTTTGTTTTGCACATAAATTTCAATTTTAATAGATCTAGCTAAAATTACCATATTTTCGCAAGCATTTTAGTGAAAATTCGTAGCTTGCTATTATGGTAGTTTCATTTGCTGTATGATAAAATTTAATATTCTGCAATATCAGTGAATATTTCATTGGCTACACAAACATCAAGCCAATATCCCAAGGAAATCTTGCTTTCCTTGGTTCCTTTGTCACCTGTTAAACTAGTTTTAAGTTCATCTTTTTTGAGTTAAGGTAGGTTGATCCAAAGGTACTTTAAAGTGATTTTGGGCATATTTAATTCTGATATTTTTGCTGTTTTTTATCATTTTTGACAGAAATAAAGGAAGCTTCTGTTCGGAAGTGGCTTCGGGAGCGTTTAAATCCCCCCAGGGGTCTCCCATTTGACTAGAACCTTTGATTTTCGCACCTTGTAATCTATTGATTTCAATCCATATAAGGATCAAGAGGAATTATATCAGTTCTCTGATATTCTAACGGCTGTTAATAAAATTACTTTTTGAATAGGCTCTTTCAAGCCCATTCCCCATCCCCCCTGGGGGGATTTGCGTCGGTGTCCTTTTTGTTGCTTTTTGCTCATTTCTTTTCAAACAAGAATTGATCTAATATGTAGGGTAGTATATTTTATTTTATTATTAATTTCATATTCCATAATTTATATTTCAAAGTAATCTTAACACTTACCCCAGGACTTCCCGATTGACCCGAAAGGGGAAAGAGATTCGTGGTAGGACTAATTAGAAAACTAGAATTGTGTATCTATTTTCTTTTGATCATTTATTTTTCAGCTATTATAAAATTAACCCCTCCTTGATTCCCTGATTGAGATCCACTTGGATCAAAAGAGGTTCCTGGAGGGTTTTCTTCTAAACAAGAACACCCATTGTAAAATTTACTAAAATTGACAAGACTCCGGTGTGTATGCTCTACACTTGGCTGTGGTTCATCTGATTAGTAAAGCTATATCAAAAGCACTTGAGTGACTAGTATAAATAGGACTCACTCTCCCAAATTAACAAACCAACAGGTGAAAATCCAACACCTAGATCAAACCATCACGGTGGCAAAATACTGAAAGGAAGCGGGAACTTCTGAAAAGTGACCTCGAGGCGCCGATCTCTGTCACACCCTAATGGGTGCGTTACAAACAATAGCCCCAGAGACTCCATTCTATCCCACATATTCCTTGCGGGTAGCCATGAAGGTTTAGTTTTGGACATACTCCAAATACTCTTGGGTATATCTGGAGTCCCCTCTTCGCCTAATTTTAATCAACTCACATTTCAAATTCAACTTAAAACGTACCAAGAGGAAATTGAAAAACATTCACTCCAAGCACATGCAAGTATATTGATCTTATTTTTTGACTCCATTCTAAGGCACTGGTTATTTTCTTGCTTTGTATAAATATTGTGTCTCAGCATTGTGCTTTCGTGTGCTCACTTTTTGTATCTTGTCATCTTTGATTGTCTATAGTTAAATTTCAAACTCCTAAGTAACTCATTTAGTTTAACATCACCACACTAAGTAATTATCCTTAGTAACTTAATAGGGTCTGCCCCCCTTGGCTTCGTTAGGATTTGAGCCTAAACGGAGGAGTCAAGAACAAGGTGACAGCCTTGACTCTAGACTTGCCCCCAAGGACACACCAAGTGGCTTGAAGATTTCTGCCACGTGACCTAGGTGTGTGAAAGGAGGCAACGGATCCCTCAAGCGATGAGGAATACGAAGAACTCAAATATTGAAGAACCCCTTATCCTTCTTATCATTTGGATAAGAAATGATGCTATTATGAATGAAGAAGATGATAAAGCTGAAGGTTCAAGAAGGAGTATACCCATGAAACAAATAAAGATAAGTATTCAATTGTCATTTCATGATATTATATTGTTATGCATTTGTTTATATTCAGTTGATGTGTTATGCATGATAGAATATCTACATTAATGACATTATACTACTAATATGCATGTAATGGGTAAGTAGCTCATGGTTCTATACAACTCTCCATTGCTACTTATCTAGAATGAAACCTCTTTGCTGACATATTGGATTAGTGCACAATCTCAATGTTGTCTTGGTAGAGATAGAAGGCATCTAGAAAGTTTCCGTGAGATATGGATGAATGTTGTATTGGCTAAAGTAGTTACATGATCATATATTTATGCATAAGAATTTTCCAGTATGAACATTCCTTATGAAATGTTTCTAACCATACAAATGCATTTGACTTGTAGGAAAGATCGCATACATAATCGCGTACAAGCAAAGAAGAATGAAGACTTGTTCTGAAGAACAAGTGATGATAGTTCAAAAACCAAGAATAATATGACGAGTGCAGCAACATCATTGATGCAGAACCTTCCAGCCATGAAGAAGTAACCAGGAAGGAAGGGAAGATCAGTTCAAGAAGAATGATGTCTAGGATGCAGTATCGATACATGAAGGGAAGTTCGTAGTTCCATCATGCAGTAGATGGAAACATCGTGGGATACAAAGAAATATTCGTAGCACGAGGCTTCTCATGAAAAGAAGGCATAGACTATGAAGAGACATTTGCAGCCAGTAAGAATTGAAACACATACATGATGAGATTGATGAAGATCTTAACCTTTGCTACAAGGTTGAAGATGAAATTCTATACACTAGATGGATACATAGAATACTAGTAGCATAGGAAGCTACTTGTCACTCTAGTATAGAATGTTTTAGTACATAGAGTATAGAAGACAGAGGGAGTATGATGCTTCACTTTAAAGGGAATGACTACAGAAGATCTAAGGTTTGACATGGTACGACATGATGGATATATTACTGATGACTCAAGGCTTTACTAAGAGTAAAGCAGATTCCAACCTTTTCTTCAAGGTTGAAGGCGGAAGACCAGTGATGCTCCTGTTATGTGTCGATGCACTATTTTTCTAGGCATGGAGGTGTGGAAGAATGCGGATGGAATCTTCCTTGGGAAAAGGAAGTATGCAGAAGAGATCCTGAAGAGGTTTAGGATGATATATTGTAAGGCCATTCCCACACCTATGGCATCGAACCTGTAGCTTTTGAGTGATGCTTCATCAGAGACAGTTGATCCTATGATGTATCATCAGATGATTGGGTCCTTGATGTACCTGAGACTAGATATTTGCTTTGCTATGAACACATTGAGACATGTTCACCTGATGGTTGCAAAGCATGCAGGGGTACAATTGAGTATGCGCTCAAGTATGATATGAATCATAACATTAACCTGGAGGGTTATGTTGATTCAGAGTGGGCAGGAAGTGCCATCGATAGGAAGAGCACTTCAGGGTGTTGCTTCATTATGGGATCATGTGTGATCTCTTGGTTTAGCAGGAAGCAATCCTATGTGGTACTGAGTACAACTTAAGTAGAGTATGTCACAGCTTGTTCAACTAGTTGTGAGGTAGTATGGTTGAGGAAGCTATTGTTTGATTGATTTGATCTCCAGTTGGATGCTACTTATATACATTGTGACAACCACAGTTGTGTGAAGTTGTCAGAGAATACAGTGTTCCCTGACAAGTCGAAGCATATCAAGATCAAGTATCACTATATCGGGGATATGGTGTAGAGGGGAGTAGTGAAGCTCCAGTATGTTGCGACGAACGATCATATAGCTGATGTGTTGATGAAGCCATTGGCAAGAGTGAAGTTTGAGTACTTCAGGGAGAAGCTTGGTGTTCTCCAGATTGAGGTCCCTTCCAAGGGGAAGTGATGAGTCTGGAATCCATTCTGACGAGCAGGTGAGATATAAAGGCTGAGCCATTCTATCATGGTGAGAGGATTTGGTTCCTTCCATGTTAGATATGAGTGCTGAATCCATAGCCATTCTGACGAGTAGGTCAGATATAAGGGCTGATCCATTCTGTCATGCTGAGAGGATTTGGTTCCTTCCATGTCAAATATGAGTGCTGAATCCATAGCCATTCTGATGAGCAGGTTAGATGTAAGGGTTGAGCCATTCTATCATGGTAAGAGGATTTGGTTCCTTCCATGTCAGATATGAGTGCTAAATTCCATTCTAGGAATGGAGGTACCTGGTCAGTTACCAGGAACATTCATTCTGGGATTGAAAGAACCATTCTAATGAGTAGGTTAGATGTAAGGGCTAAGCCATTTTGTCATGGTTAAAGGATTAGGTTCCTCCCATGTTAGATGTGAGTGCTGGCCATTCTGATGAGTAGGTCAGATGTAAGGGCTACTGCCACTCTCTGAGAGAGTGGAGGCACCTGGTCCATTACTAGGTAGCTCAGTCTGGGACTGGGGGCCATTCTGATGAGGGTGTAGGATTTGGTTCCTAGCAGATCAGATGTGAGCGCATGCCATTCTGACGAGTAGGTCAGATGTGAGTTCTGGCCATTCTAATGAGCAGGCTAGATGTAAGGGCTATTGCCATTCTTTGGGAGGATCGAGGATCCTGGTCCATTACCAGGTAGCTCAGTTTGGGACTGGGGGCCTGTTTGATGAGGGTGTAGGAATTGGTTCCTACCAGATCAGATGTGAGTGCATGCCTTTCTGATGAGTAGGTCAGATGTAAGTGTTGAAGCCTTTTCATAGATAATAATAGTATCATACTGGTGAATGTGAGTGTTGGGCCTTTCTAATGTGATTGTAGGCTCCTACATGATCAGATGTGAGTTCTGGGCATGCCTTTTTGACGAGTAGGTCAGATGTAAGTGCTGGGTGGGCCATTATAACGAGTAGGTCAGACATAGGCACTAAAGAAGACCTACATGATGGCTAGGCCTACAACCAACATGAAAGAAGGCTAGATCTGTAGAAATTCCTCTGACGAGAAGAATCATGAGATAGCACCCATGGTACTAATCGAGATCGAGTGAGGATCTATATCTAGTGATGATGATTCAGTAGTGATGATCTAGATTGAGTGATGATATAGATCTAGTGATGATGATCTAGATCTAGTGATGATCCAGATCCAAAGATGAATATGAGTTGAAGATGCAGATGACGAGATGATCCAGAAAAGAAGACCAGTGATGAAAATTGTGTCGAGAGAATACCTTCCTAGTTAAGAGGGAGTGTTGATGTAATTGTAACTTCAAAATGTATTCACTTGTATTTCTTATCTATTGTAACTTGATGTTTATTCTGGGATGTACTTGAGTCATGTCATGCCCCAATGTTTCGATCGGGAAGTTTCTATAATGTGAAAGTCATGTCAAGTCATTGTGGGTAACCCTCCTATTGGTCAAGGGTTAAAGTCTCCACAGTTGTGGGGCCCTAGGGTTATTAGAATATCCTAGTGAAGTTGACCCTAGGTGAGTCATAGTAAGTTGGGGAAATAGTCCCCACCATTGTGTTAAGGATAAACCTCCTTGTTGGTCGGAGGAGGCAAAGTCCCCACAAGTTGTGGGGCACTAGGGTTATTAGACATTCCTAAAGATGTCGACTCTAGTAAGTAATTGTTAAGTGAGGCTCACATATTGGAGTGGGTTTCAAGTGAACGAAAGAATATAAATATAGAGTGAGCCTCTCTATTTGTTATACACACACTCACTCATTAGGGCGCATGAGTGAGAGGAGAAGTTGCTGGGACAAGAGAGAGACTACTGCTATCGGAAGATCATATTACTATTTTGGGTTTTACTTTTGGTGCTAATTCTATCTCTAAGGAAGTTGCAGGGTTTTCTCCTTTATGGTTTCCCCGAGGAAAATTCTTTGTGTCTCTTGTCTCTTGTGTTTTATTACTGTGCATGTTATTATCTCAGTTAAATATCCTAAGAACATAATGCTATATTGAATGATAAAAATATAACAGAGAGGATCTTGAGTCCAGGTGGTCGATAGGTGTGAAAAATTGCTTCTCAAGCTAGATCTAGGAGCTAGAACAATTTCACCATCAAAGTGTTTGACAAAAGATAAAAGAGAAAACAAAGAGACAGAAAATAGACGGAACATCATATGTGAAAGGTGATGATTACTTGTCATATTATTATCATACATCATTTATAATAAAATGGAAAAATTCAAGTGGCTCTGGAAGCTAATAGGAGTTGTACATGTGTCAATGTGGAAAATGACCTCAATCCCCCCTAAGTGGACCACTGGAGACCCAACTCAGCCCAAACAAACTCGAATTGATGCGTAAGTGTTGGTGAGGTGTGATGGGTCATTAAATACTCCAAGGAATGCATGGGTGAGGAAATAGAGGCATGTGGGGTGCTCTAGGTGGAAATCAATTCTCTTAGGAGAGCTAAAACGGGCTAGATTCACCCCAAGCGCACTTAGTTAAGCTAGAGACCCACAAATCAATAAGGTAGCACTCCAATACATTAATGAGGGAGCACATGGGCTAGGTTGACCAAGCTAGGCACTGTTGTAGGTGTGAATAGGCCAAGTTAACCAGATATATTGCCGGATTAAATCTCCTAAGTCTAAACCAGAGGACATTAATGATATTTGTAAAAACCAGGTTATCGTAAGGTCTAAACTAAATACTAAGGATGTATTACTGCTCCAACACCTTCCCTTAATCCAGACTTAGTACAATTTAGTGATTTGAGGCCTTCGCAACTAAGGCACAAGTCACCTTTTTACAAATTTATTGATCCATGTAATAGAGGTATGGAGGAAAACCTCATGGGAAAAACCTCCTCTCAAAAATGGATTATGAAACAGAAACAAAATATGCATATACTTCCAAACTTAAAAATGTCTAGAGGAATCTTCTTCTTAGGAAGAAGAGGAATGTGCTCAATCAACTCGAGAACAACTGCATGATGAATCCTTAGATCATGTGGAACAATTGAAATGCATTGATGGGAGAGAAAATAGTACTCTTCATATTTGAACTTTGAACCACCAAGTGAGTAATTCGAATCAAACAGGATGCCATGTGAGGAATTCAAACCACACAAGATGCCATTCCTAAAAGAGGCTGTAATTGCTTGAGAATAGGTGACCCCAAGTGAGTCATGTGTATCTTGAAGCATCAACTTCGAATGAAGGTTGTAATCAACTGCAAGAATGTGGAACAAAAGTCCCAAATGTGCCATTTCGATGGAAAAAGCTTCTCCATCTTCATATGAACTTGAAGGAACTCTATTAGTGATGGTGGAGGAAACATCTCTAGTTTTCGAACCAATACTCTCATTTGAAGAAAACCCATCTTCTAGAGAAGGATCGCTATGGACATCAACTAGGAATACATCTTTCCCACTTGTAACATAAGACATAGAGGAGAAGGGTGAAAGTAAATCTTTAGCAGTAGTGATGGCAGCAACTCGTATTCTCTCTTCATGAAACGTAGCTTCTTGACAAGGAGAGGAAGCCACAGAGGAAGAAACTTGAGCTAGATCATTTGCTGAATCTTTGGCTACTTCTTCTTCTTCATTTTGAACAGCTTCTTGAGAAATGCATGAGGCCAAGATCATAGGAAGAACACATAAGGAGGTGCCCATTTTCTTGCTCTCCATATAGCTCACATCTTCTTATTGCATGCCAAGAGATTCATCTAGATTTATCCAAAGATCGAATGGGTAATCAGCAAAATCAAGGATGTAGCGCATTGTAGGAGGTATAGCTAGACACATAGTTCCATATGCTCTATCATTGTCATTAAGACAAGCATTATTCTCTTGACAGGACTCTGTTTCTCTCATAGCACCAATGGACACATCATAGAGACATTGCCTCTTGATATATGCACATGAATTCGACTTCCATTTATAATAGTTGAATGGGGAAAGGAGAGGAACAACTTTCGAATGCATAAAGTTGTTTTAGAAACCTCCAATGAAAAACACTCACATAAACTGGAAATTTTCCCTAAACAGCAACTCAGCCTCGTAGGATTTTTTGCAGCTCCATCTAGCTCTAATACCATGTGAAAAATTTCTTCTCAAGTTAGATCTAGGAGCTAGAATAATTTCACCATCAATTTGTTTGACAAAAGATGCAAGAGAAAACAAAGAGACAGAAAATAGCTGGAACAACACATGTGAAAGGTGCTGATTACTTGTCATATTATTATCATACATCATTTATAATACAGTGGACAAATTCGAGTGGCTCTGGAATCCAATAGGAGTTTTACATGTGTCAGTGTGGAAAATGACCTCAGTCCCCCCAGGTGGACCAATGGAGACCCAAATCATCCCAAACAGACTCAAATTGATGTGTGAGTGTTGGTGAGGTGTAATGGTCATCAAAGACTCCAAGGCATGCATGGGTGAGGAAATAGAGGCAAGTGGGGTGCTCTAGGTGGCAATAAATGCTCCTAGGAGAGATAAAACAGGTCAAATCCACCCAAAGAACACTTAGTCAAGCCGAGGCCCCACAAATCAATGAGGTAGAGCTCTAATGCATTAATGAGGGAGAACATGGGCTAGGTTGACCAAACCAGGCACTTTTGTAGGTGTGAACAGGACTAGTTAACCAGATATATTGCTGGATTAACTCTCCTAAGTCTAAACCATAGGACATTAATGAAATTTGTAAAAATTAGGTTTTCCTAAGGTCTAAACTATATACTAAGGAATTTTTACTTCTCTAACACCCTCCCTTACTCAAGAATTGGTACAATTTAGTGATTTGAGGCCTTGTCAACTAAGGAACAAGTCACCTTTTTACAAATTTATTGATCCATGTAACATAGGTAAGGAGGAAAACCTCATGGGAAAAACCTCCCCTCAAAAATGGATTATGAAACAGAAACAAAATCTGCATATACTTCCAAACTAAAAATGTCTGGAGGAATCTTCTTTTTAGGAAGAAGAGGAATATTCTCAATCAAATCAGGAATAGATGCACGATGAATCCTTAGACCATGTAGAACAACTGAAGTGCACTGATGGGAGAGAAAATAGTACTCTTCATATTTAAAATTCAAACCACCAAGTGAGTAATTTGAACCAAACAAGATGCCATGTGAGGAACTTGAACCACACAGGATGCCATTCCTGAAAGAGACTATAATTACCTGAGAGTAGGTGACCCCAAGCAAGTCATAACGATATTGAAGCATCAACTTCGAATGAAGGTTGTAATCAACTGCAAGAATGTGGAACAAAAGTCCCAAATGTGCCATTGTGATGGAACAAGCTTCTCCATATTCATAGAAACTTGAAGGAACTCTACTAGTGATGGTGGAGGAAACATATCCATTTTTAGAACCAATACTCTCATTTGAAGAAAACCCATCTTCTAGAGAAGGCTCGCTATGGACATCAACTAGCAATACATCTTTCCCATTCGTAGCAAAAGACATAGAGGAGAAGGGTGAAAGTAAATCTTCAGCAGTAGCGATGATAGAAAATCGTATGCTCTCTTCATGAAACATAACTTCTTGAAAAGGAGAGGAAGCCATAGAGGAAGAAACTTGAGCTCGATCATTTGGTGAATCTGTGGCTACTTCTTCTTCTTCATTTTGAACAACTTCTTGAGAAATGGATGAGGCCGAGATCATAGGAATAACACATAAGGAGGTGCCCATTTGCTTGCTCTCCATATAGATCACATATTCTTGCTACATGCCAAGAGATTCATCTATATTTCTCCAAATATTGAATGGGTAATCAGTAGAATCAAGGATGTATCACATTGTAGGAGGTATAGCTAGACACATAGTTCCATAGGCTCTATCATTGTCTTTAAGCCAAGCATCCTTCTCTTGACAGGACTCTAGTTCTCTCATCGCACCAATGGACACATCATATAAACATTTCCTCTTTATATATGCACACATCTTCGACTTCTATTCAGAATAGTTGAATGGGTAAAGGAGAGGAACAACTTTTGAATCCATGAAGTTATTGTAGAAACCTGCAATGAAAAACACTCACATAAACTAGAAATTTTCCCTAAACAACAACTCAACATCACAGGATTTGTTGCAGCTCCATCTAGCTCTGATACGATGTGAGAAATTTCTTCTCAAGTTAGATCTAGGAGCTAGAACAATTTCACCATCATAGTGTTTGACAAAAGATGCAAGAGAAAACAAAGAGACAGAAAATAGATGGGACAACACATGTGAAAGGTGCTGATTACTTGGCATATTGTTATCATACATCATTTATAATACAATGGTCAAATTTAATTGGATTTGAAAGCAAATATGAGTTGTACATGTTTCAATGTGGAAAATGACCTCAATCCCCCATAGGTGGACCAATGGAGACCCAACTCAGCCCAAACAGACTTGAATTGATGTGTGAGTGTTGGTGAGGTGTGCTGGGTCATTAAAGACCCCAAGGAATGCGCGGGTAAGGAAATAGAGGCAAATGGGGTGCTCTAGGTGGAAATAAATGCTCCTAGGAGAGCTATAACAGGACAGATTCAACCCAAGTGCACTTAGTCAAGCCAAGGCCCCATAAATCAATGAGGTTGTGCTCTAATGCATTAATGGGGGAGCACATGGGCTAGGTTTACCAAGCCAGGAACCGTTGTAGGTGTGAACAAGCCAAGTTAACCAGATATATTGCTGGATTAACTGTCTTAAGTCTAAACCATAGGACATTGATGAAATTTGTAAAAATTACGTTAGCCTAAGGTCTAAAATATATACTAAGGATGTATTAATACTCCAATAATAGGAGTAGGGATGAGGGTGCCATGGAGTATTTCTTCGAGAAGCTTCAGGGAATATTCTCTTTTTCACTTTTTAACTTGAGCACCCCTTCTCTTCCATGCTGACCGAGCGTTACCCTGATGGAACCGCTCTTTGATTAAAGGCAGAAAGCGGTGGCACCGCTTATCGTCAAGAGACAATGGGCATTACTGAAGAGGGTAACACCTCTTATATTAAGGGAAAAGGAAGTGATAGACTCAACTATGAAAATAGGAGTCTGGGCCACTATCCAACTTCACAATTTGGGATTTTAGGTAAAATTATGATGTTTTGGTGCTCAACAGATGATGGTGATGAGATTTATGTGTAACACCTTCTACCTTCTCCCAGCCTTTTTTTGTCCGAGATCGCTCAGACCATTTAAGCATGGGTGGCTCAAATCCCCGGTTGTGTAATGATGAGACTGAGTTAGCCCGAGTGTTTCTTCAGCCCTTCCTCACCTGGCTCATATTTGTCTACGGGGATAGGGATGAGAGAAGCCCGCACCCAAAGGTCATGGTTCCTTCTATTTTTAACCTAGATTTACCATCAACAGGTGTTGGCCCTGGTGGTTAGCACCATGGTATCACCGTATTTTTCTCTAGATTTTCGTGGGCCATGAGTATCCTAAAAGGCGTCATTCATAGGGTTTAAAAACTATTTGATTTATCCTTGGTATCGTGACTTAGAATGCTATATGTTTGAAAGAAGAAATCTGGACACGACATTTCGAACCCGCATGCAGTCTAGGTTTATCATCCAGGTTTTGACGTCACTTTAGGTTTGTCTTTTTGTGGTATGTAGAGTTTTTTACAGTACAAATTCATTTTCCAATGGCTAAGGACGATGCGGTAAAAGAAATACTGGTCAAGCTTGTTCTAGAAAGGAAATGATTTATTTTCTTATATGTCTTGCAAGTTTTACAATAGTTCTTCATTTTCTTATGTACATGAATTTATGTGGTGTACAATCATAGGGATGCTAAGACATGTTTTGCTGTTTTTTTGTACATCCTCATTCTACATCCGATACCATGCCCAAGAAAGGCATGAAGAAAGCTAAAGTTGTTGAAGAGGACTCAAATTTAGAAATCATGCCTAGGGCTGAAATAATTTATGAAGAAACGAAATATGTCACCGATGCTAATCTAGAATTCAAGTGGGGGGAGATATATCATATGATGCAAGATTACAAGGTCCTAGATGTAGGGTTGGAGGATTTACCCCTTTTTGGAAACATATTGAGATAGGGGATTACAAAGGTATCCACGTGACCGGAGTTGTTCCCTTGCGCCGAGGTGATCAACTAGATTTTTCTTAGGGAGAATGCAAAGGATATGATTATGTATATGTATAAAAAATAGATCAATGCTATGAGAAATGATGCTAAGAAGAAGCATAGGAAATAGATCTTGCTACTAAGAATTCTCACAAGCATACATAGGAAAAATAGAGAGAAGAAAAGAGACTGAATCACAT
>LPNX010885639.1:193134-211616 GCA_001517045.1 Pseudotsuga menziesii
ATTGAATAATGATGAATAGTAGTGTACATAAATAGTACATCCCTCATAGGAAAATCGAGTTGTGTGGAGACAACTCATAAAGCTGAAAAAGGCTAACTTACCAAAATATAGCAAACCCCTGTAGGTGGCTAAAGCACTTCGCAAATCTATCAAGGACCTCATGAATTTGAAAAATCATGAGTGATTTGTCAAGGATATGGAAAAAACATGCTAATCCTAGAAAATGGAGAGAAATTCTTGAAGGATGGGTTGGCAATAAGGGGACCCAGTTTCCTAGTTGACTAGCTTTTACCTTATCCAAAAAAAAGATGGAAAAGCTGAATAAAGAAGAATCTGTTGTAAAGTGTTGTATATTAATTATGGATGGTCAAAAGGTGGTCAAGATCAACCCAGAATCAAAAATAAAGAATTACTGGGATATACATGGCATTTATTGACTTTAAGGTGCAAGTGGATGTAGTTCAGTGCGTAGACCAAAGGTGTCATATATTTATCATTCCAGATGAAGAGAAAGTTTGTGGGTTTTCCTTGATGGGTTTCCACGTTATAAATTGTGTCATTGAGTAGACGATGAATGTGTTTATGTTGCATGAATGTATGTGAATTCATATAAATGTATATGATGAATGTGGTTAAGTAGCAGGAATGTATATTGTGATTAAGTGTTTATGTATTTTATTATGAATGAGTTTCCTTATCCATGAGTCACACTATTCATAGATAACATGTGTGTTAAGCATATTTTTCTATTATAATCATAGTGATGGATAAGTTAAGTAGTGTCTTATATGCACACGGTAAGGTTAAGCAATACACCCACCAGCTTCAGTCATGCGAGTTGGTAAGGTGCTAAGGGAGAATAAACCCCCAACCAACTCCAAAAACTTGGTTCTGGAAGTTACCCATAAGAGATATCTCGGATGAGACTACATCTACATCACAAGTGCTATTGATTGAGTCTTTCTCTTTTGGGATGATCTCCTAGTATTTGTTGTGCATGGAAGAAGGTCTAAACCTGGGTTGAAGGGAGAAGAAACGACAACAACTACCGTGAGTAGAACCCACCTGAATGGTGGATTCAAAGTGTCCCTTAAGAGGATTGGTCCAATATTAGTGAAAACACCTAGGACAGTTGCATAAGACTTCAGAACAGTCCATACAAGTGGTATTTAAAGTTATACCTATTACGGTTTAGCGAAGTGGTCAAGATTTTCATTGTACAAGACTAGGCTTGTTGTGGTTTTTGTCATGATTTAAAATATTTCTCCTCAGCCTCTTAGTATGTGTTTAGAAAGCATTTTGACCTGACCGTCCTTTTTTTGTTGACCTATATTGCAAGTGGTCATTGTTTTCCATGTTGCTAGGAAAATCACACATCTTGTGGACAAGAGTTGTTCCTCTAGTCAGAATGGTTCAGATCTAGAACAAATGTGTAAACAACAAGGATGGAAGACTTCCCATAGAGCTTGTAGATATCTGGAATGAATCCTTTGGCTATTATGTAGTATGATGTAAATGTATCCTATGGTGATGAATCTCCACATATGTATCTGCACAAACAAATCAAACAGATAAGCAAGATGAAAGGTACCAGAAGATAAGCTACAGTTCTATACTAGTGACTAAGGAATCCAATAATAAAATGAAATGATTTGAACATAACACATTTTACGGGAAAGGAGACAACTTTGCATTAACAATGAAGAAGAAAGATTACAATATTGTTTCCTTACTATTGTGATGCTCCTTCACATGCCATGACTTGTCCTCAAAAGCTCCAACTTTCTCCTCCTATGCTCACCCTAGATTAGGCCAAAATATCAATTCAACATCATAACTTTTCTCTCTTTCAACCATGGAGTATGAGCCTATTTTTATAGGCCTTTGGAGGATAGGGATGGTTGATTAATTGGTGGGTGAGGTGGAAGGGAGATCCAAAAAGGGACGATCTTGAGTCCAGATTGTCCACAGGAGTATGGATGATGGTGCCACGAAGTCTTCCTTTGAGAAGCTTCGTGGAATCTTCTCTTTTTCACTTTTTAACTCGAGCATCGCTTCTCTTCCATGCTGACAGAACGTTACCTTGGTGGAACCGCTCTTTGATTAAGGCAGGAAGTGGTGGTACCGCTTATTGTCAAGACACAATGGGGGTTACTGAAGAGGGTAATTACTCTTGCATTAAGGGAAAAGGAGGTGCTGGACTCAAATATGAAAATAGGAGTCTACGCCACTATCCGACTTCACAATTTGGGATTTTAGGGAAAATTATGATGTTTTGGGCCTCAACACATGATGGTGACGAGATTTATGTGTAACGAAATCCCCCCCAAAGCATGAGGATAGAGGGATACGATAGGCTAGAGATTTGAAAGAGAAATTTATCACTTCAAGGTAAGAAATTGCTTGATCGGAGATCATCATCAACCAGGCTTATGTGATACATCAATACTTTTGATTCATAAAAATGTCTCCTCATTATGGCTACAGACCAATACAAGGTAGATCCATGAGAGAGATGAACAAAACTGGATATAAGAATGCAATGTAGATCCATGTGAAAGAGTCTTAAACTTGGACATAGCTCTTAGACATACAATGTAGATCTATGTCAAATGGACACAAATTTGAGCACATCCATGACCATACAAATGTGGATCAATGCTAGGAATTATACAAAATACTCCATTGCAACCTGGGGAAAGCAATGAGCACTTTAACAAATACCCAAGGTCTTCGTCTCGTCTTCCACAAAGTATGATTCTATCCATGTGATTACAATGTATTGATGTCGAACATGATAGAAACCAATTGATTACTAGTCAATGATGAGAACCGTTGACAAGTGCGAGGGAGATCACCATTAATGCCAATGATTCCCAAGGTACCCTAGTACAATCTTCTGAGTGTGAATAGTTGATTTGATTTCGAACACCTAGTCGAATATTTTGATCAAAGTTCAATGATGTGAACCTATGTCGAGACCTAGAGAATCTATCATTAAGGCATATAGATCTCAAGGTACTATATTTTTGTTTATAAGACTAGTTCCTGGATGATGATCTGACATCGACACAGATAGTCTCGTCGAAGGAGGGCCATGATGAATCCCACATGGAAGACATGAAACTCAAAAAAATATTTCTAGACTTTTGAGTATGTTGTAACCATAGGACTGACTCAAAAGGTTCTGACACAAAGGCTATTTAACATGCTGAGGTAAGCTTTCAATTTTCTTTTGAACAACGGGTGACTTAGACCAGACAGATACCAATACATAACGCGATGGTAGATGATGAATTATTTGAAAGACTCAAAGGAGTGACATGACTCATGAAAGTGGGTCAACTTGGAAGCAAGCTGAATACCCAATTTACTGAATGAAATGTAGACAAGTGCCATGTTCAAAGGTGACTAATAAATTCCATTTATTCACAAAATGAAATAGTTCCCTTCCTTTAATTTCCCCATCATGATTGATGAGTGTCTCTTTTCTTTTTTATGAGTCCAGAGATAATTCCATTCTCATATATTTCATGAACCTCAGAAACAAGGAGTTTGTTCCCAAAAGAGGGTCTCTCAGTGTTTTGTTTAATGAATCCATTGAAAATAGTCTCAGTATCATTCATGTTTAGATATTATAAAATGAAGACAAAAGAAAACTGCAAAAGGCCCTTTTTTGTACAATTTAGCCTCTAGGACCCGAAAAGGTATAAAATAATACCCAAGAGAAATCTTCTAGTCATGATTAGCTGGAGCGCTCTTTTTTCGTAGCTAGTCAATACGAACCGAAAAATGGGTAAATTATCGTTCGAAAGACGACTCTTCAAGTACTTTTACAAGTGTGAACAAGATGAGTACACTCGACAATCTTTTCACATTTAAGGAGTCCAAAAAGAAGTTAAAGAAAACTCCATTAAGGTTTCTTTTCGTGGGGAGCGGGTTTAACGAGCCCAAAAAGAAGTGAAAATGACTCGGAACTTTGATACTAGGTTTAAAGAGCACGATCGAAGTATTGAAATGAGCGCTCGACAACGTTTTCCATTTTACTAAAGTATGAAAAAGTCAAAAAAATACTTACCCATAGCCAATATTATTCACTTACATCCCTACAAGAACTTTTAAAAATACTATTAGCTTCCCAAAACAATATTTAAAATCAACTTTTATAAATATAGAAAAGGGAATTTTTTAATAAAACAATTAAAAACTATTAAAATAATATAAAAACCCTAAATAATCTCATATAAAAGTCAATGAAATAGTAAAAACATTTCATTTACCATTTACCAAGTTTTGGAGAGCCATTTGGAGCATTCTGTGCAAATTTTCAGTTGGAGATTCCGGATCCATTACCCATTCATTTTCCTATCCGTCAGTCTTAAGTAGGAGCTACGACCTTTCTCATTATTGTCATGGTTGCAATTTTTCTTTTCGAAGCATTTTTGTTGAGTTTTGGGGATTTTTACCCAAGGGTTAAATTTGTTTCTCGGGTAACGCACTTCTCCTTTGTGGGAAAAGCAGTGCCCGATGAAAACCGTGGCTTTTATGCCTGCCCAGGAAGTCGAATCGCTCTGTCTCAAGGAGATAGAAGCTATGCCAGAAAAAACACACCAAAAATGGATTCCCTAGCCAAAATAGTAATTTTGAAGCATTTAAAATGTTTGATTATGCGTCTAATTGCTCCATTTATTGTTTTTTGTAGGTCATCGTAGCCAAAATGGTGGTATGGAGATAGAGGCAGCATGAGGATGATGCTTCTTGAGTTGAGGTAGATGTGGGTTCTATAGCTAAACTACGGGCTTGTGGCCTTCTGAAATTCTTCCAGGCTCCCAGTATAAGATCCCATGTAAAACTACTAGAGCACATTTTGTGGATGTGGAACTCAGAACAACAACATTTTGTGGCGGAGGCCCACATTTTCACTGTGGAGGTGGAAGATATTTATTTTCTTACTGGATTATCTAGGCGTGGAGCACCAATATCACTGACAGGATCCCGAGGGGGAGACATTACCACACAAGAAGTCATAGTTCGTCACTACTATCCAGGAACTAAAATGTATGGGAAAAAAATATCAATTAATAAAGTGATAGAATTGCCACTTCATACCATGCTCTTCGACATGCAGAGGGTTGCTTGGAGCCAAGGGGCTCAGCAAGATTCCTAGGAACATATGGTTTATCCCCTAGAGGCCATGGCACCTACTATTTTCAACTAGGCCAAAGCATTGCTTGTTGTGTTCAAGGATCGGCTGATGAAGTGTCGACAGTGGTAACTGAAAGAATTTTGTTATGGGACTATTGTGGCTTGTTTATTATTCGAAAGGGTACCTCTGCTAAGGCCACATGTGGTATTTACTGAGATGAGATCCCGAGACAAGGTCAAGTACGAGAATCATAGCCTATACTAGAGGTGGTGGAGCCAAGGTCAAGTATAAGAATCCCTTCTTCTGTTGGTTGTACGATTAGATCCTCATAATTGAGGATTATGTTTATGCTAGGACCGAATTCTAAGGAGATGCAGATATACCTTTACCATTTGATGCTCAGTGGGGTGACATTGGTAAGAAACAAAATCAAGATGTTGATCATTTTTGTATTTTCATGTTTTATGATTTTTATGAATGATGATGAGACCTAATGTTTTTATGCGGATGTTGGAGATTCCTGACCTAGGGGGTCATCCCCAATGCAAAGGTGAGTTAGAGCTCGCTTCATACATAGGGGGGATGATGAGTTAATCGAGTTGGAGGAAAACCTGAACTAGTTGACATTAGAAATTCCAGATATAGCGATAGATGACCTCCCTAGGAGGTACCAGAGACACACAGCTAGAGTGTCAGTCCGTTTTAGCTGCTTGATCTATAGGGTAGCAAGGGCTATTATGTGCTATCATGAGCACCATTAGACATTCAACATGATGTATACAATGAAATCTAGCTAGCTTTAGTATTTTTGACATTTTGTATCTAAAAGATAGAGTACTTCAGTCAGGGTCTCATCACCATTACATTAGAGGAAATTTGAACTCAAAATGGGCCTCCTAAGGAAAATTAATAAAATAATAGTTAAAATAATAAAATAATATTAATTAATTTTAGAGGAAGAAAAGAAAAAACTACTCTTTTGTTTGTATTTTTTACATATCTCCCTATGTTTTTACTCAAGTTTTGATCGGGAGAGCTTTTTCGATGCGGAATTTAATTCTGCATCCAATGAGTACCCACTCGGCATACTTTTGATAGGCCCCGCTACCCCCAAAAACAAGAAATACCTGAAAAAACGTGATGATGATATCATCATCACATTTTTTCAGGTATTTCTTGTTTTTGGGGTAGCGGGGCCCATCAAAAGTATGTCGAGTGGGTATTCGTTGGATGCATAATTAAATTCTGCATCCAACGAGCTATTTCAATTGAAATTTGAGCAAAAACACAGGGAGATATGTCGAAAATACGAACAAAAAAAGTAGTTTTTTTTATGATACCTATCCCCAAATTTATATTAAAAAATTGTGTAAGAGGTGTTCCCTTTTTGAATTTTAAAGCATTTCAATTGGCTAATACATGATGACATGGAATTTGTATTATTTTTGGAAGGCCCATTTTAAATTGAAATTTCCTCTAATGTTTTTGTAAAACACTTTTTATATATATACAGACTTATTTATGGTGTTTATATGTGTTTCAAATGGAAAATGATATTTACACGAGTTTTTACATGTCTTCTACTGTTTATTTAAAATTACAATTGACCATGTTTTATTTATAGCAATTATTTATTGGAAATATACTAGTCTAGAATGTAGTTTTCCAATGAGTCGACAAACATGTTGTAAGACTTAGGAATGTGCCTATAAGTGATTGAATCGAATGACCTTTCTAACAGACACACTCTTTGAAAGAGGCGATGCAATGTGGGGTTTCTGATGGTGTAAACATGGTTCAAATGACAAACCACTAACTGGGAGTTGATAAATACTACCAAGTCATGAATGTCCCAAGATGCAGCCTCAGTCAACAAACCTATCACTACCTGTCACTCAACGATGTTGTTGGTAGCTGGACCAATACAAATTGCCCCTGAACTAACTAAATCATGTGCCGGGAATACAAAACCCAAGCAGCTGAAGCAAGGTTCAAGGTATGATGGAAAGCACCATCATCAAAACCATAGAAAGCCATCGGATCTACATAACCAAAACGTGGTATAAAAAGTATTGACAAGAAACTCAAAACCATATTGAAAATCCAAAAAAATTCCAAAAAGTCAAACAATTATACATATATACAAGGTATGATACAAAATTGACTTCAAGCATAGTACCTCTTCAGGTACAACCCATTGCGAGGTTTCCCAAAAGGTATCCCATCATAGTATACTAGTTCATAGCCCCCCTTCTCTAATACTTTACTAATGATAAAAGGACCGCACCACATAGATTCAAACTTTCCCTTCCCTAGCTTATCATGTCTCTAATCGTAAGTCAAAACCATGTGACTTTCATTAAAGACATGAGGTTGAATAGACTTATCATACTGGGTCTTAATGCATTTTTGTGTGCCTCGTTAGCTAAGGTAGTATCTCTTCTACTTTCATCAAGGTTTGTTAAGCACAAAAACTGTTCTTCTTCAACGAAAGTGTTTGAGAGAAGTTCTACTGCAAGTTTAAGTGATGGGATTTGACACTCGATAGGAAGGAAAACTTCCTGTTTGTAAGCCAACTGAAAGGGCATGAAACCATTTTTTGTTTTAACTGAAGTCCTATAAGCTCACAATGAGAAAAAGAGAGTCAAATGCCAGTTAGATTTTCAATCTCCAACCATTATACGCAACATAGTTTTGAAAACTTTGTTAAGGGCCTCGACTTGACCATTATCCTACGGGTAATACAAATTTGAGTTTTCATGGAAAAAACCCAGCTTAGCACTCAACTCGACCATCATCTAATTATGAAAATAAGATCTGTTGTCAGTGACTATGTCTTGTGGGACTCCAAACCTAGACATCACATGGTTAAATAAAAAGAGGGTGGCAGTCTTTCCATCCTTTCAATATATAGGCATTGCCTCACCCCATTTTGTAAATAAATCGACGGCTACGATGATCTAACCATGCCCCTCAATTGATGTAGGATTACAATGCATAAAATCAATACCCCACTTGGCGAAAGGGCCAAAAACAATGAAGGGGTGTAAAGGAGCAGGCTGGGTGCACTTTTTAGGATAAAAGTGTTGGCAGGGTGGGAATTTCTTAAGCACCTCATGGCAATCTTTGAATATTGAGGGCCAAAATACCCAGTGCGAAGGATTTTTAGAGCTGTTACCATCCTACAAAGATAATGGCCACATGCTCCAGAGTGGCAATCATTTAGAACTTGCTCAACCTCTTTGTGTGTAAGGCATCATCGAAGAATGGAGTCCATACCACATCGATACAATGTATGGTTTAAAATGAGATAATACTTTGCATGGTGACAGATGCAATAACAATCGTCACAGTATATGTCGGCTGAAATATTTGGGTCTGGAGATAAATGATCAAATTTCCATACCATGGATCAGTTGTGTTGATCAGGAACAAGAATTCATCTGAAAATGAATAATTGGGATCAAATTCCACCAAAGCACATAGAAGGTAACACATAAACTCAGTGAATACCAAGGACTTCTTTGAAGTATCCTTAGAAAACTCAAGATCAAATTCCTGTAAGATAACACGGGGACAATTCCCCCCTAGTAATTAACGAGTCAGAATGTAATACATGGGGTTTTGATATGCAAGTACAATTGTGGTGTGAAGTAAGATGTAGTGACGGAATTTATGCATAACAATGACCGTATCGAAATCCAGCTTCTTCACACATGAGTAACAAGTTTTAGAATAAAAAAGAATCTTACTCAGGTAATAGATCACGTGTTCTTGGTCATTAGAATATTCTTGCACTAGAACCATACCAATAGTCATAGTGGAGGTAGCAACATTAAACAGAAATTATTTTGACTAATCTGGTGGGTGTATTGCCAGTGAATGGGTCAAAGCATTCTTCATATTATCAAAAGCTCATTGGGCTTGGTCATCCCAAAAGAACGGAGTGTCCTTCTTAAGGAGATGCATATATCTGTGCTTTTTTTTCTGTGAAGTTTCATACGAAACGACGGAGAACGTTTTCCTTCCCTTGCAAACTTTGGATTTTAGTGATATTTGTTGGGGCGGGTAAGGCCAAAATAGAAGTAATTTTCAAANCTGGATGCCATATTTGGAAACCACAAATCCAAGAAGACATCTAGTCTCAACACAAAAGACACATTTGTGTGGATTAAGCCAAATATTATAATGATGACACCTAACGAAAATGTCTCTAAGGTGCCTCAGGTGGTCTTCCCATTGTTGTGAATGAGTAGGGATATCATCAAGATATGGCTCCACATTATACTTGATATCGTGAAAAGCATAGGTCATGGCACACTGGAATGTAGCTCTAGCATTTTTGAGATCAACGGGTAACTTCCGATATACAAAGGTTCCCCACGGG
Source organism: Pseudotsuga menziesii (assembly GCA_001517045.1). Taxonomy (NCBI): domain Eukaryota; kingdom Viridiplantae; phylum Streptophyta; class Pinopsida; order Pinales; family Pinaceae; genus Pseudotsuga; species Pseudotsuga menziesii. The sequence continues at coordinate 202,668 of LPNX010885639.1, forward strand.
AAAATGAATATCATTTTATGTTGATCGATGGGCATAATCTCTATCTACTTGTAGCCAGAAAATCCATCCATAAAAGAAAATATGACATTCCCAGCACAATTATCCATGGTTTGATTGATGTGTGGAGTAGGGAAATTGTCTTTAGGACAAGCCTTATTTAAATATCAGAAATCGATACAAACCCTAATAGTGCCCTAATTCTTAGCTATAGGGACAATATTAGACACCCATTCTGTTTGTGGTACAAGATAAATAAACCATGCCTTCATAATTTTTTCCACTTCGAATTTGATAGCCACAGCCTTCCTAGGATGGACTTGACGTAATTTTTGTTGTACTGGTCTTGCCGTGGGATAATTTTTAATCTCATGTATTATGATAGACGGATCAATCCCCAAAATTTCTTTGTATGTCCAGGAAAATATATCACATAATTTTTTGAAAAGATCTCTATAACTTTTAGTTTCCTTTGTTGAATAGGTCTGTCCTACATGAACATGCTCAATAGTTCTGGGCTTGACTGATATGTCAATAGGGTTTTTTTGAGTGATGTTGAAAATATTCCCTTCAAAATATGTACCTTGCAACAATACAGGTGTTTGAGTATTGCTAACGATATCAGTACTAATAAGAGATACAAGGTCAAATTATTCCAAACTAGTGTTGGGAAGGAAAGAAGATCTATGATGATGATCTTCCCAAACAGGTTCATTCTCACTCATGATCTCCATGATGGACTCGTCCGATGAAAAAGTCTGTGTGAGATAGTTTAGAGTGAGGAGAGAGGGTTCTGTCTAGTACGAAAAGTGGTAAGTATCCGAAGCCATCAGATGAATATTATTAGGTTGGACATTGTAAGAATATTTAACAACATCATAAAGTGCTTCATAAGGGCCTAAAGAGGATGACTCAACAACTTCTTTGCCTCGAGGACTGTGGCCAGTCATGGAATTCATGTTTACAGTAACCAATTTCATACTAGGAGGGGTCAAGGGAAACACTCTGATGAGGGTTGAATCCTTCAACATACCTACCCCAATCGACTGATAAGGAGGAGGGGATTGACCTAGCATAGGGACATTACTTGTAGTGGGTGTAAGAACATCCGGTGAACAAAAATCGAGTTGATCGATGGTCAAAATTTTCACCAAATGAGGTAATTTTAGAGTTCAAAATACTGTCGAAGTGACAACCATCATAGTATAAAAAAATTTCTCTGCAATAGAAGATTGTAATCCAATGAGGCATCCACTACCTCCACCTGAATGGAAATAGTCTTTCCCCCAAGCTCGACCAAAAAGACTGGTAACAGAGCATGACATTGGAAACCTTGTCCATTGAAATATTTTAAGGTTGTATGGGATTTCATCAGTTCAGTAGAACCAATGTCTCTCCAACAAGAGAAATATAAAACTAAGGTGGAAGCTCCCTCATCCAGAATGGTCCTATGGACCTTTCTCCCAACTACTCTTGTTGTGGTTTGAAACGGGAGTTGGTGGGTTAATCTAGAGTTATAGTTATCCACATTAAAGTGAAACAAATTGTTGTTATATGGGTCTAATGCCTCCAATGCAGTCAACAAGTTTTTTTGTGTTGTGTCGGACAACTTTGGAGCACCTCCAGGGTATACATTGCGCATGGTGCTTGAGCTAAATCTTCAACAATCTTGTAGAATTGTGCAGCTCGAGAATTTGGATTAAAAACAGAATCCAAGAGGGTACTCTTGGGTGGGCGCAAAATCAAGTCGAGATTAGGTTTCTTGATTGTGAGGGAACCATTAGATGAAGATGGAGGAGAACTAGTGGAAGGATTTTTCTCGGAAAAAGGATTTTCGTCCTTCTTTTCTGGAGTTTTTTCATATGAATGACTATGAGTATTCAAGATAATAGTTTTCGAGGACATTATTCTAATTTATTCTATCGATTAGAGGGTCCTTGATTAGACATACGATCTATCAATTATTGTTGAGATGGAAAGGGGTCCATAAGCACTGCAGGTGTAGGGTTACTCTTTAAAAATTTACTAATCTCTTCACGATGAGGGCACTCCTTCATGAAGTGGTCACCGCCACACAATAGGCAGGGATGTTTAACCTTCCTCTTGAATTTATTATCATTTGTTAGGGCCGTAGACTTGGGATTCTCCTGTTGGTTTACATGATTCTTATTTTTTCCTTTTCCTTTCTTCTTATTATCGGGTGTCTGCGTACTTTGGATATCCTTCACCTCAGCGGAAACCGTAGGAGAAGAAAGATTAGTAGCAGAAGTAGTATGTTGCTTGGAAGGCCTAGCTACTAATGAGGGATGGATTGAACCGAAAACCCCATCAATAGGAGTTTCTATAGGTGGCTTAGTAGCTTCAGTGATGGAGCAAGGATATTGAGGGATTAGGTCATACAGAGTTCCTCGGATTGGGAATAAACTGAGCCCAGATACTGAGTGCGACTGGTAGTTTTCTCTTCACTAACAACATCACCCATAGCCACATCTCGGGAAATGGGACGAAACAAGGATTTTATGAACCAGTTTGCTAATAATTGATCTGGAATAGGGGCTTTAATTAGCCTTTTCCGTCTCCTCCACTCATGAATATGGTCAGATATGTGTGTGGAAGTATTTTGATGAAGTGATGTCAAAAGATCTGTACCAGTCTCGTAACAGATGGGCAGTTGGAAATGAGTAAGAAAAATTATTTCCAACGAGCTAAATTCTACAAACGAATGTTATGGAAGTTCAGTGTACCATTTCGCGATTGTACCGGTCAAAGTTCGTTGAAAGAGCCTTAAACATACATAATCATCCATCAAGGAGTTGGAAGAACACCATAGATGGAAGGTCATAACATGGTTCTTGGGATCTCCTCCCTGCTTCCCATCAAATTTTGGAATATTTGATGGTAACCTTACTAAAATTGTTGGCCACGAAGGGTTATGCTGAATGTGGTCATTAATCAACTTGGATAAATCAAGCAAGTCCAAACTCACCAAAAAAGGAAGTTGTCAGTTAGGTTTAACATACTGGTAGTATTAATAGGGAATTGGTATACTTGTAGTACCATAGCCCGATTGATACACTGGTTGTTTGGAATTTTTATTTGCATACGATCCTTTTGAAGATCTGCCAGATGAAGGAGGGATTCTGAGAGGAGAGTTTCCTCTAGGTGGTGGTGGTGGTGGTCCTCTGCCAGGCGGGCCTACACCAGGTGGTCCTCCTCTAGGTGGGCTTCCAAAATGTGTTCCAACAGAAGGTGATCCACCAAAATGTTTGCCCCTAGGAGGTGGTCCTCCAGGTGGTGGCCCCCCAAAAGTTGGCAGTCCTCCAAGAGGTGGTGGTACTCCATGAGGTGGTCCACTAGAAGGTGGTCCGCCAGGAGGTCGTCCGCCATAAGGTAGACCTCCAACAGGTACTCCCCCACTAGGTGGGCCTCCACCAAGTGAACCTATGCCAAGTGGCCCCCCAAAAGGTGGGCCACCATATCCTATAGTAATACTGACAGGTATCCCCCAAGCATAGGCATATAAGACCAATTGGGTTTCCCCCAAGGTGTAAACATGTACTTGGGGTAAGGCATACCGAGATATACCATTCCTGTAGGCATAGGTTGAAATTTTATATTACTTACGAGAGGTAGTTTTCCTAGGTGAGTATATCCCCAAGACGGGTTGATTAACGATGGGTTGTACCCCTGAGGGTTGGCCCGTACTAGAAGGGGGAGTAACCGTTTTGGTTATCATCGGGGGAACTACAACTACTGAATATCCTACAATAGAGGTTTATCTTGTACTCGATGTAAATCCACTAAATACTAATGCAACTTGAGTTGAAGGTTTCCCTCCAGTGGAAGAAGATACGGGAGAACCAACAGAAGACCCAAGATTTTGAACTATATTAATAGGGTTCGAAGGTTGACTTGGATTAGTAACTATTGAGCCTCAAATCAGTGATGTCAAACTAGGAGTAAATTGAGATGTTGTGAGTGAAAGCTATCCAAATGATAATGATTGTGATAGACAGGGTAAAAGAGCTGACATAGGTTCTTTATTAGGTAGAGGCGAGGCAACAATTTTTTCCATTCTTTCTTTAAAGTCGTGCATGCGATTAAGAGATGGTTGGAACCTTCTATACATATCCTCATTCGATGGAAGATTAAAAAAGGACGGTCAAGTAACCCCAAATTTAGAAATTGCTTAACCCATAGAGGTTCTCCAAAAAGGAGAATTAGGGCCATATCTTGTCGCCTCAGTGTCATCAGATGGGAAATCAACCCATTTTGATGAACCGACATGGCCTTCCATTGGAGAATAAAAAGCAATGTCAGTTGTAGGAGGTTGTTCGAATAAGGGGTTATCATATGTTGTGAATTATTCCCCCGCTTCCACAACTGGATTCTCTTCCAGATGAGAATCAGTTGCAACTCCTTGGTCAGTGGCTTCCATTGTTCTTTCTCCTACAATAGAAGGAAAATCCAGGTGCCAAGACTTGAGCCCTTCTGGATCATCTAAGATGAAACTCAACCAGATTGATGGTCACTAAAATCCTAACACAGGGTTTGAAAACTAGAAAAAAACACACAAAACCTATCCTACACAAGATAAAGGCCACAAGAAAACTTAAGTGACAAGAGGGGATGATAAAATCCAGTTCCACACTAGGATTATCAAGTCTTTTCAACTCGCTATATACCGCAGGGTCCAACAGTAAATCATGAAAAAGGAGGATTGAGATTGTCCCTTGCCTGAATACTTGATTACCTAGACAATACATGCATAGTAGTCTCCCCGAGTTTTGTTCTCGGTGTATTGTGCTGACAAGATTACCAAAAGGGTTTTTCTCAGATCGTTTAGGGAATCCTAGAAGGGTTTCCTGATATACACAAGGTACGTGGGAGCTCAAATCCATGTTAGTGTTGTCTAATGCACAATCGTTCAAAAGGGGTTTTTCGATACACAATCGAGTACGTGAAGTCCCTTTCGATATGCCTCAAGGGTACGTGAAAGGTTGTTCGATATACCGACGGTATTTGGAACAACTGCGTCGCTCCTGGGTTGCAGTGTAGGAAAATAACGAAATATCCTATGTTTAAAGACACTGGAACACGTCTTTATCCTATCACTCAAGTTACTAAGAATTTTAGCATAAAGCTATTGTTAATTTTATCTTGAACAGTTAGGTGGATGCATGAAGTGTGTACAGAAAAGTAAAACGATGCAATATGGGATGCAATTTTTTTCACTTTACCATTCAAAGTATGCCCTACTTACAGGAAGGAGAGATTGTTTCAATTCTATTTCAAAACAAAAATATTTTCCCAAACAGTCACACTAAACTCAACTTTTTCATCCAAACAAGCAACACACCTCTACACTGATCTTTGAAAGCAAGAACAAAGTGATATCTCTTTTCCTAAAAAGAAAGACAATATCATGAAAAGACACACTAAGCACTTTTTTTCAATTTTCTTCAAAAAATGAAAATATCTAACTTAAAACTATGATATATTTTTTCTTTTGACAAGATAAGAGTGTATAAAAATAAATAAGAATATGGATATCTGAAATCTTATGAAGCTAGTCAGGGGTCCAATGATTTGTCTTTAAGAAAAATTATAATCAAATCTCAACAAAAATTTGCTTTGAAGAAAAAATAAGTTTTTCATAAACTAAAGAAGAACGAAAGTAAAATCCAAAAAGCAAAGCTTCCTTTTCAATTTGATCAAGCAGTAAAAAGAGATTTAAATCAGCTAACTTCCAAGAACTCCTTCTGAAAATAAAACCAAGCATACAAGCCGTTAAAACAATGGATGTAACCTATATATTTAAACCAAAGAAAAGCAAGCATTTACCACTATCAGACTCTAAATTTAACAGTCTAGATCTCAAGCATGAAGCCCAAAAAACACACAGAACAGAAAGCAAAAACAATTTAGCTTTGAAATCACATAGGTGTAAAAGACCTTCCTGGCACCGCTTGATGAGTTTTGATGACATAGCTTTACTAGCTCAGCACTGCTTTTTTCCCACCGTGACATAGCGGTGGCACCGCTTAATGACTACTGAGTGTTATCACCTAAGTTGTACTTAGTGGTTTTTTATCAAGTGAGCCTGGTGAACCGGACAAGGATAACTTTTTCAGACTTCAGAAGACCTTTGGAAGTACTTCTGGAAAGTGCTTGTTGTACTATATCACATGTTCATACCCCATGGGGGAATTATAATAAATTTTCTAGCATGATAGTGTCTGTAAAAGAATCGGTCTCTTAGACTTTATTTTTCAATCCAATTAGCCTAGGGTGTTTTTTCCCTTGGTTATTATTGGTTGTTGAATAAATGACTGATAATTTCTGAGTTTTTCACTCCATACCTCCAAAGTTGTGGTGGTTGGCTTGGCATTTAGGCCTATTGAGGTTAATAGAGTCTATGTGTCAATGTATAAACATGCTAGACATCATGGTCAAGTCATATGAACATGTCTAAGTCCCCCTAGGTTTTTTCAATTTTTCAATTTTTTAGTTTTTTCAGTGTTTTTTATTAAAAATTAATTTTTCCAAAACTTAGGCTATTTTTTAATAGTTTAATTGGAAAACTTGATTTTGTAATAAAAGTGGGTCAAATAATCTTTTTTAGTCATGTAGGTGCTCATTTTCAAGCTAAGAGCACCATGTAAACCCATGGACCCACTATTTCCTAGTTTTGAGTGATTTTCCATCACTCAGGTCAGAAAGCCCCAAAAATCAATTATTGATTATTTTAATTAATAAATTGATGAATAATGGAGCAAATCCAAAAATCATAGATCAATGGATTCTCAGCCGATTTGATTGAAATCAGTCAAATCTGAACCAGATTGATTGGATTTGACAAATCCTTGACTGAAGGAGGTGATCAAATCAGATCCAGAGTTGATCTTCAGCATACTTTATGGGGAATTTCGCCCTCCCTCTCTCCTCCACATGTTTTGGCTCATCTGGATGAGTTTTGGTGGATGATTTAGTCAACAGGTTGAGGTGTTAGTCATATCAGCCCCCCGATTGACATATGCAGTTAGTGAGACTCAGATTTGGCTCAGTTAGACACAAATCAGGCATTGATTGACTCTCCATTAGTTGATTTGGTCTATCTCCTTGGGATTTGTGCCCCCCTGGGTTGGATCTCCTAGATTTTGTATATATCCAAGAATAAGCCTCCTCTTCCAAGTTAGTTAGAACTGGGATTGAGGTGCTACTGCTATTGTACTGTTGTTATTGTTCATTTGAAATAAAGAGAAGCTTTGTAGGTGAGACAGTGTTATGCCATTGTATGTGTGGATGATTATTGCCATTTTTTTACTGAGGTAACCTGTATCTATGTTCATAATTTGTTGATTGCTTGTGGATTCATTTCTAAGATTGATAATAAGCTTATTATAATGTTGATAGGAAAGGTGCTTTTCAATAAGTTTATTGTCCATCTCTTTCCTTTGATGCATGTTTAGAGATCTAGATTCAACATGTTTTATAAGTTTATATGCATGTTATTCTGAATCTCTGTGTATGTACTAATCGGATCTCACAAGTATTTCGGCAAGTTTTTTTATTTCAGCTAAGCTGTAGGTTCCTAGATTGGAGAGGATGCTGATTTAGTTTGCTTCTTCACTCCCTCCAAAACCTTCCAAAGGCATATTCCCTCGACATTCCACCTAAAAGCTCCACGGTGGATCTTCAAGGCTACCAGCATTTCTCTCCTCCTCTTCCTCCTTCAAAATCGATTCTTTTACTTGGTTACTTTGTTCACAGCTTTGATATTGTTTAGATCTATTATCTTAAAGTAAATTTAACACATATCTATCTTCTCAAATCCCATAATCTAGATCTTGTTCTTAAAAGGTTTCATAAGCATTCTAGATCTAGCTTTAGGGAAATCGTCCTTTTTGCATGGAATTTTAAAGAGAATTTGTAGCTTGCATGCATTAGATTTATATTTTCTATTATAAAAGATAAATCTAGAAATCAGTGCACATCATATTTTCTGCCTAAAATTCAAGCCAACATCCCAAGGAAATCTTGCTTTCCTTGGTTCCCTTTTTACCTTTTTTTAACTAGTTTTAACTTAGCTTTTTTTTTGGTTAAAAGTAAGCTGACCCAAAGGTAATTTAAGAGTGAATTTGGGAATATTTAATTCTAATAATATTTATGGTTTTTAGTAGGTATAACAGAAAATAGGAGGATCTTCTGTTCGAAAGTGACTTTTGGGCCTTCTAAATCCCCCCAGGGGTCTCCCTTTTTGACTGAAATCTTTAATTTTTGCACTTTGTAAGCTCTTGGTTTCATTCTGTATAAGAATCAAGAGGAATCATATCATTTTTCTGATATTTTAACCGCTGGTAATAAAAATAATTCGTATAGGCTCTTTCGAGCCCATTCCCCATCCCCCCTGGGGGGATTTGCGTCCGTGTCATTTTTTTCTTTTCGTTCATATTTTTTCAATCTAGTGTAGTACTAAAATGCAGGGTAGTATACTGTGATTTAAAATAAATTCCATAGTCCATTTCTATTGGTTTCAAAGTAACTTTAATACTTACCCCACGAGCCTCCTTTTGAACTGAAAGGTGAAGAAAGGTTCATGGTAGTCTAATTAGAAAATTGTTGTTTTCTTATCTTTTTATGTTTCATTTTATATCATCATTTTTTTCAGTAACCATTATAAAATAAACCCCTCCTTGATTCCCCGATTGAGGTCCACTTGGACCGAAAGAGGTTCCTGGAGGGTTTTCTTTTTAACAAGAACATCCATCTCAAAATTTACTAAAATTGACAAGACTCCGGTGTGTATGCTCTGCACTTGGCTGTGGTTCATCCGATCAGTCAAGTTGTATAAAAATCACTTGAGTGACTAGTATAATTAGGATTCACTCTCCCAAATTGACAAACCATCAGGTGAAAATCCAACACCTAGATCAAACCATTACGGTGGAA
>LPNX010885639.1:211651-224585 GCA_001517045.1 Pseudotsuga menziesii
GAAACTTCTGAAAAGTGACCTTGGGGCGTCGATCTCTGTCACACCCTAATGGGTGTGTTATGAAAAATAGCCCCAGAGACTCCATTTCAGCCCACATATTCCTTGCGGATAGCTGTGAAGGTTTAGTTTTGGACATACTCCAAGTACTCTCGGGTATATCTGGAGTCCACCCCTACGCCTAATTTTAATCAACTCATATTTCACATTAACTTTAAACGTACCAAGAGGAAATTGCAAAAAATTCACTCCACGCACATGCAAGTACATTGATTTTATTTTGACTCCATTTTAAGGCACTGGTTATTTTCTTGCTATATAGATATATTGTGTCTCAGCATTGTGCTTTCGTGCACTCATTTTGTATCTTGTCATCTATGGTTGTTTATGGTTAAATTTCAAACTCCTAAGTAATTCATTCAGTTTAACATCACCATACTAAGTAATTAGCCTTAGTAACTTAATAGGGTCTACCCCCCTTGGCTTCGTTAGGAGTTAATCCTAAATGGAGGAGTCAAGAACAAGGTGACAGCCTTGACTCAAGACTTGCCCCCAAGGACACACCGAGTGGCTTGAAGATTTCTGCCACGTGACCCAGGTTTGTGAAAGGTGGAAACACTAAGCAGGGGTGGTAGCACCGCTTGTTGTCCTTTATGCATGTGTGGTGACTCCTATAGATGAAAAAACCAAAAAAATGTTTAAAAGAGAAGTTAGATGCTGAACCACTGGCATCAAATCGTGAAATTAATAGGAAAATTAAGGACAGAAAGTAGATGGGCATCAGATCTGGTTATACTGAACCAAAATCTCACTAGAACAACTAGTGGATTTGATCACTGAAACGTCAGAGTTTGGATTTTAGACAAGAGTTTTAGAACCAAGGAATATCAGATTTGTTGAAAGATCTTCCCCAGTATGGTATCCATATTTGTTTCTAAGAAAATCACACCTCTTACGGACAAGATTTGTTCCTCTAGTCTAAATGGTTCAGATCTAGAACAAATGGGTAAACAACAAGGATGGAAGACTTCCCCTAGAGCTTGTAGATATCTAGAATGAATCCTTTGGATATTTTGTAGTATGATGTTAGTGTCTCCTATGGTGATGAATCTCCACGGATTTACCTACACAAACACATGAAATAAACAAGTAAGATCAAAGGTACTAGAACATAATCTACAATTCTATACTAGTGACTAAGGAATCCAGTAATAAAATGGAATGATTAAAACATAACACATTTTATGGGAAAGGAACCAACTTTGCATTAATAATTAAGGAGAAATATTACAATCTTTTTTCCTTAGTGTTGTGATGATCCTTCACATGCCACGGCTTATCCTCAAAAGCTCCAACTTGCTCCTCCTATGCTCACCCTAGATTAGGGTAGAATCTCAATTCAACGGCATAACTTTTCTCTCTATCAACCATGGAATATGAGCCAGGTTTTATAGGCCTTTGGAGGATTGGGATGTTTGAGTTATTGGTGGGTGAGGTGGAAGGGAGATCCAAAAAGGGAGGATCTTGAGTCCGGGTGGTCCACAAGAGTAGGGATGAGGGTGCCACAAAGTCTTTCTTTGAGACGCTTCATGGAATCTTCTCTTTTTCACTTTTTAAATTGAGCACTGCTTCTCTTCCATGCTAACAGAGCGTTACCATGATGGAAATGCTCTTTGATTAAAGGCAGGAAGCGGTGGCACTGCTTATTGTCAAGAGACAATGGGAGTTACTGAAGATGGTAACACCTCTTACATTAAGGGAAAAGGTGGTGGTGGACTCAAATATGAAAATAGGAGTCTGGGCCACTGTCCAACTTCACAATTTGGGAGTTTAGGGAAAATTATGATGTTTCGGGCCTCAACACATAATGGTGATGAGATTTATGTGTAACACCTTCTACCTTCTCCTATCCTTTTCCTGTCTAAGACCACTCAGACCGTTCAGGCATGGGTGGCTCAAAGCCTCTATTGTGTAATGATGAGACTAAGTTAGCCCGAGTTTTTCTTCGGCCCTTCCTCACCTGGTTCATATTTGTCTATGGGGATAGGGATGAGTGAATCCTAAATCTAGAGGTCGTGGTTCCTTCTATTTTTTAACCTAGGTTTCCCGTCAGAAGGTGTTGGCTGTGGTGGTCGATGCCATGGTATCACCGTATTTCTTTGGATTTTCACGGGCCGTGAGATTCCTAAAAGGGGTCATGCATAGGGTTTAAAAACTATTTGATTTATCCCTGGTATCATGACTTAGAATGCTAGATGTTTGAAAGAAGAACTCTCAACACGACATTTCAAAACTGCATGTGATCTAGGTTTATTATCCCGGTTTTGACCTCACTTTAGGTTTGGATTTTGGTTGTATGCATAGTTTTTTACAGTACAAAGTCCTTTTCTGATGGCTAAGGATGATGCAATAAAATAAATACTGGTCAAGCTTGTTCTAGAAAGGAAATGATTTGTTTTCTTATATGTCTTGCAAGTTTTACAATAGTTCTTCATTTCCTTATGTACATGAATATATGCGGTGTATAATCATAGGGATGCTAAGACATGTTTTGGTGTTTTCTTGTATAGCCTCAGTCTGCATCCCATACCATGCCCAAGAAAGGAAAGAAGAAAGCTAAAGTTGCTAAAGAAGACTCATATTTAGAAATCATGCCTATGGCTGAAATCATTTATGAAGAAACAAAATATGTCATCGGTGCCGAGCCAGAATTCAAATGGGGGGAGATATATCATATGATCGAAGATCAAAAGGTCCTAGACATGGGCTTGAAGGATTTACCCCTTTTTGGAAACATATTGAGATCGAGTATTACAAAGGTATCCACGTGACCGGAGCCTTCTTCCTTGCGCCGAGGTGATCAGCTAGATTTTGCCTACGGAGAATGCAAGGGATATGATTATGTATATGTAGAAATAATGGATCAATTCTATGAGAGATGATAAGAATAAGCACAGGAAATATATCTTTCTACTAAGAATTGTCACAAGCATACACAGGAAAAATAGAGAGAAGAAAATAAATTGAATCACATGAATGAAGAGATGAATATTGGCGTGTATCCTTCCATTGAATAATGATGAATAATAGTGTACATAAATAGGACATCCCTCATAGGAAAATCCAGTTGTATGGAGACAACTCATAAAGCTCAAAAAAGTTGACTTACCAAAATATAGCAAACCCCCATAGGTGGCTAAAGCACTTCCCAAATCTATCAATGACCTCACGAATTGGAAAAATCATGAGAGTTTTCAAGGACATGGAAAAACATGCTAATCCTAGAAAATGGAGAGAAATTCATGAAGGATGGGTTGGCAACAAAGGGACCTAGTTTCCTAGTTGACTAGCTTTTACCTTATCCACAAAAAAAATGGAAAATCTTAATAAAGAAGAATCTATTGTAAAGTGTTGTATACTAATTATGGATGGTCAAAAGGTTGACCATATCAACCCAGAATCAGAAATAAAGAATTATTAGGATATAAATGGCATGTATTAACTTTAAGGTGCAAGTGGATGCCAACTAATTAAGCTAGTGGTGAATAATTAATCAAATAATGATTAATTATTTTATCCTAAGTTATGAGTGGGTTTAATATATTCCAACACCCCCCTATAATTCTGAATTTATGATGGTATCTCAAAAATGTAGATGCATATGGATGCATATAGGGCCTAGCAACAAGGCCATGGTCATCCTTTAACAATTATTATGTCCAGAAAAGTGAGGAAAGAGGCAAAACCACATGGGGAAAATTATCCCTCAAGAAAATACAAGGCACAAAACTTGAAATATGTCTTCAACATATATTTATATTCACTTTAATGAGTTGAATGAACTGCTTCTGGATGAAGGAATTGCCGAAGAAATCATGAACTCCATGATCATGTGCTAGAGTGTAGAACCTGCAAGAAGGAAGAGGAGAGACTCACTGTATCTCATCAACTGATGAAGTAGGATAATTATCTGAATGCTTATTTCTACATTAAAACTATGATCTGCAAACATAATATGAAATGGAAAATATATCTGTGCATACTCCTTTCCAAAGAGTACATAAATTAAGACAATTTATTTCACACCCAATTCCTTGAATAGCTTGCAAAATTGTGATGTGAATCACATGTTAATATTCCAATATGATGTAACCTTTCCAGATCTGATATAAGGATGATAAAACTATGATATATAAGAAATATTAGCATATGTAACAACAAAGACAAAGGATTCTGTTGTTAGGAAATTAACACCTTCTATGGATAGAAGTTGTTCCTCTGGTCTGAAGCGTTCAGATCCAGAACAAATGAGTTACAACAAGGCTAATAAACTTCTCCTAGAAACTACAGACACTTGGAATAAAATATTTACAGACTGATGTGGTCATTCATCCATAGAAAAAGATATCCAAGAATATACCTGCAAACACACATCAAACACAAAAGATCAAAGTACCAAAGTATTATCTATAGATCTATATTGGTGACGAAGGAATCCAATAATAATCTTGTGAGATTATTTAAGACAAGTTATATGGGAAGAAAATCAACTTTGCATTAATGAATAGTGAAGAGTTACAACCTGTTCCTTAGTGTTGAATGTGCTCCTTCACAAAACCAATGTCTTATCCCCTCTTGCTCTAACTTGCTCTTCTATGCTCACTCTTAATGGATCAGACCAGAATGTATGAATGGCAGCATGACTTTGCTCTCCCCTCAACCATGGGGTATGAGCCTATTTATACAGGAATCAAATGGATAGATATGGCTGATATTTCGTCGGTAAGGTGGACATAAGATCCCCAAAGCATGGATCTCGAGCTCAACTGGCCTAGGTGAATAGGGATAAGGCCTTCCACGAAGCTTTTGGTTTAGAAGTTTCGTGAAGCTTCTCTTTTTCACTTTTTACCAAGGGCACCCGCTCCTGATCCTTGATGACAGAGTGGTGCTAGGGTAGATCTATTCTTCAAACAAAGAGTAAAGGTGGTGCCACCTCCTATCTTCAACACTACTCAGGTGGTGCTGAAGAAGGTACCTCTCCTAAGCTTAAGGGTAAAAGGGGTGCTTGGTTTTTATGTGCTAGTTTGACATCTGGAGCAAGGTTTTTAATTCAAGATTTAGGAATGAGGGAAAACATCGATGTTAAGGATCTTATTAGACGTTGGTGATGATATTTGGGTGTAACAGAATTCCCCCCAAAGCATCAGGCTAGAGGGATATGATAGGCGAGAGATTTGACAGAGCAAGTTATCACTTCGAGGCAAGAATCGGCATGATCGGAGATAAATATCAACAAGGCATATGCAATACATCAATACTTTTTGAATCATGAGTAAATGTGTCTTCACCATGGATGCAGACCAATGCAAAGTAGATCCATGGGAGAGATAAAAAAAAATGGCTACTAGAATACAACGTATATCCATGTGATATAGGACTCAAACTTGGACATAGCTACCAGACATACAATGTAGATCTATGTCGTACAGACGAAAATTTGAGCATAGCCACGACCATACAAATGTGCATCCATGCTATTACTTCATAAAATATATTCCATCGCAATGTGGGGAGAAAGTTACAGATACCCAGGGTCTTCGTCTCATCTTCCACAAAGTACAATTCTATCCATGTGATTACAATGTTCTAAAGTTGAACATGGTAGAAACCACTTGATCACTGGTCAATAATGTGAATCGTTAATAAGAACGAGGGAGATCACCATTGATATCAATGATTCCCAAGGTACCCTAGTACAATCTACTGAGTGTGAATAGATGTTTTGATGTCGAACACCCAATGGAATCTCTCGAACAAAGGTCAATGATGTGAACCTATGTTGAGAGCGAGAGAATATGTCATTGAGGCATACAGATCTCAAGGTAATATATTTTTGTTTCTAATACTATTTCCCAGATGATGAGCTGATGTCAACAGGAATAGTCTCGTCAAAGGAGGTCCATGATGAATCCCACATCGACGACACGAAACTTGGAACAAAGTTTTGGAATGTTGTAGATAATGTAACCATATGACTGACTCAAAAGTACTGACATAAAGGTTGATTTCACTGCAGAGATAAACTTATTACTTCCTTTGAACATCGAGAGGAATGAAAAAAGACTTGGAATCATGACTAAAATAAATGGACACACAATACGACTCTGGGAAATGCATTCTTTTAAAATGCTCAAAGGAGTGACATGACTCATGAAAGTGGATTGACTTGGAAGTCAGCTGAATACCCAAGTCACTGAATGATATACAGACAAGTGCCATGTTCAAAGGTGACAAACAATTGCTATTTGATTTGAAAAATGATTCCCTTCCCTTAATTTCCCCATCATGATTGATGAGTGCCTATTTTTTTTATGAGTCTAAAGAGGGTATCAAACACTCATTGTAGCTTTTCCGATGATAAGTCCATTCTTATATGTTTTACGAACCTAAGAAAGGAGGGGTTCATTCCTTGAACGGGTCTCTCAGTATTTAGTTTAACGAATCCAATGAAAGTAAACTCAGTATCGTTCATGTTTAGAGAGTCTGAACGAAGATGAAAGAAAACTACAAAGGGTCTTTTTTCATATGATTTAGTCTCCAGAGCCTGAAAAAGTATAAAATAATACTCGAGAGAAATCTTCCAGTAATGATTGGCTGGAGTGTCCTTTTTTTGTAAATAGTCTATCCGGATCGAAAATGAGATAACCTACTATCGAAGAGATGAATCTTCAAATACTTTTACGAGTATGAAGAATACAAGTACTCGACGATATTTTCATATTTAGGGAGTCCGAAAAGAGCTTAAAGGAGACTCCATTAGGTTTTTTTTTCACGATGAGAAGTTTTTTACGAGCCTAAAAAGAATTAGAAAAAGACTTGAAACTTTGATACTGAGTTCTAAGAGCATGACCAAAGTGTCTAAACAAATGCTCGGGGACTTTTTCTGTTTTATTGAAGTACGAAAAAGACAAAAACAAACTCCCCATAGGATTCACTATTTCCATTTTTACTCCTGTAAGACTAAAAAAATGATCATAAATCTCTTAAAGAATGAATTTAATGAACTATATAAATGGGCATTTATATAATAAAGATTTTTTGAAATATCAACATAACACTTAAAAATACTAAAAATATATATAAATGTCATTTGAATGGTAAAAACCAAAATCATTTTACTATTTACCACTTGGTGAGAGTATTTTGGAGAGAATTGAGCCATATCTCTAGTCAGTGATTCCGAGAAATTCCACCATCCGTTTTGAGCATCGTCAGAGCTAGGTAAATGAGTGAACCTTAGCCTTTCCTTTTAATGCATTCATTTTTTATTTTGTGGGGTTTCTGGGCAGTTTTAGGCAATCCCTAAATCCAAAATACGGACACCACTCTTGGCCCTTATGGGACAGGTGGTGCCCAATAAGACCCGCACATGTTCATCTGCACTTAGTTAGTGCCACCGCTGTGTGCAAACGATGTTTAGGTGGTTCTGGCTGTGAGCATGGAAAATTGAATGGGAAAGCAAAAGTAGAAGTTTTTCAATGAGTTTGGTGATTGATTATGTTTCTAATTATCCCATTGATTATTTTTGGCAAGTTCTAACTGATAAAAAATGGTTATATGGAAAGAGTGGCAACACGACGATGATTATGCCTTTGCTGAGGGAAATCCGGGGTGCATATCTGCATTGAGGGGATGTGGCCTCCTAAAATTATTTTGCACTCCTAGCATGGTGTCCCATGAGCACTTGTTGGAGCATATCCTCCATATATGGAACTCAGAGAAGCAATATTTTTAGGTGGGAGCCCATGTGCTAACTATCGAGGTAGAGGATATCTACTTTTTGACAGGATTATCTAGACGGGGTGCTCCTATTTTATTGACTGGTTCCCATGGAGGGGATATAAGGACCCAGTATTTAATAAATTTTCATTGCATACCTAGTACCAGAATGTTTGGGAAGAAAATACCCATTAAGGCAGTGATGGATGATCCTCTCCATACAGTTCTTTTCACTATGCATAGGCTGGCTGGGATCCAAGGACCTCATCAGGCTTCTAGAGCATACATGTTATATGGTATAGAGGCCATGGTACGTACTATATTTAACTGAGCAGAAGCATTACTTCTGGTCTTCAAGGACCAGTTGACCAAGTGACGACAAGGAGAGCTAAAACAATTCAGCTACGAATCCATTCTAGCTTATTTCATTTTCGAGCGGTGCCCCACATGAGGCCCTAAGTGAATTTTACAGAGCTGAGAGCGAGAGACCCTCGTATGTTGAGATGGGTCAGAATTATGGCTCGCATGGGAGAATGCAGGGGAAAAGTGAAGTTTGGGGCTCCATTTTTTCACTGGCTGAACGACCAGATACTCATGATTGAGGATTATGCGTATGCAGGTATTGAATTCATGGGTGACCCTGATCTACCCCTTCCACCTGGTGCGTAGTGGGGAGACATTAGTAAGAAAAAAAAACCATAAAATGGAAATTCATGTTTTTGTATTTTAATGTCTTTTATTTTTGTGTGTAGTAACAAGACGTAAATATCTTTATGTAGATGTTGGAGTAGCATGACCTGGGGGATCTTCCCCACTTGACAGATGAGCGGGAGCTCGGTTTGTTCAATGAGGTGACGACCTAATGGGGGAGTTAGAGGAGAACCTAGAGAGGTTGACTCTAGATATACCTGATGCATCAATCGATGACCTTCCCATGAGGTATTAGAGGCACATTGCAGGTGTGTCAGGCTGCTTTAGCTGACTGCTACGTAGAGTAGTACGGGTTGTCATGTGTTACCATGACCATCACTAGATGATGTTAAGCACGATGTATTATTGAAAGCTAAGACAACTTCAGGATTTTCTATGATGTTGTATTTTCCGGAAAGCCATTGTGCTTCAGACGAGGTCTCGTGACCAATTTTTGTAAAAAACATTATATATATATATAGAATCTATTACTGGTGTTTATATGTCTCAAATGGAAAATGTATTTACATGATTTTACGTGTTATATACTTTTTATTTACAATAAGATGAACCATGTTTGATTTTCAAATTATGCATGAGCAATATACCAGTCTAGGATGTAGTTTGCTAATGAATCAGCAACTGCATTGTCTTCCCTAGGGATATGCCTGTAAGTAATGACCTCAAATTATCTTTCCAGTAGACATACTCTTCGAAAAAGACAGAGAAGTGTGGGGTTCTTGATGGCATAAACATGGTTTAGATGAGAAACCAGTAACAGAGAGTCCATGAATACTACCAAATCATGAATGTCCTGAGATGCAGCTTCGGCTAGTAGACCTATTACTACCTGATACTCGACGATGTTGTTGGTAGCTATACCAATAAAAACCTCTCACAAACTGACTAGATATTTTGTAGGGGAATACATAACCCAAACAGCTAAATCAAGGTTCAGGGTATGATGGCAAGCACCATCAGCGAAGCCATAAAAGGCCATCCGATCTGCATGACCAAAACATGGTATAAACAGTCTAGACACTAAAATCGAAACCATATTGAAAATCCTAAAACACAATGAAAGTAAAAAATGTACATATATACAAGGTACCATACAGGAGTGATCTAAGCATAGTACTTCTTCAGGTACAACCCATTTTGAGGTTTCTCGAAGGGGATTCCATCATAATCTACAAGATCATAGGCCCCTTTCTCTAAGACTTTGGAAATGATAAAAGGACCATGCCACATTGATTTGAAATTCCCTTTTCATAGTTTATCATGTTTCTGATCGTAGGTCAGAACTAGGTCACCTTCATTAAAAACACGAGGTTGGACAAATTTATCATACTGTTCCTTGACGCGTTTCTTATGTGGCTCATTGACTAAGGAAACATCTTGTCTAGTTTTGTTAAGATTGTTTAGGTATAAAAATATTTCTTTCTCGGTGGAATTATTGGGGAGAAGTTCAACAGCAAGTTTCAAAGAACGGATCTTGTTGGTAGGGGTTTTGGTAAGTGAGTTGCGCAACATCATGGCAGCTTCACAAGCTCACGTGGCATCGCGCAAGAATAGGTTAGTGTAATGGGTGGAAGAATAACTATTTTGAATATTTTATATATTATTTGAACAAGTTTTGTCACCATAGGTCATTAGTGGTTATAAGTTAGTTAAAAGTGGACCTTCAATGTAAAGGCATAAGCCTATATATAGAACTAGTATTGCAATTGAATAGGCATCGCATCGAATAGATCAAAAACCTAGAGATCATTAAGACACGAGTATCACATGAGATCTAGTGCATCCTGTCTATGGTTTTGGGACTTTCCTATTGTATCTGCGATCTATGTGGGTTTTTCCTGATGTAGCGAGCCTCCTGTTGTGGGGAATAATTGTATTTTTTGGATCCTTTGTGCAGAGTTAATATGATATGACAGTTGTTGCACAAATCTGATCTTTTATGCCTGCTGCGATCTAATCTGTTATGATGTTGCAAACTATTTTGTTATGATTTCAATGTGGTCTATTCCATTTCTGCTATATTGATGTTGATGCAATCTATTTTAAAGTCTGTTACATTCCGTTACATTATGATTTGAGATGTTTTATAAACAATGCTGTCGTGCTAGAGATATTGTGACAAATGTATGATGCAATCTATAGTTGTGGAATTGAATATATGATGAATGCATTGTGCTAGATCCAATAGTTATATTATCTCCCCATCTGATCCCATATCCTCCGTCCTCATTGCTGGAAACTCGATTTCAACAGCTCTTCCTTGAACATCTCGGGTGAGACTTCATCCACTCTACAGATGTTGCTAGGTAGGGTAAAACCTATCTGAGCGGGTGATTAGGGAGATCACGTTGGTTGGGCATCGACAGAGTGAGAAATCCTATCAAGGAGGCTTTGTTGGTGGGTTTTCACCAACAAATGGTTCCATTGCTGGGAATGAGTTGCGATTAAAAGGAGGATATGTTTTGGCATTAGACTTGACCAGAGATCGAGGGGTGGTTTGATCTAAAGTTGCAAGAATTTTCTTAAGCAGAAAATTAGAATCTGAAGCTATCAATGAACCATTGGTTGTATAGATATATCCATGACGGTCCTCATGAATGGTTCTTCTGTGAGTTTCTTGTCCTCTTGCATGAGTGGTTGGCGAAGTTCACTACTAAGAAAAAAAACTTCCAAGGAGGAGAGCCGACGTCCTAGACTCCAGACCTGATCCAAGAATTATAAGAAATAGATAATAAGGCATCATTGGTTGTTGAGGTGTGGTTGGACAGCATCCTAGAGGGATACATTACCAAGTTTTCTATTGATACCAATAAGTCATTCAATGAAGCAGAAAGGGAGTTCTTCACCGGACCATGAGGTAGATTCTTATTGTCTCTACAGCTATCAATTAAACAGCTGGTCTGTGAAAAAGGTATTCTGAAGATGGACCAAGAGTAGTGCATCTCTAGTGTGCAGAGGTTGTCAACATCACCATGGAAGGAGGGAGACACATGAAAAGGTAAGGGGTAGATGGGAAAGTGTTCTAGTGAGAATGTAAAGGTCTCCTAGGAAACAAGTGGTTACACAAGGGGAGGTGCAAGGTTTCGATAGAAGAGGCAAAGGATGAGAGAAGGTCCTGCTGTGATCGAAGTGGGATGCCACAAGGACCAACCACACAGGACAAAGTGACCTTTTAGTGAAAATGAGGATGACCATGAACAAGCTACACTCAGAAGAACGACAGGATTGAACCCCAGCAGTAACCTATCCACACCTCCACACACTACTCCACCACAAGGGAGAAACATGCATTCTGAGTTGACTTGCCCAACGTGTCAGCAGTAGTCTAGTATTAGAATACCCACAGGAGGAAGAAGGCCTAGAATGGCGGGCGATGAGATGAAGCTACCAATTTTTCATGGAAATGGTAACGATGACCCAGAGCAATATTGGTTCCTGTGCGAGGTGATCTGGATTGTCGGAAGGACGGTAGATGATGATGTTAAGAAAAGCCAACTGGAAACCACCCTTAAGGGTCGTTCCCTGGAATGGTTGATGAGATTCAAGCGGGTTTCTCAGGGAGGTACCGCAAAAACATTGGATGAGATCCATTTGGGGATATTAAAAGAATTCAAGAAGCCGAAGTCTAACACTCGGTACATTACCGAGTTGAAATAAATCAAGTAGTTCCCCAATGAGACAATTTGGGATTTTGATTAGTAGTTTAAGATGTTGATGGATCGAATCATCTTCCATATGAGCGATGTCCAACAAAAGGAGTGGTTCATGACGGTGCTTGTCCCACATATCAGAAAACCACTAATGCAGAAAAATATTGCGACATAGAGTGAGGCTCTTGAAGCTACGATGAAATTTGAGGCATCGCCGGTAGGAGAAACCGTGGTCAGGATGAACGAAATTCAAGCATATTTGGCCAATCTGATGCTCCAACTGCAAGATATCAAGAAGGCCAAGGAAGATCGTGACGACCTTTGGTGCACCTGGTGTCATGAAGGTGGACATACCAAAGATACATGTGCAACGTTCCAAAACTATTTTCTTTCAGGAGCTCTGAATCCGTTGAGTTGCACTGGCATACCATGGTGCCGCATATGTCAGATATATGGGCATCGACATGAGAAAGAACTCCGAATATTTGAAAAAGATGATTACCAAAACAAAGAATTTATACTATACATTTTTTCGGTCAGTAGGGCATGATGATAAAAACTATTGAGCTTACGATTTACTCCAGGAAAGGACATATGATTCATACTTTGTGAAAGGTGAGGACCCCCAGGAAATGAAAGCACAGCCATAGATGGTACAACAAGCAGCACAGGTGCAGTATTGTCACATACCGCAATTTTGTAAAATAATGTTAATTATTTAATTATATTCCTGAGACATTATGTTAAATTTAATGCTAAGTAGGAACTGATGACTCAGCAGAGTCAACAGAAGTGGA
>LPNX010885639.1:225846-276618 GCA_001517045.1 Pseudotsuga menziesii
TATATCTTCTCTATTATATTATGTTCCTTCTATTATAAATGTTGTATGGACTAAGCAGGCAGATTATGTACTAATTAAAGAAACAATATCATTCTAGATTCAGTATTAAGAAATAAATTGTAACTTCTATACCTGTAAGAAGAGAAGTCACTGTTAGTTACTGAAGTACTCCATTTAGGAATTTTACTATTTTATTTTATCCTTTAGTAAATTTTATATAATAACCTTGACATATTCTATAAAATAACTGAAAACACAATTAAGTATACTAATGCACTGTCACTAATTTAACAGAGTGACCAAATGTTCAATATTATTAAGCTTCAGTAAAATCTATATAGCCTCATAATCGAATAGAGGCATATTATAAGAAAAAGGATAAATGCAGTAAATATTATGTCAGTGTCGAGCTTCAATGATTAATTATAATGTAAACAACTATATAAATTTCAGTGCTATAACATAAACCAAGAATATTGAAAGGAAAATAGTATAACAACTATGGTAATGGTTTTAGGGTAAAAACCCTATACATCCCAAATTATACAAAGTTAATGATTATAAAACCCAGTTCAGTATTCTTGGCTCACGGCCGTATTACAAATTTACACAGGAAGGTTTTTACAGCCTATTCCTTTACTTTAAACGCAGTATTTTATACAAAAAAAAAATGAACACTCACGGCCGAAGCCGGAAAATCCCGCAGTAAGCGAGGGTCTTATCAAACCCTAAAAACAGCGAAGTAAATAACCAAACAACCAAAACCCGTGAGGGTATTTCAGGTCGCAACGACCAACCCTTAATACTCCATAAGGGTTTGCACAAGGTAGAATAGCCATGGTAAGTCTAGGGCTTACTGTGGCATGCATGTCGTCGTAACCTTGTACTCCCTGTGTAGCCACAGAAGAGAGACAAGTCGCACTTGCACAGTTATCACACCTTACTGTTAAATAAGATTTGGTAAATAAAAATAGTTTATAAATAAGGAAAGATATGATAACATTAAAGAAACAAAACAAATCATATTCTTACCTTAGCACTTAAAAACCGTTAATCAGTAATACAGTGACCGACGACCAGCTCGAGTAAGGAGTCTGCCATTCAGCTACAAAAGAACGGCATTACAATACTCCATCAATCACTGACAGCAGAGAACCCCCAAACATTCAGCTGACAGGTTAAAAACCCTAAGCTGTGCTGTTACTCTTTTCCAACAACACTTAGTAAACAGTGAAACTCAAGCCACAACACTCCAACATGAGGAACCCTTCCCATATTGTTAAACTTAAGGAGAAAGGTAAGGACAGTTGTAGTCAAGGGTTCAGGTTCAGCTGGTGAAGCAATGAAAATAAAAAAGGAGAACAAATAATGCAGGCTAATAGAAATACTTGGCACGGCCTTCACTTTTGTTCAATAGGAAAACTAACCAGGAAGGAGAAAGGCGAAGATAGTAGCAGCACCACTCTGGGGACAGAGTGACCGAGTTCTTCGTAGCAGATGGACGAGTGCCCGAAGGCGAGGGAAGACTAATGAGTTAGGGTTGGAACGGAACCTTTTAACCTTGAAATGCTTGGACAGGATGAATACACCTATCCATGCAAATTATTGCTCACGGTGGGTATTATTTCCATAGTCATCGAGGAATAGATCATGAGGGATGATGTTGTCAATCATTCAGGATGTCGCGAAGGTTATACTTTAGACCCAGCCGAAGTCAACCTATTATTGGAGTATAATAACAAATAAAAATTGTTAATACATAACTTATACATGGAACTTACCACCGATGCAAGACTTTAATAATTCATTACAATATGTTATGATAGATTATCATCCATGCAATGCAATTCAGGATATAACCCTATATTCATCGTGGATGTATTTTAATTTGAAATCTAGAACCTTGTAACATGATGCTTTTACCTAATAACATTTGATCAAGAGTATACTATATCTAGAGTAGTGAGTACATAATATGATCTTATATATAAAATGGAAGGCATAAAATAAATATTTATATGAGTATTCCTTTAGGGTTAAACCCTTTATGAATTGGTCTTATTCATGACCTTTCCATTATGGAGTGACTAATATGTCTTTTAACTCTTACAAGCTTAAAAGAAATAAGTTTCGTAAATTGCTGTAGAAGGAAAGTATAGTGCATATGTTGGGTAGGATTAGTACTCATACAAGTATTTTACTCAACCTCTATAATCTAATTATCAAATATACTAATGGATGATATCAAGGGTGTTGCAAAAATCAACCATGTTAAGTGTACAAGATAGTAATGTTAACCCTTATTTCTTACCGTAATTTTCTAAGAATGGAAATTGGTATGTAATACAGAGAAAATAATAACATATACTTTGATATTATTTGCCTAGAATAAATGTTCTTAACCAAGCAATGGTGACATACAAGAGTAATGCTTTTAAACTCTTCATTTAAGATGTTATCATCGTAAATGTTAGACCATTAAATAATTTAGTTTTGCATTCTTTTAAGATAGTAGCCACTAAGTACAGGTCCACTTATTTGATATGAAAGGTTTAAAATCAAAACCTATTATAGTAAGTCATCTAACTGAATAAGAAATAAACTTAGTTTTGGAAACAGTAATACGTAACCCCTTATAATGAACATTACGATGTAAGTGTATGTGTGCACATGGAAGGTAAACTGTAAATCCTATAACTTCACCTTTTTCTACTTTATGTTGCAAAGAGTTTTATTGAAGTCTTTTAATACTAGGCATCTATGATAAATATCGAATAGCACAGTAATATTTAAGAATCATAAAGTTACTTCCACAAGAATGATGGACAGTTATGGAATTTTACCTCAGTAAGTATTGAAAATGGTTTAGCATTTATCTTCCTTTTGAACTTTTATTTTTACAATGTACTGGTATTTATAAACACTTTAGAATTTCTACAAGCTGCCAACCGAACCTCTTACCTGTAGTCTACAAGAACAAGAAAACGTCTGCATTAACTCGAAAGCTAAGTAAGCCCGGTGCTTGCATGACAGCCCACCTTGTGGTCGCAATAGGAAAACATGTCAGTAAACTGAAAAGAACTATTCTAACACTAAACACAATCCAAGAGACAAATTCAATTGACAGTATGGCAACTCATAACTAGTTAAAGGATTAGTTAACTGCATTTATGTTAATGATTTATAAAATTTAAAAATTTTAAATTTTTCGGAAAAGATGGGGTTTTGGCATGTGGTATCAGAGCATGGTTCAAATAATACGCCTTAATGCAGCCCAACTAGTTTCCGTAGAACAGTAAAAATAATATACTAACCTATATTCTGTTTTATGTAAAGAACATAAAATTCTTTCTTTTTCTGAATTTAATAGGAAGAGATGGATAAGCTAAGAGAATATGCTCAGGAGGAGTCTCCAAACACCGAGACAAGACAATTGTCCAGAGAACCTGTGTTAGAAGAGGTAACTGCTCACTCCTCAGAGCTAATGCAGACTATAAAGGATTTGAAGACTGAAATGGAATCAGTCAAGAAGGACAATGAGAGGATTTTAAAGACTCAGGAAGAGTTAAACCAAATCTTGATGGAAAATTTCCAGACTGAAAGAAGGAGCAAAAGATCAGAATCAGAGGAGGCTAGTCATCCAAGAAAGTTTAAAAAGGTGAAGCTGGTGAAAACTGACAGCAGTTCATCATCTGAAGGGGTTGGAGAACAACAAAGCTATCACTCTACTAGTGACAGTAGTGAGGATGATTGTATAAAAGAAAGAAGAAGCACAGACCCTATGAAGATATTTTCGGGGAGTTTAAAAAGATAAAGCCCCCAACTTTCAATGGAGAAACCGAAAAAGGGGAAGAAGCAGAATCCTGGTTATCCAGGATGAAGACGTATTTTCAGATATACAACTATTCAAATCAGCTGAAGGCAAGAATGGCAATCTATAATCTTTCTGGAAAAGCAGATATATGGTGGCAAGATTTGAAGAGAGTCAAAGGTATCAGGGAAAAAGATGTTAATTGGAGTACTTTTAAAAGGTACTTCAAGAAGAAATTTCTGTCTGAACAATATTATGAAGATAGAACTAAAGAATTTTGTGAATTAAAATTAGGTTCAATGACTATGAAGGATTTGAACAGTAAATTCTTAAGCTTGCTGAGATATGTACCTTATTTAGTCGATGAGAAACCTAAAGTGCAGCGGTTTCTCAGTTGTCTGCCATATCACATCAAGGACAGAATCGAGTATGATAACCCGAAGACTCTGGAAGAAGCCATGAGGAAAGCAAAATTCTGTTTTGAACAGAACAAGAAGAAAGAAGGTATAGCCAACTGAAGGATAAAAAGAACAGTAATCAACCTGAGTTCAAGAAAAAGGAATTTGTAACCCAGAAGAATTTCAAGAATAATAAGAACATAAATTATTCTAATAGTAAGAACTTCCAGGGAAATACAAATGGTGCTTCTAATAATTCTAATAATTCTAGTAACTTTAAAGGCAAGGAAGCTGCAAACAATCATGGGAATTTCACTAAGAATTTTGAACGAAAGGATCCTGTTAAGTGCTGGGAATGTAATGGCCCACACTATGCCTCGGTCTTCCCAAATCGGAAAAATTCAAACAACAATATTCACACTATGCAGGATGAAATGACTGTTGGAGAACTTTCAAGGACTATGCCCAGAATAAATGCAGCATTGGAGAACCGCCCAGCTGACTATCAGAATTCCATGGTGGAAGTGGAAGGTATGGTTAACCAAACCCCTGTAACCATTTTAATTGATCCAGGAGCTAGTCTTAGTTACATTACACCTCAGGTGGTGGAAAAGTGTAAATTGTCTGTTGAAAAGTTTGATAATCCCTGGTTAGTTCAATTAGCCACAGGGGCAAAAAGGAAAGTAATTTGTTATGTGAAAGAATGTGCTTTACTTATGAATGATTTTAAAACTACAGTTAAGCTTAATGTTCTGCCACTTGGCTCGTATGATTTACTGATTGGTATGGATTGGTTAGAGCATCATAAGGTAGTTTTAAATTGTTACGACAAAATCTTTACGTGCGTAAATAGTAATGAACAACCAATAACAGTTAAGGGTATTCCTAGGAAAACTGTAATTAGGCATATTTCTGCTTTACAGCTTAAAAGAGCAGTCAGGAAAGGGTGCAAAGCCTATGCTGTAACCATTACAGATGAGGCAAGTAAGTCTGAAAAAGATAAGTTAAAAATAGAAGACATTCCTATTTTAAATGAATTTACTGATGCTTTTCCAGAGGAAATTCCAGGATTACCTCCTAGGAGGGAACTGGATTTCACTATTGAGCTGGTGCCAGGTGCTGTACCTATCTCGAAATCTCCGTATCATATGAATATTTTAGAACTTAATGAACTAAAAATCACAGTTAAAAGAGTTAATAGATAATAAGTACATTCGACCCAGTGTGTCCCCTTGGGGAGCACTAGTCATCTTTGTCAAAAAGAAAAATGGAACTATGCGATTATGCATAGACTACCGTCAACTAAACAAGATGACCATTAAAAATAGATATACGTTGCCCCGCATAGATGATCTGTTTGATCAGCTACGTGGAGCTACGGTGTTCTCAAAGATAGACCTGAGATCAGGATATCATCAGGTAAGAATTAAAGATGAGGACATTTTCAAGATGGCCTTTAGAACAAGGTATGGACATTACGAATTTGTCGTAATGCCATTTGGGCTTACCAACACCACAGCTGTCTTTATGTGCCTAATGAATAATATAATGCATAAATACTTAGATAAATTTTTCGTCGTGTTTATCGATGACATCTTAATTTATTTTAGAAATGAAGCGAAACATAAGGAACACTTATGGATAGTTTTACAAGAGCTGCGAGAGCAACAACTCTTTGCGAAGTTCAGCAAGTGTGACTTCTTTAAGGATGAAATCTAGTACTTAGGTCATGTAGTGAATAAGGAAGGGATTTCAGTTGATCCTGAAAAGATTCGGGCAATTGAAGATTGGCCAGTTCCAAAAGACGTAATAGATGTTAGGTCATTTATGGGAATTACAGGTTATTACCGAAGATTTATTGAAGGTTTTTCAAAAATAGCTAATCCAATCACTTCCTTGCAAAAGAAAGGCAAGAAATTCGATTGGAACTTAAAATGTGAAGAAAGTTTTAAGAAATTAAGTGCGCCTATTCTAAGAATAACAGATCCTAATAAGAATTTCGTGGTATGCATAGATGCCTGTAATGATGGTTTAGGCGGTGTGCTGACTCAAGATGGGCATGTTATTGCCTATGAGTCTAGAAAGTTAAAGATTCACGAAAATAATTACGCAACTTATGACTTAGAACTTGCTGCTATTATACATGCCTTAAAAATGTGGCGACACCACTTAATAGGCAGAAAGTTTATTTTAATGACTGATAATAAAGGTCTGAAATACCTTTTAGCTCAGCCCAACTTACATGCAAGACAAGCAAGGTGGTTAGCCTTCTTGAGTGAATATGATTTCGAAATTCAACACATAAAAGGAAAAGAAAATAAGGTGGCTGATGCTTTAAGCAGAAATGCAAAGCTGAACTTTACAACAGCAATCAACATTTATGCTTCTGATTTAAATGAACAACTTACTAAAGGGGTAAAATTGGATGAAATTTATCAAAAATTACAAATTACAGCTAAAGAAGAACCTACAGAAAGATTAATAAAAGGTTATAGTATAAATAAAGATGGATTATTATTATTTAAGGACAAACTGTATGTGCCTAATGTGCCTAAGGTCAAGTTGCTGATTCTGGACAAAGTTCATAAAACACCTTACTCAGGGCATCCAGGTTACCAAAAGACTATAACCATGCTAAGAAAAGAATATTTCTGGCCTAATATGAAATTTGAAGTAGCTGAATACATAGCTAGATGTTTGGATTGTCAACAAGTGAAAACCGAACACCAACGTCCAACTGGTTTACTGCAACCTTTACCTATCCCTAGTTGGAAATGGGAAGTAATTAGCTTAGATTTTATTACTGGATTGCCCTGAAATCAAAATCATAATGATTCAATTATGGTGGTGGTAGATAAATTAAGTAAAGCAGCACATTTTATTCCTGTAAAAACTACTTACAAGGCTGCCAACATAGCTGACATATTCTTAAAGCAGATTTTTCAGTTACATGGTGTACCGAAGGTTATCATTTCAGACAGGGATCCTAAATTCACAGGGAATTTCTGGAAATCCTTGTTTAAAGGATTAAATAAAACACTGAATTTCAGCACCTCCTTCCATCCTCAGACAGATGGACAAACAAAAAGAGTGAATCAAGTGCTGGAAGATTTGTTAAGGATGTATGTTAAAGATCAGCCAGGTAAATGGGAAGACTACTTGCATCTAGTAGAGTTTGCATATAATAATAACTACCACTCATCAACTAAGTTTAGTCCATTTGAAATTTTTTATGGGCGCAAATGTAACACTCCTATCTCCTGGAATAATCCAGTAGATAGATTGGTGTTAGGACCTGAATTATTGAAGGAAATGGAACAGATTGTGAAACAAGTGCAGGAAAATTTAAAGGTGGCACAGGATCAGCAAAAGAGCCAAGCAGATTTGAAAAGAACTCCCAAAGAGTTCCACGTGGGTGAGCACATGTTTATAAAGGTAAGACCAAAGAAAATCTCCCTAAGACTAGGGAGTTGTGCAAAACTAGCACCACGTTACTGTGGTCCGTTTGAAATTTTATCCAGAATTGGTCAAGTTGCATATCAGCTAGCATTACCACCTAACTTGAAAGTGCATAATGTTTTTCATATTTCTGTTCTGAAAAAGTATGTTCATGATGCTACTCATGTGATTGATTGGAATGTTGTACAGGTGGAACCAGAAGGAGAATTTCTGGTGGAACCGGACTGTATCCTCCAGAGGAGGGAAATTACTCTGTGGAACCATGCCATTGGACAGGTGAAGGTGCAATAGAAGCACCTTAGTCCTGAAGAGGCTACTTGGGAACTGGAAAGTAAGATGCGGGAGGCATACTAGAATCTGTTCCAGGAGGTTGCAGAGGATGAAGAATAAGTAACATCGAGGACGGTGTTAAATTTTAAGGGGGTGTGTATGTCACATACCCCAATTTTGTAAAATAATGTTAATTATTTAATTATATTCCTGAGACATTATGTTAAATTTAATGCTAAGTAGGAACTGATAACTCAGCAGAGTCAACAGAAGTGGAATGTAATTCAGAATATTTTATTATTAATAAATAAATTGCGGAGACAACAGCATCAGAGAGCTGTTAAAAATAGGTTACTGGTCAAACTGGTGGATGGAACTAGGTGGAGGGAAAAATACGAGTGGTAGCATCCTCAAACACTTCCTAAGTTGCAGGTGGCAACTTCCCAATAATTGGGGTCATGATCCCCCAAGAAAGTGGGATCAGAGTAGGTGGCTCATTAAATGACAACTAACCCAAAAAGACCTAGGTAATCTTTTAAAAGTACCTAATGAATAGAGCTAAGGCTGCTCAGATATTTTCCAGAGAAGAAACATTCAGGTGGAATGCTATTCAGGAAATTCATTTGGGGAAAAAGGGAAAACAGTAAGGAAGTTGTTCTGAGAGGATTGCTGCAGTAACTTGGTTTTATTACAGCTTGTTAGCTGGGAGAACCTACTAATAAGTTCTGGATTGATACTGAGTTTGAAGACTAGTATTTGACTATTGCTGCACCTAGTTCCAGCCAGGGAGACCAGAGCAAGCTCTGGGGTCCTGAGGAGTCGTTGTTTGAGCGCTCTCTAGGATTTGGTAGGGAGGAACGACCTCCCATTGCTGTTGTTTTCCCAGTTCGAATAGGTTCTGTCACTTAACTGTCTTTGTTAAAAATTATGAAGGGTTGAATGTTATGTTTGTAGTTTATGATATAAGATTTAGCTAGTTTAGTGATGTAAATGTTTTAGTTTAACAGTAATAGAATCGCTTGTTGAAAATTAAAGACCCACTGTGTTTTTCCACATCTGGGTTCACCAGACCGTACTCCAGCACAGGGGTAAAAACTATAAGGAAATATGGTATGATGATAATACAAAATAGATTATCAATGGAATTTCAGAGTAATTCTTTGTATGGGTTTAGAAGAAATATCTTTTGTATTAGGAGTGGTATTAACCTGTAATGAAGACTCACAAGTTATTTAGAAACAAAGAAATAATTGGTATGGTCTATTTATAGTAGTATGTTCGAAGAAGAGTAAAATAGTTCACTAAAGTAGAGTAAAGTCAGAGAAGATGTTGTACACATTACTTATCTACAAATTCAATCATTGCAAGTACCTTATTCAATGGAATAAATAATAGCTATAATCTCTATTTATTTTTATAGGTACTAGTTACTAGCAGAATTTACTTTGGAAAGTAATATAATTTCTTTATTTATCTCTGTTCTATTTAGTTAAGCTTTAACAAATTATACAAATGCTAGTTTTTATTTTTAAGATGTTAACAGTGTAGGACTTAGCTAGTTCACTTACCTTCTTATTAATGTAATTTAAACCAGATAATATGGGACATAGAGAATATGTCTACGAAATATTTAGAACAGTAAATATAATATTAATTTAGTAATAAAATACTAAGTTTATTTATGATTATGAATAAACATAGGATAAGAGTACCAGTTTTATAATAACACTCACAATTCTTTTATATAAAATAAACAAAGTATAAGTAATAATAGAAGCTACAACACACATAGGTAAGACAATAGTCTTATACCATATGTTTTCTCTATTATATTATGTTCCTTCTATTATAGATGTTGTATGGACTAAGCAGGAAGATTATGTACTAATTACAGAAACAATATCATTCTAGATTCAGTATTAAGAAATAAATTGTAACTTCTATACCTGTAAGAAGAGAAGTCACTGTTAGTTACTGAAGTACTCCATTTAGGACTTTTAGTGTTTTATTTTATCCTTTAGTAAATTTTATATAATAACCTTGACAGATTCTATAAAATAACTGAAAACACAATTAAGTATACTAATGCACTGTCACTAATTTAACAGAGTGACCAAATGTTCAATATTATTAAGCTTTAGTAAAATCTATATAGCCTCATAATGGAACAGAGGCATATTATAAGAAAAAGGATAAATGCAGTAAATATTATGTCACTGTCGAGCTTCAATGGTTAATTATAATGTAAACAACTATATAAATTCCAGTGCTATAACATAAACCAAGAATATTGAAAGGAAAATAGTATAACAACTATGGTAATGGTTTTAGGGTAAAAACCCTATACATCCCAAATTATACAAAGTTAATAATTATAAAACCCAGTTCAGTATTCTTGGCTCATGGCCATATTACAAATTTACACAGGAATTTTTTTACAGCCTATTCATTTACTTTAAACGCAGTATTTTATACAAAAACAAAATGAACACTCACAGCCGAAGCCGAAAAACCCTGCGGTAAGCGAGGGTCTTATCAAACCCTAAAAACAGTGAAGTAAATAACCAAACAACCAAAACCCATGAGGGTCTTTCAGGTCTCAACGACAAACGCTTAATACTCCATAAGTGTTTGCACAAGGTAGAATAGCCATGGTAAGTCTAGGGCTTACCGTGGCATGCATGTCGCTGCAACCTTGTACTCCCTGCGTAGCCACAAAAGAGAGACAAGTCGCACCTGCACGGTTATCACACCTTACTGTTAAATAAGATTTGGTAAATAAGAATAGTTTATAAATAAGGAAAGATATGATAACATTAAAGAAAGAAAACAAATGATATTCTTACCTTAGCACTTAAAAACCATTAATCAGCAATGCAGTGACCAAAGACAAGCTCGAGTAAGAAGTTTATCATTCAGTTGCAAAAGAATGGCGTTACAATACTCCATCAATCACTGACAGCAGAGAACCCCCAATCATTCAGCTGACATGGGAAAAACCCTAAGCCATGCTGTTACTCTTTTCCAAGAGCACTTAGTAAATGGTGAAACTCAAGCCACAACACTCCAACTGGAGGAACCCTTCCCGTATTGTTAAACTGAAGGAGAAGGGTAAGGACAGTTGCAATCAAGGGTTCAGGTTCAGCTAGTGAAGCAACGAAAATAAAAAAAGGAGAACAAATAACGCAGGTGAATAGAAATAATTGGCACGACCTTCACTTTTGTTCAATAGGAAAACTAACCAGGAAGAAGAAAGTCGAAGACAATAGCAGCACCACTTAGGGGACAGAGTGACCGAGTTCTTCGTAGCATATGGAAGAGTGCCCGAAGACGAGGGAAGACTAATGAGTTAGGGTTGGAAAGGACCCTTTTAACCTTGCAATTCTTGGCCAGGACGAAGACACGTATCCATGCAATTTATTGCTCACGGTGCGTATTATTTCCATAGTCATCGAGGAATAGATCATGAGGGATGATGTTGTCAATCATTCGAGATGTCGCGAAGGTTATACTTTAGACCCAGCCAAATTCAACCTATTATTGGAGTATAATAACAAAGAAAAATTGTTAATACATAACTTATACATGGAACTTACCACCGATGCAAGACTTTAATAATTCATTACAATATGTTACGATAGATTATCATCCATGCAATGCAATTCAGGATATAACCCTATATTGAACATGGAGGTATTTGACTTTGAAATCTAGAACCTTGTAACATGATGCTTTTACCTAATAACATTTGATCAAGAGTATACTATATCTAGAGTAGTAAGTACATAATACGATCTTGTATATAAACTTGGAAGGCATAAAATAAAGATTTATATGAGTATTCCTTTAGGGTTAAATCCTTTATGAATTGGTCTTATTCATGACCTTTCCATTAGGGAG
This sequence comes from Pseudotsuga menziesii, assembly GCA_001517045.1. Taxonomy (NCBI): domain Eukaryota; kingdom Viridiplantae; phylum Streptophyta; class Pinopsida; order Pinales; family Pinaceae; genus Pseudotsuga; species Pseudotsuga menziesii. Next base: position 237,685 of record LPNX010885639.1, read on the forward strand.
TGACTAATATGTCTTTTAACTCTTACAAGCTGAAAAGAAATAAGATTCGTAAATTGCTGTAGAAGGAAAGTATAGTGCATATGTTGGGTAGGATTTGTACTCATACAAGTATTTTACTCAACCTCTATAATCTAATTATCAAATATACTAATGGATGATATCAAGGGTGTTGCAAAAATCAACCATGTTAAGTGTACAAGATAGTAATGTTAACCCTTAGTTCTTAGCATAATTTTCTAAGAATGGAAATTGGTATGTAATACAGAGAAAATAATAACATATACTTTGATATTATTTGCCTAGAATAAAGGTTCTTAACCAAGCAATGGTGACATACAAGAGTAAGGATTTTAAACTCTTCATTTAAGATGTTATCATTGTAAATATTAGACCATTAAATAATTCAGTTTTGCATTCTTTTAAGATAGTATCCACTAAGTACAAGTCCACTTATTTGATATGAAAGGTTTAAAATCAAAACCTGTTATAGTAAGTCATCTAACTGACTAAGAAATAAACTTAGTTTTGGAAACAGTAATACGTAACCCCTTATAATGAACATTACAATGTAAGTGTATGTGTGCACATGGAAGGTAAACTGTAAATCCTATAACTTTAACTTTTTCTACTTTATGTTGCAAAGAGTTTTATTGAAGTCTTTTAATACTGGGCATCTATGATAAATATCGAATAGCACAATAATCTTTAATAATCATAAAGTTACTTCCACGAGAATGATGGACAGTTATGGAATTTTACCTCATTAAGTATTGAAAATGGTTTAGCATTTATCTTTCTTTTGAACTTTTATTTTTGCAATGTACTGGTATTTATAAACACTTTAGAATTTCGACAAGCTGCCAACTGAACTTCTTACCTGTAGTCTGTAAGAACAAGAAAACGTTTGCATTAGCTCGAAAGCTAAGTAAGCCCGGTACTTGTATGACAGCCCACCTTGTGGTCACACCAGGAAAACATGTCAGTAAACTGAAAAGAACTATTCTAACACTAAACACAATCCAAGAGACAAATTCAATTGACAGTATGGTAACTAATAACTAGTTAAAGGATTAGTTAACTGCATTTATGTTAATGATTTATAAACTTTAAAAATTTTAAATTTTTCGGAAAATATGGGGTTTTGACAAGTATACACTACCATCCTAGATGCAGTTTGTCCCATCACAACCACAATAATAGTTTATCCTGTCGCAACCGCAGCAACAGTTTATCCCGTCATAACCGCAACCACAGTTTGTAGTGCAACCACAGGTTGTGCCATGACCACAGTATAATCAGGTACCTTTCATTCATCCTCAACAACAATACATTCAAGCTATGCACTATGTACAGTAGAATCCAAACCCACCGTAGCAGCATATGGCTTAGCCATAGTTTCAGTAAAGAGGAGTCCAAGGAGGATTCCATGGAGGATTCAGAGGACGAGGAGGAGGCTTCAGTCGAGCAGGTGGATGAGGTCGTGATAAATCCAGTGTTATACCTATGGATTATTGAGGCACTATCAAAGGGAGTGCCCTCATGCATAGTCTACATACTATGCGGCCAACAGACATAATGTTGAAAACTACCCTCAGTTAATTGCAAAAATGGAAGGCTAGAAACATTCTGCAGTTGCATAACGTACAGAATCAGAATCAGCCTATGTTCCAAGTACAGAACCAACCGATAATGTAGAATCAGATCCCACCGTAGGCTTAGACTAAGAACCCACCCCAGACTCAGAATCAGCCATTGAATTAGAACTCGTAATTGAACCCGAATCAAGGATCGATGGTTGCAACGATTCACGCTGAACCATGAATGAAGGTTGTCGATGTTGGGATTGTCACTCGCGCTGGTGTGACAACCAGAGATGATGGACTGCGTCAGCAAGTTCGGCCCACTGGCAAGAAAAAAATAGCATTTGATATTGTGATGAAGAAAGACACCTTCTTTGGGGAAAAGCATGCAATTGGGAGAAATCCGGTTAAGATACCAATTATTGACATGCCATTTGCTTTTGATCCATATACAGAGACAGGACCATCATGACAGCATGGTACCTTCTGACAATTCTTTCAAAATTTGTCTATTGCTGGCAAGGGACCTTGATTCCATTATCGAGCTTGAGATGTTGTACCACTCGGATAAGGCAGTGAAGGATTCTGCAATGAACTCCTTGAAAAAGAGGAAGACAGGTAAGGAGATGAGGATGAATATCCATATTGGAGATTATGAGGTTGACTCGATTATTCTAGATCTTGGATCATATGTAAAGATTCTTACCAAGCAGGCCTAGAAATTGATGGGAAATCCCACATTGGAATGGTCATTGGTGCAGTTACGACTAGCCAATCAGGAAAAGGTTCATCCCATTGGTCGCATCTCAAACTTGGTTGTCAACATTGAAGGTATAAAAATGCATGCTGAATTTGATGTGATAGAAGTAGTTGAAGATGGTGGTTCCTATCCCGCACTGCTAGGGATTGGATAGGCTAATGATAGCATGGCAGTTATCAACTTCAAAAAATGAGTTATGACGTTTGAAAACTAGGATGTGAGGGTCATTGCTCCTATGGACCCTCAAGAGGGACATCAGTATATTGAACATGTGAAGGATGAATTCGGTAGAAGTTGGGATCATGCTTATAACATCTCTAAAGACTATATCCATCCTACCATCAATGGAAAACTTGGATGGAACAGCGCAAGTTCTATGTCCTCTGACTTTGATGATGCTCTGGAAAATTAGCAGAATAGGTTGCATGAAGTATGATTCAGGAAATGTGGGTTGATTACACAGTCTCTCAGGCATGTTGCAACTGAGATTATTGAGCTGCCAATTTATGAGGGGCTACCAGCGTTATCTAATATCCTTAGAGAATTTGAAGAGAAAGTGTTTGAACCACAAAGGATATTGGCCCTAGACATTGTGCTGAAGGCTACTCTGGCTCGATGGTGGGTGACACACAAGTAGCTGATCCATGACTGGGGACAGTGCTAGAGATTGATGATGGGGCGTTTCAGTGATTAGGAGATCTATCATGCTAGGAGATATGATGGGCGGAGCGATCCCACCAGTCATTTAATTGAGTGTCAGACCTTATGGGCATTGCAACCCAGAGATGAATGGTTCCATGATTTTGTTCACACTTTGGAAGAGATGCTGAGATCCTGGTATGTAGTGGTAGAGTTGTGCAGAACTATCACCACGTGGGAGGAGTTGTACGTTTACTTTGTGCAGAATTTTAGTTTCCAGGATTCCAACCCCAAGGTATGTAATGCTTTACAAATCATATGTGACATAGTACTGAAAGTCATCCCTATTGCATACCTAGTTGATCCACATGCGCACTGCTCGATACAATCCATGATGACATGCTACAACTTGTCTGGGGAACTTGAAGATGATGATAAGTTGCAGAATGTTAATATTATGGAATCAGAAGGAGGCCTTGACATCGCTGCACCCAACATCTCGAGGGATTCAATGAGTCAGCCATTGAAAATCTAGAAAGTCAACATTGGGTAGGAAGAAAACCCAAAATTTTCCAACAGCAGGGACTACTGGGATGAGGAGACCATGGCCAAAATCACAGACCTGCTACATGAATTCCATGACCTTTTTTCGACACAATTTTTCGAGATGAAGGTGATTTTAGGAGACCTAGGGGAGATGAAAATCCTATTGAAACCAAATGTAAAACCTGTGTGACAGAGGCCGTATCAATTGAACCCATGATACAAGGACCTTGTGAAGGCTCAGATAGACTAGATGCTAGATGATGGGATTATTGAGCCTGTAGAAGAATCAGAGTGGATAAGCCCTATGGTGGTCTAGGATAAGAAGATCGATGAAATCTGCATTTGCGTCGACCTAAGGAAGTTGAATGATGCATGCATGCATGATCCATTCCTGACCCTATTTACAGATGAAGTTCTTGAAGGAGTATACGACCATGAAATGTATTCATTCATAGATGGTTTTTCGGGATACCACCAGATCCAGATTATGAAGGAGGATCGCCATAAGACCACGTTTGTAACTAAATGGGGTTTTTTTCAATATATAGTCATGCCTTTTCGGCTGAAGAATGAACTAGTAGTATTTTCTCGAGTAGTTGTCGCTGTGTTTAAAGGATTTATTTAAAAGTTGATGCAAGTGCATATGGATGATTGGACTGTCTATGGACTAATTAGGGACCATCTTGACAACTTGCGACTGATGCTAGCAAGGTGTTGATAGCATCAGATTGCATTAAACTCTAAAAAGTGCATTTTATGTACACCATTTGGCATGCTACTTGGGAACATAGTTTGCAAGGAAGGTATGTTGGTTAATCTGGCAAAGATCCTACTCATCCTCAGTTTGCTGCCATCAATGAATGTGAAGATTCTTTGGATGATGCTAGGGAACACATGGTGCTATCGCAAGTTTATCAAAGGATACGTTGTGATTATTGACCCTATGGAGAAGCTACCAAATAAATATGCTGCATTTGAATGGAAACAGGAATGCCAAGGAATTTTTGACACACTGAAGGCCAATATGGCCTCTGTGCCCATACTGGTTTTTCCTGATTGGAGCAACGAGTTCCATGTGCACGTATGGAACGTCGACACCTCTTCTATTGTGTTGGGGGTTGTTCTTGTTCAACTAGGTAAGGGAGACCTACGTCACCCAATCGTATATGCCAGTAGAAAGTTGTCATTTTCTGAACGAAATTATACAACGACGAAAAGGGAAGGCTTGGCGATGGTTTATGCCTTGCAAAAGTTTAGGCACTATTTGTTGGGCGGACATTTCAAGATGTTCATCGATCATTCTGCTTTGCAATACCTGGTCAATAAGACTGTGTTGGGGGGAAATATCTCTTGATGGCTGTTACTTTGTCAAGAATTTGACTTTGAAATAGTTGTGAATCCAAGGAAGTTGAACGCTGGTCCCGATCATCTGTCTCACATTGAGAATGGAGAAGAACCGACCAATATTGATGACAGATTGCCAGATGCACAATTGTTCTGTGTTAACATTGTAGATGATCACTATGCCCCAATTATCCAATTCCTGTCCATTGGTGTCTCCCCGGAGGGCATGTCGACTGCCAAAAGAAGCTGCTGGTAGTAAAGGCTTTCGATTTCCAACTCATTATTGGGCAGTTATATAAGCTTGTACTAGATGAAATATTGCGAAGATATATTTTACCGCATTAGCAAGGACCCATTCTAGAAGAAGCACATGCATGAATTGAGGGAGGTCACTATGGAGGCCATGCTACTACATGGAAGGTGTTGTGTGCTGGGTTATGGTGGCCTACATTGCATAATGATGTCATAGAATATGCGAGGAGCTGTGACGTCTGCCAGCATGTCAGTAAACCATCGCAGTGGGATGAGATGCCATTGGTGCCACAGGTAACTCTCCAACCTTTTGATAAGTGGGAAGTGGATTTTGTGGGTCCAAGTAATCGACTAGGGAAGAGGACTAGTGCATGATACATCATTACTGCAACCGACTATCTGACTAGGTGGGTTGAATTTGCACTAGTTGTAGACTGTATTGCTATGACAGTAGCGTGGTTCATCTTTGAAAACATTGTGACAAAGTTTGGGTGTCCCTGGATTTTGATGAGTGACTAGGGTAGTCACTTCCTCAATCGGACTGTGAAAGCACTAACTGAGCAGTTGCAGGTGCAACATAAGAGGAGTACACCATACCATCCGTAGGTGAATGGGATGGTCGAAGCATTCAGCAATGTTCTAGAAACAACATTGACAAAGGTATGTAATGCTAACCACGATGACTGGGACCTAAAAATTCCAGTAGTGCTATGGGCCTATCACACTTCTTGCAAATGGCTAACGGGATAGACACCATTCAAGCTGGTCTATGGGAAAGAGGCATTCATTCCCATGGAATACATTGTTCCTAGTTTGCGCATTGTCGTGGCGACGGGCATGGATGATGCAGAAGCATTAGAAGAGTGCATTGCGCAGTTGATCCAACTTGAAGAATACCGCTTTATTTCTAGCTTCCATAAATAGGTTGCGAAGGATCGACAAAAGGCGTGGCATGACCGCCACATTATGAAAAAATAGTTTGCTGAAGGAGATTTGGTGCTGTTATATGACAGTAAGTTTGTAAAGCATCCAGGTAAGCTACAAATGCACTAGTTAGGTTTGTATCTTGTTCATTCCATTACTTTTGGAGGTGTAGTTTAGTTGCAGCAATTCGATGGCGGGGTATTGTCAACGCTTGTCAATGGGAGTCGCTTGAAGCTCTATAGGATAGGGTCAGAGCTATGCACTGAGAAAGGAGCTTGTTACCACCTAAGTTGTACTTAGTGGTTTTTATCAAGTTAGCTCGGTGAACCGGACAGGGTTGACTTGTTCGGACTGCAAAAGATCTTTGGAAGTACTTCTGGGAAGTGCTTGTTGTACTATATCACATGTTCATACCCCATGGGGGAATTGCAATAAATTCTCTAGCATGATAGTGTATATAAAAGACTCGGTATCTTAGACTTCATTTGTCAATCTGATCAGCCCAAGGTGTTTTTTCCCTTGGTTATTATTGGTTGTTGAATAAATGACTGATAATTTCTGAGTTTTTCACTCCATACCTCAAAAGTTGGGGTGGTCGACTTGGCATTTATGCCTATTGAAGTTATTAGAGTCTATGTGTCAATGTATATACATGCTAGACATCATTTTTGAGTCATATGAATATGTCTAAGTCCCCCTAGGTGTTTTTCAATTTTTCAATTTTTTAGTTTTTTCAGTGTTTTTTATTAAAATTTAATTTTTCCAAAACTTAGGCTATTTTTTAATAGTTTAATTGGAAAAATTGATTTTGTAATAAAAGTGGGCCAAATAATCGGTTTCAGTCATGTAGGTGCTCATTTTCAAGCTAAGAGCACCATGTAAACCCATGGACCCACTTTTTCCTAAGTTTTGAGTGATCTTCCATCACTCAGGTCAGAAAGCCCCAAAAATCAATTATTGATTATTTTAATTAATAAATTGATGAAAAATGGAGCAAATCCAAAATCAATAAATCAGTGGATACTCAACTGATTTAACTGAAATCAATCAGATCTGGAACAGATTGACTGGATCTGTCAAATCCTTGACTGAAGGAGGGGATCAAATCAGATCCAGAGTTGATATATAGCTGTCTTCATGGGGAATTGCACCCTCTCTCTCTCCTCCACACATGTGGACTCTCCTGAATGATCTGTGGGCCAATGTATCGGTGTATGGGTTGATGTGTCAGCTCAATCAAGCCCCCGGTTGACAAATAGGCTTAGTATAGCTTCAATTGTGCATTAATGAACTCTCCATCAGTTGATTTCACTTGATTCCCTGAGGAATTGTGCCCCCCTAGGATGGATGGCCTGTAATTTGTATATATCCAGGAACAACCTCCTCTTCCAAGCTAGTTAGAACTGGGATTGAGGTGCTACTGCTCTTGTATTGTTGTTATTCTTCATTTGAAAAAAAGAAAATCTTTGGACGCCAGACAGTGTTGTGCCATTACATGTGTGGATGATTATTGCCATTATTTTACTGAGGTAACCTGTATCTGTTTTCATTTCTTGCTAGTTGCTTGTAGATCTGTGGTTAAAATTGGTAATTAGCTTATTACAATCTTGATAGGAAAGGTGTTGTTCAATAAGTTTATTGACTGTCACTCTCCTTTGATGCATGTTTATAGATCTAGATTTAGCATGTCCTATAAGCTTATATGCATGTTATCTTGAATCTCTTTGTATGTACTAATCGGATCTCACAGGTTTCTTGGCAAGTTCCTTGATTTCAGCTGAGTTGCGGGTTCATACTTTGGAGAGGATGCTGATCTATCTTGCTTCTTCATTCTCTTCAAAACATTTCAAAGGCATAGTCCCTCAACATTCCACCTGAAATCTCTATTGCGGATCTTCAAGGAAACCAGCATTTCTTTCCTCCTCTTCCTCCCTCAAAATCAACACTTTACCCGATTACTTTGTTCAGTTCATAGCTTTGATTTCAGTTGGATCTATTTCATCAAAGTAAAATACACATAGATTTGATATTTCATAGCTCACAGTCTAGATCTTGCACTCAAAAAATTTTCATAAGCATTCTAGATCTAGCTTTAGGGAAATCGTCCTTTTTTGCATGAATTTTAAAGAAAACTTGTAGATCACATGCATTAGATTTCCTTTCGCTGTTATAAAATTTAATATTCTGCAATATCAGTGCATTTTCATTGGCTGCACAAACAGGAAGCCAATATCCCAAGGAAATCTTTCTTTCCTTTGTTCCCTTTCGTTTGTTTTAGCTAGTCTTAACTTCATTTTTTCCGAGATAAGGTAGGCTGATCCAAAGGTACTCTTAAAGTGATTTTGGGAATTTGTTATTCTAAAATTATCACTTTATTTTATCAGGTATGACAGAAAATAAAGGAAGCTGCTGTCCGAAGTGGCCTCAGGAGCGCTCAAATCCCCCCAGGGGTCTCCCTTTTCACTAGAAACTCAAAAATTTACCAAAGTTGTAAAATATTGGTTTCAGCCTGTATAAGGACCAAGAAGTTTCTGATAATTTCATTTCACTGATTCTGTAACCAATAATAAATAAAATCATTTTTGGAATAGGCTCTTTCGAGCCCATTCCCCATCCCCCCTGGGGGGATTTGCGTCGGTGCCCTTTTCGTCGCTTTCTACTTATTTATTTTTTACTAGCATTGATCTAATTTGTAGGGTAGTATACTTGATTTTGTTATTAATTCTATACTCCATATCTTACATTTCAAAGTAATCGCAATACTTACCTCACAATTTCCCGATTAACCCGAAAGGGGAAAGAGATTGGGTGTAGGATTAGTTAAAAAAAAGAATTGTGTATTTATTTGCTTTATTCTATCATTTGTTTATAAGAAACTATAAAATTTACCCCTCCTCGATTCCCCGATTGAGATCCACTTGGATCGAAAGAGGTTCTTGGAGGGTTTTTCTTTTAAACAAGAACACCCAGTTTAAAACTTATTAAAATTGACAAGACTCCAGTGTGTATGCTCTACACTTGGATGTAGTTCGTCCAATCAGTCAAGTTGTATCAAAAGCACTTGGGTGACTAGTATAATTAGGACTCACTCTCCCCAACTGACAAACCATCAGGTGAAAATCCAACACCTAGATCAAACCTTTACGGTGGCAAAATACCCAAAGGAAGTGAGAACTTACTGAAAAGTGACCTCGGGGTGCCGATCTCTGTCACACCCTAATGGGTGCGTTACGAACAATAGCCCCAGAGACTCCATTTCAGCCCACATATTCCTTGCGGGTAGCCGTGAAGGTTTAGTTTTGGACATACTCCAAGTACTCTCGGGTATATCTGGAGTCCCCCCTTTGCCTAATTTAATCAACTCATACTTCACATTTAACTTAAAACTTACCAAGAGGCAATCACAAAACATTCACTCCAAGCACATGCAAGCATATTGATTCCTTTTTTTTGACTCCATTCTAAGGCACTGGTTAATTTCTTGCTTTATATATATATTGTGTCTTAGTATTGTGCTTTCGTGTGTTCATCTTTTACATCTTGCCATCTGTGATTATCTATAGTTAAATTGTAAACTCCTAAATAACTCAATCAGTTTAAACATCAGAACACTAAGTAATTCTCCTTAGTAACTTAATAGGGTCTACCCCCCTTGGCTCCGTTAGGAGTTGAGCCTAAATGGAGGATTCAAGAACAAGGTGACAGCCTTGACTTGAGACTTGCCCCCAAGGACACATCGAGTGGCTTGAAGATTTCTGCCATGTGACCCAGGTGTGTGAAAGGCAGCAACAGATCTGAAAAAAAAACCCAAGGATTTTGTTACAGAACAACAAGGCGTGCCAGAAGAAAAGGATGTACAAGGTTCGAGGTTGTAGCGACGCCAAGGAAACCACTTACGATAGCTGCAGCATTGTGGGTTGGTCAAATCAAGTAATAAATGCATGTAGTTAAAATAGTTAGCTGGCAGCACTTGTTGAATCGTCGTGCATTAATGGTTGACCAGACCGTTAGATGAGTAAGATTGTCGATGGATTTGGCGTCATTACTATTGGATTTAGTCACAATGGTGATTGTAGATTTGGAAATGATGAGTTTGAATTGGAAATGGCTATAAAAAGAGCGCGGCACATGAAAGGATGGCCTTGTTTAGTTGAGCAAGCAGAGTGTTGAGCAGAGTGAGAGTTGTGTTGAGAGCTTTCGATTGAGCTACAAAGTAGAAGGTTGGAGTTGTTGGGTGCATTGTAAGGTTTGGGGCATGAGGGATGCTGAGTGACCTCGACACCATTTAGATTTCCAGTGAACAAGAGTCCCCTATTCGACCCATGGCTATTGAAGAAGAATTCATGAGCATGCTATTTGGCTCATCACCCATCCCTAAGAGAAAGCAGCAGGCTCAGAAGCCCAGTACCACGCCACCACAGAAGAGGCAGACCCGCACTTTAGCAAGAGTGCAAGGAGAAGGAACTACACAAATCGGGCCATCAAGTTCGAGAGCTCTCGAGTCTACGATGCCCACAGGTTTCTATGTTCATGATATTTTTGGGTATGTCTCTCCTATGCATCCAAGAACAAAGCTGAGGAAGCTGACAAAAAATCAGAAATATCCATCGAAACTTTCACCGCTGCTGGAAGGGATGATGTGCTCGGTCGACATCATCCCTGCCATAATCAGGTTGAAATTTGAATACCATGACTTACTCTTACTCAAATATTTCTGGGATGATCCTTACGAGTTAGTCTCGATGGGGCCAAGTGCCCTTATTCAGCAGATTCCTCAACCATGGGCAAGTGGGTTAGACAAATATGGATTGTTGGGGCTCATCAATATGCCTCATTTTGGGCGACTAAATGAAGCCCATGCAGGTGTTAAGAAATTTTTGGCATGTTTTCATAGGGGGGTGCTTTGGTTGAATATGCCCATCCCTATTACAATAGAATTAATCATGAGCATTACAGGCTTGCCAAAGGCCGGGGAAGATCCGACGTAGTATATACGTGAGAGGGATACCGACAATAAACTTGCTAAGTAGCTGAAGGACTGATTTGGCCTACATCAATATGTATACACCTACCGTATTGATAGCATCAACTCACATGCGGTGCATATTAGCACAAGGATTCTGGAAAGAAAGGTTGTTCGAGGAAATCAACTGGTCAAATGTAACCTGGGTGTTGTCGCATGCACCCAGAAGTGTGCTAAAGGAGCACAGATGAATTGGTCTGTGTTCTTGCTTAATCAGTTGATTGAAGATGCTCTTGCCACTACAGCTAGGTAGCTGTTTTCATATAGTTGGATCTTGATTCTTATTGCACTATTTTCCTGGATGGAACCTGAAGACTACCAACCAATGGTAGTTGATGCAGTGAACGTGTGCTGAGGCTCACGATATCGGAACTTATGGTGGGTTGAAGAGCCCAGTCGATAGGTTGACTGTGCCATTCAATTTTTGGTCTATTGGGAGGAATTGCAAGCTACCTCTGTCGTCATTCCCCGAGTATCTCCTTATGTAGTGGAGAAGTATCAACGGCTAATTAGGTTCACCATCGGGCCCCATTCTATTTACATTAAGGCATGACGAGACCCTGACTAGCAGTGTCTACCTTTGGCTTACAAATTCATGATGTAATAATTGGATGCTATTATTCAAGATTGGTTGGCTAAATGGCACAACCCAGTTAGTCATGAGGAACTGTCTAAGGATCCACCACCTGATGCCCCAGAAGAGCCTGCCTAGAAGGAGTTGAGTATTCACGACTCTTACACCGAGTCATCGATGGACCCTGAGGATGCAACACAGCACATGCTGAAGGAGAATCTCACCAAATGGCACCAATAATATGAGGCAGGAAGTGGTATCAAGTCAGGGATGGAGGACCAAATGCAGCAACTCATCAAAGCAGTGACCGCCTCCTCTGCGACTGTGACAAAGGAGATCCGTGAATCCAATCACGAAGAATTTGGTGTGGTAAGAGATAGGTTAAATTTAATTTTTGATATTTTTTCCAGATACACCTCCATGAGACTTATGATGCAGGACGTCCCGTCAATCAGCACAGAGCCCCAGGCTAGGAACATGCAAGTTCCCCCTACTGCAATTGACACGGGAAATGAGGAAGTACACTAGTTGTTGCAACTGATCCAGAGTGTGGCTTTGGATTTGAACAAGTTATCTGCTACAGTGTTGGTGGAGTTGTAGCACATTGCTACCCTGGAATCAGCGGACCTACAGAAATAGCTAACTGAGTGATATGTCTAGTCACAGAGCGCAACAGAGAAGCTGGAAAAGGAGGCAGAGGAGATGCAACAGCTCTAGGTGCAGTTGGTAGAAGAAAAAGTGTGAGAAATAGAGGCATTAAAGGCCGTGTAGGATAAGTTGCAGCAAAAGGATACCATGAATATTACTAAGATGAAGAAGGTGCAAGACTACATTATTGTTGAACAAACCCCGATGTACGTGAGATGAGACGCAGTTGAGCAAGCTATCACCGAGGCTTGTCAGCATCTCTTTGAGAGCATGGCCAAGCTCACCCTAGTTGATAAGGCCAAGTGATTGGGGAAAACTATTTTCTAGCTCCAGGATACCAACCTAATGTTCAATTCCCTCATACAACCTACGACGCCACCAGAGCAGGTTGCGGAAAGGAAGGATTCCATTGAATAAATTGTGACTCAGTTCAAAATCATGGAGCAAGAGGCCAAGGCAATTATGGAGGCGACAATGTATTTTTTACAGATCATTATCCAAGATGAGCACCTTGATCAGTTGACAACACAGGTGCAATAAGCTGAAGGCCAATTGACAACACTGAATACGTCGCTACAGGCCATGTCGCTAATGATGTAGATCACCAGGGCCGAGGAATTGAAGGATCTTGAGCAGAGAGTCGCCCGTGCCCAGGAATGTAGACAAAAGTGTCGCACTCAGCTAGATGAATTTCAAGAAGTTCATGGCCATTTGGCTGTTAAATCCGTTGCCATGCTGCAGGCGGTGTAGGAGAATTGACAGATGGTCAACGAAAAGGCTAGAAAAGAGCACCGTATGCAGCAGGATTTGAATAATTGTCAGAGTGTTTCCCACAAAGTCTAGCTTCAAGTTCGTGAGATCATGTAGTAGTTCGAATATTTCAAGGTGCGGATGTTGGCCTATACCGTGTCAACCTGACGTGGCTCAGGGACAAGCCACAAGACTGTGTTGTGGGCCTGTTGGCAGGGGTTTTGGTAAGTGAGTTACATAGCATCGCGGCAGCTACGCAAGCTCACGGGGCACCGCACAAGGCCAGATCAGCGCGATGGGTTGAAGAATAACCGTTATGAATGTTTTATATATTATTTGACCAATTTTTGTAACAATAGGTCATTAGTGGTTATAAGTTAGTTAGAAGTGGACCTTAAATGTTAAGGTGCAAGCTTATACATAGAACTAGTATTGCAATTGAATAGTAATTTCAGCGAAGAGTTTTGACAACCTAGAGATCATTAAAACCTGGGTATCACATGAGATCTAGTGCAGCATGTCTATAGTTTTGGGTCTTTCCTGTTGTATCTGCAATCTATCTGGGTTTTTCCTGATGTATTTAGCCTCCTGTTGTGGGGAATAATTGTATGTTTTGGATCCTTTGCATAGAGTTAATATGATATGATAGTTGTTGCACAAATCTTATCTTTTATGGCTACTACGATCTAATATGTTATGATGTTGTGATCTGTTTTGTTATGATGTCACTGTGGTCTATTCCATTTCTGCTATATTGATGTTGATGCAATCTTTTTTTAAGTCTATTACATGTCATTTCATTATGAGTTGAGATGTTTTATAAACAATGTTGTTGTGCTAGAGATACTATGACAAATGTATGATGCAATATGTAGTTGTGGAAATGAATCTATGACGACTGCATAATGTTGGATCCAATAGTTATGTTGTTTCCCCTTCAGATCACATACCCTCCGTCCTCACTGCTAGAAACTCGGTTCCGACAGCTCTCCCTTGAGCATCTTGGGTGAGACTTTGTCCACTTTACGGATGTTGCTGGGCAGGGTAAAACCTATCTGGGCCGGTGCTTAGGGAGATCACGCTGGCTGGGCATCGATAGAGTGAGAACCCCTATCAACGAGGATTTGTTGGTGGGTTTTCTCTAATAGATCTAGCATTGAATAGGTAGGATAACTTCTAGTCCATAAACTAAATGAAAAGGTGTAAAACCAGTCGTTGTTTTCACTAAAGTCCTATAAGCCCAAAGAGTAGAAAAGAGAGTCTGGTTCTAGTTTGATTTATGATCTCCAACCATCTGATGCAGCATAGTTTTTAATACTTTGTTAATGGCCTCGACCTGACCATTAGCCTGTGGATAATAGGGAGTTGATTTTTCATGGCGAAAATCCAGCTTGGCACTTAACTCTGCCATCATCTGATTCCATAAATGTGATCCGTGATTAGTGACTATGGACTGTGGAACTCTAAACCTAGCTATTATGTGATTAAATAGAAAGAGGGTGGTAGTGTTACCATCCTTTGCATATGTAGGCATAGCCTCATCCCATTTAGTGAATTAATCCATGGCTACTATGATGTAACCATGTCCCTCAGCTGAGGTAGGATTACAATGCATAAATTCTATCCCACATTTGGAAAAAGGTCCAACAACAATGATGAGGGGTAGTGGAGCATGGTGGGTGCACTTTTTTGGATAGAAATGTTGGTAGGGTGGGCATTTCTTGACATCCTCGTGACAATCTTTGAAGAATGAGGGCAAGAAATAGCCAGCGCAAAGGATTTTCTGGGCTGTATCAATCCTAGAAAGATGAATGCCACATGCTCCAGAATGGCAGTCATTGAGAACCTGTTCAACCTCTTGATGGGTGAGGAATATTTGGAGAATGGAATCTATACCATGCCTATACAATGTATCATTTAGGATAAGGTAGTATTTTGTGTGGTGACGAATGTGACAACGATTGTCATGAGATAAATCGGGCTGAAATCTCTGTGTCTAGAGATAAATGATTAAATATGCATACCATAGGTCGGTCGTGCTTATTAGGAACAAAAATTCATCCAAGAATGAATGATTGGGCTCAAAATCCATCAAAATAGAGGGAAGGTCACACATCAGCTCTGCAAAAACCAATGATTTCTTTCAAGTAGCTTTGGAAAAATCAAGGGAAAAACCTTGTAGGATGACAATCCAACCGGATTATTTGCCCCTTAGCACCTGATGAGTCAGGATGTAGTACATAGGGTTTTGTTCTGCACATACTGTGGTAGTGCAAAGCAAAATGTAATAACAAAACTTTTGGAGAGCAATGACCATAGCCAATCCTAGCTTCTCCACATGTGAGTATAGAGTTTCAGGATCAAGAAGATTCTTAATAGTGTAGTATATCACATGTTCTTAACTATTTTGATCCTCTTGGGATAGAACCATTCCGATGGTAGTAGTAGAGGTAGAGAAATATAAGAGAAAATCCTTTGAATAATATGGGGGATGTATCACAGGTGAATGAGTTAGAGCATGCTTAAGATTCTAAAAGGGTCGCTGGGCCTAGTCATCCCAGAAGAATGGTGTCCTTCTTGAGGAGACGCATATAACCATGCATTTTCTCAGCAAAGTTACAAACAAAATGACAAAGAAATTTTTCCTTCCCTTGCAAACTTTGGAGCTCAAGGATGTTGGTTGGGGCA
The DNA here is from genome assembly GCA_001517045.1 of Pseudotsuga menziesii. Taxonomy (NCBI): domain Eukaryota; kingdom Viridiplantae; phylum Streptophyta; class Pinopsida; order Pinales; family Pinaceae; genus Pseudotsuga; species Pseudotsuga menziesii. The sequence continues at coordinate 253,413 of LPNX010885639.1, forward strand.
GGTAGGGAGATAATAGAAGCAATCTTTACTAGATCAATCTCGATGTCATATTTAGAAACCATGAAGTCTACGAGACGTCCCGTCTCAATGCAAAAAACACATTTGTATGGGTTTAGCAGTATTTTGTAATGACGACATCTCAGGAAAATGTGTCTAATATGTTGAGGATGGTCTTCCCATTGCTGTGAGTGCACAGGGAGATCATTGAGTTATGGCTCCACGATGTTTTCAATGTCGTGAAACACATAGGACATAGCACGCTGTAATGTGGCTCCAGTGTTATTAAGGCCAGAGGGTAACTTCCTATAGGCCAAGATTCCCCACGAGCATATAAATTTCATCTTGTACTGATCGTCGGGCAATATCTCAATCTAATTATAGCCAGAAAATCCATCCATAAATGAGAAGATGACACTTCTAGTAGAGTTGTCGATAATCTGATTGACGTGCAGAGTTGGAAAAGTGTCCTTAGGACAGGATTTATTCAGGTCTCTAAAATCAATACAAACTCTAATAGTTCCCTAATTTTTTTTCACAGGAACGATGTTAGATACCCATTCCATCAGGGGTATAGGATAAATGAATCCTTCCTTCAAATGTTTTTCGAATTCGTCTTTGATAACTGCTGCCTTTCAGGGATGGACTTGACGCAATTTGTTTCGGACTGGTCTGGATGTGGGATAGGTTTTTATTTCATGGACCACAATGGATGGGTCTATCCCAAGAATTTCTTAAGAAGACTAGGAAAAAATATCTCAAAATTCCTTGAAAAGTTCTCTATATTCTTCAGTTTCTTCTATTGAACAATTCTATCCAACGTGAACATGTTCAATATTTCCAGGCTCGATCAATATGTCGATTGGAGCTATTTTAGTGATGTTGCATATATTGCCTTTAGAGTCAGAATTTTGCAACAACACAGGTGTTTGCGGAATGTCGACAATATCAGTACCCAAGAGAGATAAAAAAATCATTATCTATCGAACTGGTGCTGGGGAGGAATGAGGATCTGTGATGATGATCCTCCCATACTAATTCATTCGTACTCATAAGCCACAAGATGAATATTTATAGTTGTCATCTCTGTGCTAGAAGGAGCTAATGGGAATACACCCATAAGGGCAGATTCCTTTAGCATTCCTACCCCAATCGACTGATAAGGAGGAGGGGACTGACATATCATAGGGATGTTATTTGTCATAGGGGTAGTAACATCCACCGTACAGAAATCAAGTTGATCAATTGTCACAATCTTTCCTAAATGTGGAAAATGGAGTGTTCTAATTACTGTTGAAGTGACAATAGTCATAGCATAAAACCAATTTCTTCCTAGGAGTAGATTGTAGTCTAATAGATCATCCACTAGTTCCACCTGAATGGAAACATTCCCCCCCCCCCAACTCAACTGAAAGTGATGGCATGAGACCATGGGGTTGGAAACCTTTGCCATCAAAAGCTCTTAGGGTCATCGATGAATTTACAAGCTCGGGAGAGCCAATGGATTTCCAACGGCGTAGGGACAAAAATGATGTTGAAACACCTTCATCTAGAATAGTCCTAAAGATATTTTTCCCAACTAATTTTGTTATGATCTGAAAAGCGAGTTTGTGAGGTAGTCTATATTTCTGGTTCTCCGGGTTAAAATGGATCAAATTTTTGTTATCCGGGTCTAGGGATCCTAAGGCATTTAACAAGTTTTTGCATTGTGTAGGATAGCTTTGGAGTACTTCCAAGGTAGACATTGCAGACAGTTCCTGAGCGAGGTCTTCAACAACATTATAGAACTGGCATTTGGATTAAAAGCAAAATTTATAAGAGTACTCTTGGGCGGACTCAAAATCATGTCAAGATTGGGTTTCTTGATAGTTAGGGTACCATTAGACGACGATGCAGGAGAACTAGTGGGAGGAGCTTTATCTGGAGAAGGATTTTCATTTTTCTTCTCTTCAGGTTTGTCATATGACTAAGTATGAGTTGTTAAACTAATATTTTTTGACAGCATCATTCATAATTCCTCTGAAGGACCAGAATTTCCTTGATTGGACATGTGGTCTATCAGTTGTTGTTGATAAGGAAAGGGATCAGTAGGAACTGCTGGTGCGGGATTACTTTTTAAAAAGATGTTAATTTCATCACGGTGAAGACATTCCTTTGTGAAATGATCACCACCAGACCACAGGTAGGGATATTTGGTTTCCTTTTTCCTTTATTGTCATTCTCGAAGGTCATAAGTTTGGGATTTTTTTGTTGGTTTTCGGGCTTTTTATTTTTAACTTTTCCCTTTTTATTATTACCGGATGATTGCATACTTTGAATAGCATTCACCTTGGTGGAAACCGTAGGATTAGAAGGAGCAGTATTAGAAGCACTATGTTGTTTGGCAGGTTTATCCATTGACAAGGTCTAGATTGAACTGACAACCCCATCAACTAGAATTTCCACAGGTGGCTTAGCCGGGTCCGTGTTGGGGCGAGGAGCTTGAGGAATAAGGTCATACAAAGTTTTGTATTGGGAATATACCAAGTCTAGATACTGATTATGACTGATATCCTTCTCTTCGATGATAACACCACCCATAGCCACATCTCGAGCAATGGGTGGAAACAAAGAATTCGTAAACCAATCAACTAAGAGTTGGTCTGGGATAGGAGCTTTAATGAGTCTTCTTCACCTTTTGCACTTACAGATATGATCCGATATGTGTGTGGAAGTGTTTTGATGTAAATAGGTCAAAAGTTATATACCTATTTCATAACGAATGGGTAGCTGAAAGTGTGTGAGGAAGACAGTTTCCAACGCACCAAAATCCACAAACGAGTGTTGCAGAAGTTCAATATACCACTTCACGGTTGTACCGGTCAAAGTGCACTGGAAGAGTCTTAATCGAATAGAATCATCCATAAAGGATTTAGATGAACACCATAGATGGAAAGTCATAACATGATTTTTGGGATCATCTCCCTGCTTACCATGAAATTTTGGAATGTCTGATGGCAACTTTACAGGAATAGCAGGCCATGAAGGGTTGTGTTGAATGGGGTCATTAATTAACTTAGACAAATCGGGTAAGTCCAAAGTTGCTAGGAAAGGTAATTGACGATTGGGTTCCACGTACTGGTAATATTGATAAGGAATTTAACCACCAATAGGGTCGTAGGTTGACTGATATACAGGTTGTTGAAGCATTTGATGAGATGATGTACTTCCCGAAGATTGACCTCTAGGGTTAGGGCCACTGGAGCCACTGGGGCCATTGGGACCATTGGGACCATTAGGGCCATTAGCATGAGGACCATGAGGACCACTGGGACCACCAGGACCACTAGGGTGAGGGCCACCAAGACCCCCAGGACCACCAAGAGGAGGACCACTAGAACCCCCAGGACCACCGGGAGGAGGGCCACCAGAGCCTTTAGGACCTCCAGGAGGAGGATCGGCAGGATCCCCAAGACCACTAGGAGGAGGACTACCAGGACCCCCATGATCACTAGGAGGAGGAATTCTAGGACCCCTAGGACCATTAGGAGGGTGACCTCCATAAGGTGGTCCTCCGACACCACCAGCAGTAAGAATATGTATTCCTCTCATTGCTGGCATATAAGACCAGTTGGGTTTCCCCCACAGTGTAAATGTATTCCCAAGGTATGGGATTATAGTATAAGACATTCCTATAAGGGTGGGTTGATACATCATATTTTCTACAGGCATTTGATTTGTTGGATAACCATAAACCCATGAGGGTTGTTGAACTACAATTTGCGCCTTCGAGGGATGACCTAACCTTGAAGGAGGGTTGAACACATTTGTGTTGGTGGGAGGGACATATACTGTGGATTGTCCTATAGTAGAGGTTTTCCTATTATTAGTAGCAATTCCATTAGTGGATAACGTAGGTCACACCGGGGGTTTCCCCCCGACATTAGAAGGTACAAGCACTACCTGAACTAAAGGTTTACCCCCAGCCATAGAAAGTATGGGATGACTAGAGACAGACCTAGAACTTAAAACTGCAGGGGCAGAATTGGAGCTTTGACCTGGATTGCGAGAAGTCTCACCATATGTGGGATGACCATCACAAGAAGGCTTAATTTAAGCCAGAGGCCAAGGAACCGTATTACTATTATTAGGAATTCTGAACCAGTGTGGACACTGCTTGTTCCTCTGCAATGTAAGTCACAATCACAGAACAAAAAGACACAACATATCCTTTCCTTAAATAATCATATTAAAAATACAATATACCTCAACCTTGGATCCATTTGTCTTCTTTCCAAAAACGCCTTGCAATGGTTCAGTACCTGCAAAATAGATCACAAGACAAACAAAAGGGATGAGAGTATCATGATAAATTGACTATTCATATTGGTGATCAAGGAATCCAATAATACCTAATTACAATCAATACAATCAAATATAGGAAAGGGAAATGTCTTTTTATTAATATATTGATGAGAAATAAGTACAACCAAAAATCCTTGATGTCGATGGCTTCGATCTCAATAAGAATGTCTACAATCTCCTATGACTATGAAGACCTCTCCAACCATAAGCTAACTCTACTTTTGCCTCTGATTCAGACTTCAAACTAACAGCACAAGGGTGCTTTTTCTAGCCTCACTCTCTCTCATAATGAAGGACTCATTTCTAGGCCTAGAACTCAAGAGTTGACTTGGAAAAAGGATAGGATGAGATCCCTATAGGTGAGGAAGGAAAATGCCACCTCTCCCAAGAATATAGGAACTAACCCCATGGAGGTTTCCACATGGAAGCTTCTAGAAACATCTTTTTTCTCATTTACTGACCACCAGCGCTCTTAGAAAAACTGTCAGAAGCGTTGATCTAGGGTTTTTCTGAAAGGAAGGGGAAAAAAATGCTTATTGGTCAACTAGGATAGGCGTCCCCGATGCTCTGTGAAAAAAACATGAAAGCATTGCCCCTTCTAGCTCTAGGAAAAAAGTGACCAAGGTGACTCAAGCCAGGATTTCTGGGAGGTTGAAAGGCAAAGTGAAATTCTCATGGAGGCTAATGAGCAATGTGAGATTTCTAGGTGCAACAGAATGCCCCCCAAAGAATGAAGTTGTAAGGAAGTGATAGGTGAAATAGTTTGCAATTTTTCCATCTAATACAAAGGAAAATAAATATAAACTCATACAAAACCAGTAACTGACTTCATTCAAAATAATCATAGCTGCGAACCAATAAACTACAGATCTATGATGATGACCACATCATGGCTACCCATAATACATTGTAGATGCATGAATAACTTATATGGGAGGTAGGACATAGATACAAATCATACAAAGTAGATCCATGTATCTCAACCTCAAATACAGAACACAACCATGAAACATACAATGTGGATCCGTGTCATGACTCTAAATGATCTCCAAACACAACTTGAGCATAGGCAATGATGATGGTAAGGACTAACCACTCAGGGTCTTCATTCCAATCCTGAAATGATCCGAATCTAACCATGTGATTAGAATGTCTTGACGTCGAACATGGTAGAAACCACTTGATTACCAGCCAATGATGTAAACTGTTAACAAGCATGAGGGAAATCACCATTGGTGTTAATGATCCCCAAGGTATCTTAGTACATTCTCCTAAGTGTGAATAAAGGTTTTGAATTTGAACACTTAATAGAATATTTCAATCAGAGGTCATTGACAATAACCTACTATTGAAAACAAGAAAACCTACCATTGAGGCATGCAGGCTTCAAGGTACTCTTTTAGGTTTCTAGGTCTGATTCCTAGATAATGATTTAAAGTCGACAAGAATTGACTTTGTCATAGGAGGGCCATGATGATTCCCACATCAGTGACATGAAACTAGGAAAAAAAGTTGATTTGAAGTGATAGGACTGACTCGAACATGACTGCCTCTTAAGGACAAGTAAAGTTACTGATGAGTTATTTTTTTGGGAGAGATATCCTTTGAACAATTTGATGGCATGACAGATGACTTGGCAGCATTTACTTAACAAGAATAGAACCAGGTGTAATGCAAGTAATATGACAAAGAATTCTTTGAATTGACTCAAAGGAGTCAGGTGACTCACAAAAATGGATTGACTCGGAGACAAGCTGAACACCCAATTGTTCAGATATGCAAATGCAGATAGGTGCCATGTTCAAAGGTGGATTGTAGATTACTTCCATAAAAAAAAATGAAAACCATTCCCCTTTCCTTTAATTCCCGCACCTCAAAAGGTGAGTGCCTCTTTTCATTTTTATGAGTCCAAAGAGGGTAACAAACACTCGTTAAAGCTCATCAAATGAGCAGTCCTCTCTCATATTTTTCACGAACCTGAGAAAGGAGGGGTTCATTCCCAAAAGAGGGTCCTTTATCATTTAATTTTATGAGTCCGATGAAAGTAAACACGTTTGTTGTTTCATGTATAGAGAGTCTAAAATGACTCAGAAGACTCGAAAAGGTCCTTTTTCATAAATAAGGCCAGTCAGTCTGAAAACGAGATAACCTACCCTCGACTAGTCAACCGTTGATTCTTTTACAAGTGTGAACACAACAAGTTCTCTTAGCAATATTTTTGTGTTTTGAGGAGACTGAAAAGAGCTTAAATATAACTCCAGAAGTAGGTTCCTTTTTCATAATCCATTTTTAACAAGTCTGAAAAAGCAAAAAAGTAGACTTGACATCTTTCTACTCAAATTTTAATGAGCACGTAAAAAGTGTAAAATGACACTCAGTACTTTTTCAGTTTTTCTCTAAGCTCAAAAAAGACAAAAATTGCTCCCATCATAACCATAACCCAATATTTTCCTGAAAAAACTCAAAAAACACCATTAAAATCCATTTTTCGAAAACTACAGAAAGTGAAAAAATAAAACCCACTTTTAATAAAGTAATTTGGACCTCAAAAATAAATAAATTACAATGCATTTTTGAAAACTCTAAATATTCTATAAATAGAAAGGGCAGGTAATATATTTTTACCAATTTTTTTTACCATTGGTGAGTTTTGTTAGTTGGATTTCATAGAAAGAGTTTCCTCTGGTGATTTTGCAAGGGTGCTTCATCACATTGTTCTTCATTCTCCTTGGAAGTGGTAAGCGTTTGTTTCTCTCCTCCTCTATGCTCAACAAATGTCATTTTGCTTCTTTTGCATTGTTTAAACTCATGTTCATAAAATGATTTTTTGATTGTTTGAAAGGAAAGAGGATAAATTTTCTATTTGAAATGATAGGGTAGGGGATTAACCATCTCAATAAGGGTTATTTGAAATGGTAGAAGGTAAAATTTTCATCTTATGGGGTTTTTGGCCACCGGGCAGAGCTCCCGATGGTGCTCTGTCCATAGTAGATAGGCGCTTGACACTCTGCGAGCCACAAGAATCAGTGCCGTGGTTCCCTGTGGGAAAAAAGGAACAGTGCCTCTATAGGGAAAAGAAGAAAACCAAAATCCCTAACCTACCAAAAAACAAATTTTCATGTTATCTTCTTGTTTCATGATCTGTCATTTCATTTGTTTTTATTCCTTTTAGCCATGATATGTGTTTTAATTACAAATTTGCATGTAAAAGGTGCATCATGGTAATTTGGAAGGAAAGGGAACATGAAGTCCCAGACAACCAGGCTGCTAATGATCCAACCACGATTGAGGCTCTACGGAACTGCGGGATTCTAAAGTATTTTCGGATACTCGGTATCAAAGCACATGTCTATTTGCTATAATAGATCATAGACATGTGGGATGCCGACTAGGATCATTTTGTGGTGGGAGTCCATATCCTACCCATAGAGGTTGAGGATATTTATTTTCTGACCAATTTTTCTATGAGGGGAATCCCAGTAGTGCTATCTAGAGCACGAGGAGTGGAAGGCTCCTTGGATGATATTATTGATCAAGATTGCTCACTAGGTACAGAGTCTCAATCGGGGAAGTTGCAGATCAAGTCTCTAGTAGATATTCCCTTGAGGACAATAGTGTATACTATCAACAAGGTAGCAGGTACTTGGGTTTCCTAGCTTACTAGCAGATCACATGTGCTATATTATTTGCAGTGCATGGAGCCTACTATCTTCAATTGGTGTGAAGGAATGATAGTGTGTTTAAAGAGCCAATTAAACAAGTGCAAAAGAGGAACGCTGAAGCAATTTGGCTATGGAGCAGTGGTAGTTTCCTTCATCTTACAACGAGTACCTCACATGAGGCCATAGGTGACCATTACTAGGCTTGATCCTGATGACCCTAGGATGGTGGCATGGGTTACAGCCATGCCTCGCCTTGGAAGTGGAGGGCCCAAGGTTAGCTACGGATCGAGCTTATTTTGCTGGTTGAGAAACCAGTTACTTATGGTGGAGGATTATGTGTATGAGGGGGCAGACTTCTGACATGACCTGGAGCTGGTTCTACCTAATGGAGAAGTATGGGATGACCAAGATAAGAAAAAGACATTATCCATTGTGTTTTAAATTTTTTTGCTTTATTTCATTTTTATTTTGTATTACTGAGATAAGTGACAATGTTTTCATGCAGACATTGGATTTCTCCATCCAGTTGGGATGTCACCTATTGCTAGGTGAACATGCGCCAGGGATATGATGCTATACAACTTTGAAGCTGAGGAAGAGCTCGAAGATCTCAAGGAGAACCTACAGTATTTGAATGTGGGTATCCCTGACATGACCACTGGCGAGGTACCTAGGAAATATTAGCACTATACTACGAGTGTCTCGGGACAATTCTCTAGGCTACTCCATAGAGTGGCCCAAGCCATTGCATGCTATCATGAGCATCAGGAGGATTAGTCTACCTTGATTTTCACTTTTTGTATATGTATTACTGAAATCTTTGAAGCTTCAGATTTTTCCCCCATGTATACGTGTATTCTGAACCTTTTATGGTCCTGAACTTTTGAGGGCACTGAAAGGTAGATATGCTTGAGCCCAAATTTTGTATCTCGGTGCTACAATATTTTATATATGACAAAATTTTATATTTACAGTTGTGTGTACAGAAAATGTGACATGTGAAATGATCATCTACTTATGAATTTACATGTATTGTTTATGTTTCAAATAGACTTTTTAAATATGATTAATATGCCAATCTAAGACATAGTTAGCTAGGGAATCTGCCACATCATTTAAATGTCTCGAAATGTCTTGATATGTAACTTGGTCAAAAGAACTCTCTAAAAGCCTAACTCTTTGGAAAGTATGAAGAAGCATGGGATTTCAGATGGTGTAGAATCGATTAAGTTGTTGGACCACTAGTTCAGAGTCTAGGTAAAACCTAATTTTCCTTACATCATTAGCTAGGTATTCCATCAACAATCCTATCATGGCTTGATATTCCTCTAGATTATTTGTGGAGGGACCTAAAAGAATACCCCCTGAACTCACCATCTCACTTGTAGGATAGTACAGTACCCAAGTTGTTGATGCAATTTTAAGTGTATATCGATGAGCACCATCAACAAGACCAATGAAGGAAGTCATCTATCTATCAGACAAAATACAACCATAAGTAGGGTTTTATGAAAAAACACATTTTGAATCACATAAAAGACACACTTATGAAAGCTAAGACACACAACCAACTATAAACAATATTTACATAGACCCTATGCTAGAAGACCTAGGCGTAGTATCTTTTTAGGTAGAGCCCATTTCAGGGCTCTCCCAAAGGTATCGCATCGTAATAAACCAATTCATATGCCCCTCTCTCTAAAACATGATTTCTAATATAAAGAATATGCCACATAGACTCAAATTTTCCTGCCCCTAGCTTGTCATGCTTTTGGTCATAGGTCAAGACCATATCTCCTTCATTGAAGGAATGGGGTTGGGCAGTTCTGTCATATTGAAATTTCATTCTTCGTTTATGTGCGCCATTAGCCAGGGAAGCATCATGTCGAGTTTCATCAAGTTTGTTTAGATACAATAATATTTCTTCATCTATAGTGGTGTTGGGTAATAGTTCCACAACAAGCTTTAAAGAAGGCATTTCACACTCTATTGGGAGAGTATCTTCTAGCCCATATACTAATTGGAAGAATGTAAAATGATTCGAAGTTTTGACATTAGTCCTATAGGCCTAGAGTGCAGAGAAAAGTTGTAAATTCTAGTTTGACCTGGCTTTCCCTACCATCCATTGAAGAATTTTTTTTAATACTTTGTTTATAGCCTCAACCTAGACATTGGCTTGAGGATAGTATGGTGTAGAGTTATCATGACAAACCCCTAATTTTACACTAATCTATGCCATCATTTTGTTTTGAAAATGTGATCCACGATCGGTCATGATGGCCCTAGGAATCCTAGATCTCGTAATGATATGGTTGAATAAGAATATTGCAGCAGTTTTACCATCTTTGGCATATGTGGGAATTTCCTCAGCCCATTTTGTAAAATAGTCCATAGCAACAATAATGTAAGCATGCCCCCCGGCTGAGGTAGGTCTATAGTGCACAAAGTCTATGCCCCATTTTGAAAAGGGGCCAACTGCTACAATTGGATGGAGCAGAGCTGGATGTGTGCGTTTCTTGGAAGTGAAAATTTGACATGGTGGGAATTTCTTGACTGTTTCAATGCAATCTTTGAAAATAGGGGGCTAGAAATACCCTGCACGCAAGATTTTCTGTCCAGTATCCAACCCAGAGAGATGACCGCCACAAGCTCGAGCATGGTAATCATTTAAAATGATCTCAACCTCCTCATGTGTAAGGAAATGTCGTAATATGGAGTCAACACCACATTGGTATAGGGTATCATTCAGGATAAGATAACTTGTGTCCTCGTGATGAATGGGGCGACGTTCATCTTGAGAAGTAGTGGGATAGTATCGTAAAGTCTAGAGATACAAAAGAATATCTCTGTACCATTGATCAGTCATACTAATGAGAAATAATGACTCATCAGGAAATGAATCAAAGGGATCTATATTCTATGTAGTATGGGGAAGGTCAAATATAAGCTTTGCGAAAACAAGAGACTTCTTAGAAGTTCTTTTGGTGAATTCTAACTCGAATTCCTGGAGAATCGCAATCCAACGTGACTATTTTTCCCCAAGCACTTGCCATGTAAGAACGTAGTACATGGGGTTGGAATCCACATAAATAGTGGTGGTGAGGAGAAAAATATAATGATGAAACTTCTGGACCACGATGACCGTGGCCAGATAAAGTTTCTCCACATGTGAGTATTGAGTTTTAGAGTCTAGAAGACTCTTGCTTGGATAATAAATCACATGTTCCTGGTCGTGTTCATCTGTTTGAACAAGGACCATGCCTATGGTAAACAAGGATGCAACCACATATAAGGAATAATCCTTAGCATAATTAGGTGGTTGCAACACTAGTGCGTGGGTAAGTGCATGTTTGAGATTATCAAAAGCGCATTGCATGAAATCATCCCAGACAAAAGAGGTATCTTTCTGAGCAACCTCATGAAACCATTTGTCCTTTCTAAATAATTGCAGACGAAATGACATAGAAATTTTTCCTTCCCTTGTAAACTTTGGAGTTTAGTTATGTTCATGGGAGCAGGTAGGGCTAAGATAGCTTCAATTTTCAAGGGATCTATACAGATGCCATCTTTATAAACAATAAAACCAAGAAGTCGGCCAACTTCTACACAAAAAACACATTTATGGGGGTTTAGACAAATATTAAAATGATGACATCGAAGAAACAAAGCTCTCAAATGATCGACATGAATATCCCACTGCTTTGAATGAGAAGGAAGGTCGTCAAGATAAGGTTCCACAACATGTTTAATGCCATGAAAAGCATAGGATATGGCACATTGAAATGTCGTGCCATTTTTCTTTAAACTGAAAGGCAGTTTACGATAAGCAAAAGTCCCCCAAGGGAAAATAAATGTCATCTTGTGTTGGTCTAATGGGAGAATCTCAATTTGATTATAGCTGAAAAAGCCATCCATAAAGGAAAAATAACGCTTCCGGCACAGTTATCGATTATCTGATCGATATAGGGAGTGGGAAAGTTGTCTTTTGGACAAGCTCGATTCAAATCCCTAAAATCGATACAAACCCTAATAGTGCCTTTTTTTGTTCACAGGGACTATGTTGGACACCCATTCAATTAATGGTATGGGGTAAATGAAACTAGCCTTCAAAAGTTTCTCAACTTCTTATTTAATAGCGGTTGCTTTTCTTAGATGGACCTGTCATAGTTTCTGATGGGTGGGCTTGGCATCAGGGTAAGTTTTTATCTCATGAACAATGATAGAGGGATCAATCCCTAGAATTTCTTCATATGTGCATGTGAAGACATCCCTAAAATCCTTGAATGGGGCTGTGTATAATTGGACCTCTTCAGGTGAAGAGTTCTGACCTATGAAAATGTTCTCAGAAATACCTGGTTTCAAGGATATGTCTACACACATAGTTTTTGTAATGTTACACAAATTTCCTTCAGAATCGACACTACGAGTGAGGATCGGGGACTAAGGATTGGTGACTATATCATATGAAACCGTAGAGGTAAAGTGGTATTCTACCATATGGCGAGGGGGAAGGAAAGAAGATCAGTGGTGATGATATTCCCAAAGCATCTCTTCTAACAACATAACTTCCATAATAGATTCATCTATAGGAAGTGTGTGCAAAATATAATTCAGAGATGCGGAGGGGTTGTCGAGCTAGTATGGCAAGTGATAATGGTATGAGGAAACCAACAAATGGTAATTGATGGTGGGGTCACTGGTAGCTTGAATTGCATTGTAAACTTCTTCGAAAGGGGAAAAGGATGTTCATTCATCAACAATTTCTATTTCTTTGTCGGTATGAGAGGTGGAAATCATGTTAATAGATGTAGTTTGCAAAGCAGGAGGAGGATCAGATGAGGGAAAGACTCCCATTAGTGAAGAGTCTTTGATAAGGCCTACTCCAATGTCCTTATATTGTGGGGTATTGAGGAGAAGAACAGTGTTTGCATCATTTGTAATGGCAGTAGGCATGATGAAATCTAACTGATCAATAGTAACAATCTTTCCTTGGAATGGGAACTGGACGACCCGAAAAACGGTCGATGCTACAACTTGCATAGCGTAAAACCAATTATGACCTAGGAGTAATTTTTAATCCAAAGGAGCGTCAAAAACTTCAATATGAATGGAGATTGAATTTCCCCCCAGTTCAACGTGGATGGTAGGTAGTATTCCATAGGGTTGAAATTTGGGACCATCAAAAGCCTTGAGAATGGTAGGTGAATAGTTGATTTCCAGAGAACCAATGGCTCTGCAACAAGATAAAGACATGACAGATGTAGAGGCACCTTCATCCAAAACGGTACGATGGATAGTCTTTCTAGCAATTTTGGTAGCTATCTGGAAAGTTAATTGATGTGAGAGCCTCGCCTTGTAATCATCCAGTTTGAAAGTGATGATATTACTATTCTCAAGTTCCATAGCTCCAAGGATAGTAAGCATGTTTTTTCATTGAGTTGGGAAGGTTTGACGTACCTCTAAAGCCAACATAGCGCAAGGTGCTTGAGCCAAATATTCGACAATGTTATAATATTGGGTGGCACGAGCATTAGGATTGATTATGGACTTACATAGAGTACCCTTTGGTGGACGGAAAATTGATTCTGAAACAGGTTTTTCAATGTGAAGACCATTATTAGGAGGAGGTGTAGAAGCTGAGGTTTTTTCAGATGGAAGATCATCAGGTTTCTTTCCTAGAGGAGGGTCATAACTATGTGATCTTGTGTTCAAATTAACCATTTCACTAGACATCATTTGAACTTCGTCAGTGGACAAAGAAGTTTCATTCAAGGACTTATGATCAATTAACTATTGTTGGGAAGGGAAAGGATCTTTCATAACTACTGGGATGGGTGAAGTTTTCAAAAACTTACCAACTTCCTCACGGCGAGGACATTCTTTCATAAAATGGTCACCTCCATAGATTAAACAAGGGTATTTTACCTTTCGCTTACCTTTTGAATCAGCATCTGAGTTCTCTATTTTGTTTCCTTCATGTTGATTATTAGGTTTTTAGATTTATTTTTGTCTTTCTTCTTTCCTTTTGAAAATTCAGTTGATTGGATCATGTTTACTTTAGCGGAAGCAACAAGAGAGGGTGCAGTTTTGGTAGGTGGTGCCAGTTGATTTGACGGAGTGGCGGTTTGATTTGCTTCTTAGAAGATTTTTCCACTATTTGTGTTTAAACTAAACTAAGCATGACATCAACAGGTGGTTCAGTTGCANGGGTCGAGGAGTATGGGGAATCAGATCATAGAGATTACCTGACTAGGAGTAGACCAAGTCTAGGTACTGAGCACGGCTAATAGTTTTCTCCTCAGTAATAACACCTCCCATGGAAAAATCTCTAGCAATAGACAGAAGCAATGACTTTCTAAACCAATCAATGAGCAACTGATCAGGAATGAGGGCCTTAATTAACCTTCATCTTCGTCTCCATTCATGGATATGATCGTAGATATGAGTTGATGTGGTTTGTCAAAGTGAGGTGAGAAGGTCTATACCTGTTTCATAACGGATGGGAAATTGAAAGTGTGTTAAATAGGCCATTGCTAAGGCATTAAAATCCCAAAAAGAGTGCTATGGTAACTCGATGTACCACTTTGTGGAAATACCAGTGAGGGTTCTTTGAAAAATCCATAGACGGATTGAGCCATCCATCAAAGAATTGGATGAACACCATAAGTGAAATTTCATCACATGGTTTTTTGGATCCTCACTAGGTTTACCATCAAAATTGGGTATATCTGAAGGAAGATTTATAGGAATGGCAGGCTAAGAGGGGTCATGATGGATGGGGTCATTTATCAATCTTGACAAGTTTGGTAGATCTAAAGTGGCTAGAAATGGCAGTTGTTGATTTGGTTGCGGATACTGGTAGTACTGGTATGGCATTTGTTGACCATTAGGACCATATACAAATTGATAGATGGGTATGGATGATGCCCTCGAAGCCTGTTGGAAAGGTTGTTGATTTCCATAATTTCCATGAGGAGGTGGGCCACCCAAGGGAGGGGGTCCTCCAGAAGGTGGTGGTCCTTCAGGTGGTGTTGGTGCTCCACTAGGCAGTATTGGTGGTCCTCTAGGAAGTGGTCCTCCACCTCCAGATGGTGGTGGTGGGTCCCCGGGTGGTGGTCCTCCAAATGGTCCACCAGGTCCTCTAGGACCTGTAAGGCCTCCAAGCCCTCCAGGGCCTTCAGGTCCTCTAGGACCTCTAGGTCCTCTAGGCTCTCAGGTTCCTCACAGTGGTCCTCCGAGTGGTGGTTCACCATAATCTCTGGCAGTATTTATAAAAGTTCCTCCAAATTACGGGACATTGTACTAATTCGGTTGTCCCCATGGTATAAAAAGCATTCCCAGGGTAGGGCATTCTAAGATAAATAATTGCGGGCAGTGGTTGTTGATAACCTTGATTTACCATAGGTGGTTGAGTTCCTAGATAGGTATATCCCCAAGAAGATGGATTATTGACAGGTTGCACCCCTAAGGGTTGGCCTGAACTAGGTGGGGGAGGGGGGGGTGGGGGGGACAACATTGGTATTGACAGGAGGGATAATTACTGTAGGTTGTACTACAACTGCAACTTGTCCTGAACTAGCAATAGTTCCACTAGTAGATGATGTAACTCGCGTCGAGGGTTTCCCCCAGCGTTAGAATTTGCTGACATTACTTGATTTGTGGATTGCCCCCCAACCATGAATGGTATGGAGGGCCTAGTAACGGGGTCAGGATGTGAAACTGTAGGATTTTCATTTCGGCCTAGATTACCTTGAAATGGAACTTCTTCAATAGGACCTAACACTTGAGCTAGTGAACGATATCCATAAGGCCATGGGTTGCAAGAATTCTCGCCATAGGTTGGACGACCTTCAGAAGAAGATTTAATTTCAGCTATAGGACAAGGGTCTATATTACAAGGTAAACGAGCCAACATAGTTTCATAACAAGACAAAGGTGGACGAATGATTCTTTCTACTCTCTCTAAAAAATTATGAGCTCGATCGAGAGATGCATTAATTATTCTCTGTTCCTCTTCTCCTAAAGGAGGGTTCCCTCATGAAGTTCTAATAACCTCAAATTCAACAATTTATTGGCCCATAGAAGTCCTCCAAAAAGGAGCATCCGGGCCATAATCCGGTGTAGTAGGACTATCGACATGGCCTTCCAACTGTACAGAAGGATCAGCTGTAGGAGGTAGTTGAACCAAAGGATTTGTAAAAACAATGAAATCATCTCTGGTTTCACTAGCTAAGGAAGCTCCTACGGGAACATTAGCAGAAGTTGGTTGTTCCATGGTTACCCCTTCTTGTCCTTCCATGGTAGGAGAAGAGTCAGGAGGTAAACCCTGCAATCTATGAGAATGATGTCTCACAAATTTCTCAGCCATGGTGGTGGGAAAAGTTGTCTAATCTAGGTCAAAAAAAAGAAAAGAACACAAACAAAACCTATGCAAAGCTAAAGGTCACAAGAAGACTTAAGTGATAGTATGGGTTCAAAATAGTCAGTCTCTCACCAATATTGTGAAGTAGGTGCAACTGGCGATATACCTCAGTGGTATGTGCGTAGTAATTTCCCTGAATGTTATTTTTGGTGTATTGCTCCACACAAGATGACCAAAGGGTTTTTCTCATATGGTCAAGATATCCTAGTGGGGTCTCTTGATATACACAAGGTACATGGGAGCTAAAATCGGTATTAGTGTTGTCTAATGCACAACCGTTCACAAGGGTCCTTCTGATATACAATCAATTATGTGAAGTACCTTTCGATATACCTCAAGGGTACATGAAAGGCCGTTTGATATACCGACAATACCTAGAAGAACTGTGCGAGTCCCGATTTATAGTGCGGACAAGTAACGACAAATCCTTTGCTTAACGATGCTCGAACATGTCACTAACCTATCACTCAAATTTGTATAAAATTTTAGACCTAGAGCTATAGTTAATTTTATCTTGACGATTAGGTGAATGTTTGTGAGGTGTTGTCTCCAATGATGCAGATTAATCTTAATGTAAAATGCACTTTTTGACTTCGATGCGAACTAACTAGGGTAAGGAAGAAACCTTTTTCTTTTCTTTTCAACAATATATCAAAATAAAGATGTTTGTAAGAATCAAAACAAGATCCAATAAAGAATGCAAAGAAAATTCTTTTTCAAACACAAAAAAATATTTCAAGCAAGCACTCTAAAGTCTCTGAAAATGCGAGAAAGAAAACTAAGCCTCTAACGTGCATGCAAAACTAACTTTTTCCAGAATGTCAAAAATACTTATCCTTATAAATCACTCATGCAAATGAAAAATAAACAATTTTCGCAAGCATAAACAAGAGGAAAGTAATATGATTCTTTTTGTATTTTTCTAGAAAATATGAGGCACACCAAGCAGTCTTTTCTAAATAGAAACTAATCTTCTAGGAAGAGGTTCTAGGATTTCTTTTCAAAAGAAAATTTTTCAGACACTTCACTAAAAAACCAAAACTGAACTACATTTCCATTTTCGTTTATGACAATGCAGAAGATAGAATTTTTGGATCTGAGCTCAAATAGAGAATCAGAATCATGAAAACTAGTAAATCAGACAGCAAGCAAGTAAGCAAATCACACTGAAAAACTCTAGAGAATAGGACAGTTTAAAATTTTGAAACAAAATTTTTCTTGAACAGGCATTTTTGAAGGCCTACCTCAACATGCTGACATGCATTGCACCAGGGAATCCTAGGTTGAATCGACGCTCTTAGCCTTCCTCACATAGGCATTCTTGACGCTTTGTCAGTAAAAGGAAAAGGTGGTATCGATGCTCTGTAAAAAACAAGAAACACATCCTAGGATAGAATGACGCTTTGTCAGCCAAAGGGAAAGGTGCCACTTGAACAATGGACTAAAAGGATAAGAGCCTACGGGAGAAACCATAAAAACTGAGCTGGACTGAAAAGGGTAAAAACTACTTAGAACAGAGGAAAAAAATCAGAAAATAAGATAGATGGCTTACCTTATTAGCTGAAATAACTAAAAGAAGAGAGAATAACCTTGATAGATGGAATGGTTATCGAAGTTTTTAGATGTGATTGGATCTGCACCAGATCTGACTGGATCTTCCCTAGATCTGACCGGATTAAGTTCCCTAGCAAGGTCACCAATTTTGTTATCAGGAATTCTCAACCAGTGTGGACACTATTTGTTCCTCTACAATGTGAGTCACAACTATAGAACAAAAAGACACAACAACATATCATTTCCTTGAATACTCATATTAAAAAGACAATATA
This sequence comes from Pseudotsuga menziesii, assembly GCA_001517045.1. Classification (NCBI taxonomy): domain Eukaryota; kingdom Viridiplantae; phylum Streptophyta; class Pinopsida; order Pinales; family Pinaceae; genus Pseudotsuga; species Pseudotsuga menziesii. The sequence continues at coordinate 271,667 of LPNX010885639.1, forward strand.
CCTCAACCTTGGATCTGTTTGTCTTGTTTCCAAAAAATCCTTGCAATGGTTTAGTACCTGCAAAATAGATCACAAGACAAACAAAAGGGATGAGAGTATCATGATAAATTGATTATTCATATTGGTGATCAAGGAATCCAATAATACCTAATTACATTCAATACAATCAAATATAAGAAAGGAAAATGTGTCTGTATTAATCTATGGATGAAAAAGAAGTACAACAAAAAATACTTAATGTTGATGGCTTCATTCTCAACAAGAATGTCCATGATCTCCTATGACTATGAAGACCTCTCCAACCATAAGCTAACTCTACTTTTTCCTCTGATTCAGACTTCAAACAAACAACAGAAGGGTGTTTTTTCTGGCCTCCCTCACTCTCACATGAAGGCCTCATTTATAAGCCTAGAACTCAAGATATGACTTGGAAAAATGATAGGATGAGATACCTATAGGTGAGGAAGTCAAATGCCACCTCTCCGAATCATATAGGAACTAACCCCATGGAGGTTTCTGCATGGAATCTTCTAGAAACATCTTTTTTCTCATTTACAAACCACAAGCGCTCTTAGCAAAACTATCAGAAGCATCGATCCAGGGTTTTTCTGAAAGGAAGGGGAAAATGATGCTTATTGGTCAACTGGGATAGGCGTCTCCGACGCTCTGTGCAAAAAACATGAAAGCACCGCCCCTTCTAGGTCTGGGAAAAAAGTGACCAAGGTGACTCAAGCGAGGCTTTCTGGGAGGTTGAAAGGAAAAGTGAAATTCTCATGGAGGCTAATAAGCAATGTGAGATTTCTAGGTGCAACAATTATGGGGAAGAAGAGCCAAAAGAGGTTCTTTATCAGGTATTGGGGTTGCTAATATTGTATCTAATCTTTGCACTCTCTCTTTAAAATCATGTGCACAGTGAATAGATGCTTGGATTTGTCTATACTCTTCTTCACTCGGTGAATATTGTTTAGGAGAGGGCCTATTTACCCCAAATGAGGCAATGGTCTGCCCCATATAAGTTCTCCAAAATGGAGCACTTGGGCCATATGTAGGTGGAACAGGACTATCGGTATGACCTTCCATATGCGGATGAAAGGAAGTATCAACCATAGGAGGATGTTGAACAAATGGATTTATATAAGAAGTGAATTGGTCTCCACTTTCTACAACTATATTTTCTTCCTCATGGGAAGTAGTTGCAGCTCCTTGGTCGATTGATTCCATTGGATTTTCTCTTGTCACAGGAGGAAAATCGGGTGGCAAGCCCTGATTCATTCTAGATCATCTCAACCAAAACTCAGCCAGATTGGTATCAGTTACTAAACTAACCTAGGGTCTCAAAACTAAAAACACAAAAACAATTTTCTCCTACTCAAGCTATAGGTCAACAAGCAAACTTAAATGATAGGAGGAGCTCAAATAGTCAGTCTCTCACTAGGATTGTCAAGTAGGTGAAACTAACGATATATACCACGAGGGTACATGTGTATTAATTTCCCCAAATGCTATTTTTGGTGTATTGCTCCACACAAGATGACCAAAGCATTTTTCTTAGATGGACAGGGTATCTTAGTGGGATCTCTCGATATACACAAGGTACATGGGAGCTCAAATCGGTAGTAGTGTTTTCTAATGCACAACCGTTCACAAGGGTCCTTCCGATATACAATCGAGTACGTGAAGTTCCTTTCTATATAACTCAAGGGTATGTGAAAGGCTGTTCGATATACCGACAATATGTCGAAGAACCACATGAGCCCTGGGTTGTAGTGCGAAAAATTAATGACAGCTCCTATGTTTAACGACGCCCGAACACGTCTCTAAGCTATCACTCAAATGTCTATACAAATTTTATACCTATAACTACCGTTAATTTTAAAGTGGACAGTTAGGTGAATGCATGAGATTTTGACAGAAAAGTAAAACCATGCAAATATGAAATGCATGTTCATTCACTTTACCATTCAGATTATGCCTAATTATAGGAGGGAGAGAGAATCTTTTTCTTTTCAATTTTTCTTTGAAACCAAAAACTTCTCAAACAACTACACTATACAATTCTTTTCCCAGAAAACAAGCAAACAAATCGTCTTCAAATCAAATCTTTTGAAAGCATGTAGATAGGGTAAGATCTCGTTTCTAAGAAGAAAGACAAGAAGCACACAAAGGCATATTTGATATTTTTCAATTTTTTTATTAAACATGGAAAGATCAAATTTAAAACTACCAATATTTTTTCTTTTGATGAGATGACAATATGAACTAGAGGGAAGAAAAATGGAGATCTGAAAGCTTATGAGGCTAATCAGAGGTCCAACAATTCATCCTCAAATAATCATATAAATGAATCTCAACCAAAACATTTTCTTTTTTCAGATTCAAAATAAGTCCTTCACTATCTTAACAAAAAAATGGAAACAAACAAACCGATCAAATTGGTCTTTCTTTTCAGGATTATCTAATAGCAGGTAGAGATATAATTAAGCTAAAGTTTTCAAGCACTCCTTTCAAAACAACCAAACTCACGAGCAGTAACGATGATGAATCTAACCTAGCCTTTTGATTTTACCAAACAAGCATTTACCAGATCAAAAATTTCAGATTTGAACACTCAAGTATTTGAAAACAAGCTTGGACAATGCCAGTTAAAGACAAAAAATCTAAAAACCAAAAATTCTTTGCAAAATTTTGAAAAATAGAGGTCTGGAAAAATGCCTACATGGCACCATGGGCAGAAGGTTGTTGATAGAGCGGTTCTGAGGAGGCATTGCTTCCTGCTAACTGCACTCAAGTGGGGGCACCACTTCTTGATAATTACGCATAGGAAGTGGCACCGCTTTTTACTTACTGCACAAGCACGGTTCCCTATAAATGTCCAGAACACAATAAGAGTGAAAAAACAAAGTCAAAATTTGGCAAACTATCATCAAAAAAGAAAAATCAACATTAATATAGAGCATAGAAAGTCAGGATGGCTCAGATTTGAAGAGATCTGATGATATCAACTCAAAACCCAACTAGGTCAGATGGTAAATCTAACTAAAATGATAAGAAGCTGGAGCTTGGATTCAGACAATTGTTCGAAGCTAAGGAAGATCAAATCTGCTACAGCTCTTCCCCAGCAGATTCACCATATTTGTTGTTATGAAATTCTCACCTTCTGTGGACATAAGTCATTCCTCTGGTTTGAATGGTTTAGATCTACAACAAATGAGTTACAACAAGGCTGATAAACTTCTCCTAGAAACTACAGACACCTGGAATACAATATTCAGAGATTGATGTGGTCCTTCATCTATAGCAAAAGATATCCTAGAAGATACTTGCAAACACACATCAAACACAAAAGGTAAAAGTACCAAAGTATTATCTATAGATCTCTATTGGTTACTAAGGAATCCAATAATAAACATGTGATATTATACAAGACAAGTTATATGGGAATAAAATCAACTTTGCATTAATGAATAGTGAAGAGTTACAACCTGCTCCTTAGTGTTGAATTTGCTCATTCACAAAAATGATGTCTTATCCCCGATAGCTCCAACTTGCTCTTCTATGCTCACTCTTGATGGATCAGGCCAGAATTGTTAGTTTTTCATCACATTAAGCTAGCATTAAGATCTTAGGATCTTTTCACTGAGAGAATAACAAGTACAGCAATAAAACATAAGCACATCACAAGAGACAAGAGACACAAAGAGTTTTCCTCGGGGAAACCATAAAGGATAAAACCCCGCAACTTCCTCTAAGATAGAATCAACACCAAAACAGTAAGAGATCTCCCAAAACAGCAGTAGTCTTCTGTCTTCTGTCTAGTCACAAAATTTCCTTCTTCAGTAGTGCGCCACACTTGGGAGAGCAAGTGAAGTATTTCCACAATGATGATAAATAGAGAGACTCTCACTCTCTATTTATATTCATCCGTTCACTTGAATTGCCTTTTCACACGTAGGCTCAACCTAATAATTACTACTCGAGCCTACACCTTAATTAGTGTATAATAACTCAAGTGCCCCGAAACTATGGGGACTTACCTAATGACTTGATATGACTTGATTACATTATTAATCCTCCCGATCGGAACATCGGGGCATGACCACATGACTCAAATACATAATAGAAACATCCTGGAATAAACATCGGGTTACAATACATAAGATACATAGAAGAATACATTCCGAAGTTACATATACATCAACCCTCCCTCTTAACTAGGAAGGTATTCTTTCGACACAATTTTCAGCACTGGTCTTCTTCTCTATATCAGCTGGATCATCTCGTCTTCAAGTCATCTTCATCTTCAAGTCATCTTCACTATATCTGGATCATCTCTCGATCTGGATCAACATAGAACATCATCACTGGATCTGGATCATCTCTCGATCTGGATCAATATAGACCATCATCACTGGATCTAGATCATCTCTCGATCTGGATCAATATAGAACATCATCACTGGATCTGGATCATCTCTCGATCTGGATCAACATCACTGGACTAGATCTGGATCATCACTCGATCTGGATCAACATCACTGGATTGGATCTGGATCATCACTCGATCTGGATCATCACTGATGGATCATCATTACTAGATCTGGATCATCACTCAATCTGGATCAACACTGGTGCTATCTCATGATTCTTCTCATCATAGGAAGTTCTACAGAGCCAGCCCCTTTTCATGCTGGTTGTAGGCCTACCCTCATGCAGGTCTTCACCCAGCACTTACATCTGACCTGCTCGTCAGAAAGGCACGCCCATCACTCACATCTGATCATGTAGTAAACTACAATCCCATCAAAAGGCCCAGCACTCACATTCACCAGCATGATAGGACATACCTACTATCATCTATGAAATGGATCAGCACTTACAACCACCAGCATGATAGGACACACCTACTATCATCTGTGGAAAGGCACAGCGCTCACATCCACCAGCATGGTAGGA
>LPNX010885659.1:9716-26952 GCA_001517045.1 Pseudotsuga menziesii
ACTTTCTCTTAACAATAGTAGATTATGTCAAATAAGTATACCAAGGTGATGGACTCACGATTTTCGTTAGACCAAAACCTGCAGGTATTAATCTCTGCCACAATCGCCAGAGTTAGGATCTCCGCCACAATATCCCCCCCAATGCGATCCGGGAGAGTTTCGAACCCTTGAACTGTTGCTCTGATACCATTTGTTGGACTCATGATTGTCGTTAGACCAAAACCTGCATGTGCTCATCTCTGCCACAATCACCAAAGTTAGGGTCTCGGGAGGCGATTAGTCCATGCCACAAAACTCACGAGGAGTGTTGAACCCAATGTACATCACAAGGTCCATATGGATGTCTAACATAGATGCTGATTGTTGTATATTCACATAGACATTGATTCTTGAAAAAATGTGAGGTCTCGCTTGATGTGCATTACCTCATCTTAAGATTGCAAGGGAAGGTTAATAAATGCCATACACAACCACAATTATATTTAAGCCCATATTAACTAATAAAAAATAGTTATATGTACAAAATATAGATGTCAAGATTATTCAAATAATTGAGAGGGGGGGTGAATTAGTTATTTCTAAGCTTAAGCAATATCCAATTTTTTAAACATTATTACTGTTCACAAATTTACAGTCATGATGATGCAGCAAGTATAAAGAAATGAATGATAATCATCAATCACACACATTATAGAGATATTGAAAAATATTCACGAGGAAACCAAAAAAATACTTTCTTCTTAGGATGTCAAGAAACTCCAAAGTATTTACATAATCTTTGTTTGAGTACCCACTCAAACAAGGCTGCAACCTTTGTTTACAAGTTCCTACTTGCAGAGAGCACCAAGCCTCATGTTTTTATAGCACCCACTAGAAAAAAAATATTCTCCATCTACTACTGAGTGGAAATACCCACTTCCACTTGTATAGGCTCCAACTTTCACATAGAAGACTACATGTTTTCCCTAGCACCATCCTACCACCCTTGTTCACTAGATTTAAACTTGTTCTGTACAATATGCTGAAAACCAGATATAGTTGTGATTACCAACTCTGTTACACTCTTCGATCTACTTCTGCTTCTGCTCATTCAAACTTGGCTCCTCTCACTGTCTCTGTTGTGCGCTTCTGATTTCAACATCAGTCACAAATTTCTCTTCAGATATTCATTTCTTCTTTTCTTAAAAGAAATTCAAAGTTCATTCTCCAAAAAACACACCCAAAGTCCATATCATCCATCATTTTATTCATGCCAATCTTTACTCCCTTCATAATTGATAAAAAACGTTCATTGACTCATTACAGGCAAGGAACCCAACCGATAAGCATTCTAAACTTATTTAACCATTTTCCACTAGGTTCTTGCATTCATAACTGCTCGAACTGAATTTCCTTTGTATTCCAAAAATTCATGAAGAAACAAATCTGTGTCCGTCTTCAATTTTAGGTCAAAACTATCTCAGCTCCTGAAAGCTTTGGGTTATCGAGACTTTTCAATTTCGGTTGAATTCAAATGGTACTTTGTAAACACATCCGTCCATATGTCCATGAGAATACACACAGATCGTCCGATCTTTGAACATAAGAAAAACTTGTTTTGGCCCATTTTACTGTGTAAAAAGAATTTAGAGTATCTAGAGTTTTAATGGAACCAAACACATAATTGTAGGATTCTCTCTGGGAATCCATAGCCTCCCAACCTCTTATTTTCGGCATTGAAGGTATTCATCCAGGGTGAGTCATAGTTTGCTTCCTCAAGGGAACTAGTTTTATTTGATTCTCCATGAGCCTTGCATACATGAGCAGAAAGCTTGATTACACTCCGATCTCTGTTTATCTGTCCTCCTTATTGTTGGATCATATGCTTGGAACTTATGTTTTTCCATCAATGATAACCACATCACAATCTGATCTATTCCCATATGATCACAATACCTATCATAATGCCAACAGTCTTCCCCTTTGGCATTGATGACACCCTTCAAATTTTGGATGCATCCTTCACTTGTAATCACCGACTGCTTATCATCTGTAGCACCAATAAATTCCCCCCCTTTGAAATCAATGTTAAAGAAGACTCTATAACATAGCTCCCCTTATCAAAGTGAACAATTGATTCAAAATCAAATATGATACCTAGCTTCTGGCGTACGTACTCAAACCGTGTCTTTGGTAAAGGTTTAGTAAAGATATCAACAATTTGTTATGTAAAAGGAATGAAATCATTAGGAGAATTTTGAGGTCTAAAATGGGCCTCAAAACAAAATATGTACTATCAAAATCAACTTTAAAAGAACCAAGCACATTCAAGAGAAAGACATCATCTATTATAGTTGAGGTGGCATTGCTTGAGTTAAAAGTACTTACTTGTCAAATTCTAAATAGTGCATGAAAACTCATAGTTAATCATACTCATAATAAAAAAACTACTTACAAATTACTTTTAAATATTATATTCATAGTACTCTTAAAATATTTATAAAAAACGAAGTACTTTAAAGTACTTCTCTTATTCACCTATAAAATATACTATAACTTTTAAAATTTAAATTTAATTTATGTCAAAAGTCAAAATTGTAATTATGATAATATATTTCTAAGAAAAAATAAATAATGTGTAATATGTATATTTATACAATATAATATCAAATGATTTAACTTATTTCAACTCTCAAAATCGTAACCATAATATTACATATATTTATAAGAAGAAACGAATAATAATTAATATAAAAACAAATCACTTATTTCATCGTTAATGTATTTTAACATTTTTTTATATATTATGTTATATATATTATATAACGTGTTATATACGTTTATTAATATATATAATATAATATATATATCATGTATTTTAACATTTTGTATATATTATTATATTATATATATTACATAACGTGTTATATAAGTTTATTTATATATAATATAATAATTATATCATGTAGGACAAAAGATGTATATGAGTAGGAATGTGATATTTAAATATATATATTTTTAAATAAAACATTATACTACTATCAAAGCCGAGATTACATTACTGTCATAGCAGAGCATCCAGGGCATCTCAACTTTTTATTTGAGCATCCTTCCCATAAACCCACATGATATTTTAACCCACATTTAGCCTATACCACCATATTCTTTCTACTCTTCCCCTTATAGTCAAAATTTTCCATTCCCATCCCGATTACAGACAAACCAAAACAGGTCCAGCAGATCCTTATAAATTGCGTAATATTCAAAACTATGAACATGGAAAAAAGACATGAAGACCTGGTTTCAAGCCGGACCCTAGGGGTCGGCATCCATTCTTGGGATAGCATCAGAATCCCGAACATAGGAGGTTACATGGGTACCTGCCACTCCTTGGCGACCACAAAGTGCACTGCAGCGATGGCTTCCCTTCTCTCTCAAGCGAGCGAATTCCTCTGGCCACCTTCCCGTGGAATAGAAGGGGATGTTCAACTTTGCTACAATCACATCGATTTTTTGGTGCATCATATGGCATTCGCTATTGTGATCCTTCCAAGCCTTTACGGGTTCCACGTCCCCTTCAGATTTGTCCTCCCTTACAATGGAGGAGTGTCCAACCAAACACATATTCACCCAATACAACATTAGCATACGGTTATAGGCGGAAGCTCTTCCCATCGTGGAGCCAAGGTCAAGGACCTAGTCCGCCATCTCTTTGTGTAAATCCTCCGAAGACATGGTTTTTACCTCTACCCACAATTCGCCCACCACCTTTTCCACTTCCAATATAACACTCAACGACACATGTTATAAAAATCCCCTGCTTCTTGGGCCTGAAGATGCAGCCTTGTCGCAAGCTTTGCTTGAAGCATTTTATCCTTCCTTTTTCTGTCCCGACTATCAGTGCCATCACCCAAGCTATGGGCGCTTCACAAGGAGTGCTTGGGGGCCATATTGCAAGGCAGAGGGGAGGAGGCCGCACACAGAGAAAAGAACCGAAGAACAACTTGGGGAGTCAGAGACCTTGGGGGGAATTCAAGAAATATGAGGGGGCAAAAAACACAGACCACACTTCGATGGGAGATGCAAGGCGGTGAGCTCAGCCTAGAATAAAAGCGAGAAGGGGCCATGATTTCATTCCCAGGCCACTACCTCCTTTGCGTCACACCAGTCATTCGGTCTACTTCCCTCGTACCTTCACCTACCTCAGAGATCTTAATGGCCATTATAACCCAATCCTTACAATGATCCTACACTTCCTTGCCCGTCCCGTTGATTCCTGCACCGCAAACCTTTATGATGGCGAAGGATGGCCACCTCATAGTCCGGCCAGTAGGCCATGTGGCTTTGTAAATCATTACGAGTCATGTGTCCAGGCGTGCTCGTGCCCCCTATCATTTCCACGACGCGATCGTCCGGACGCTCCAACTGTTAGCTGCCGTCGATGTCTCTTGCCTCTACCTGCCTATATTGCTGGGCCCATTCTTCCACATTGAATTCCTCCAGGCTGCTGAATCGAAGCCCCACGACCCCCTCGACACCGACGTTGGCCAGTGGATCCACTGCCTTGTTAGCAGAGCGTCTGACATGGCAGAAGGAGACATCTGAGTGGGCTCGAAACATGGTTTTTATAGTATCCATTCTGCTAGCTAGGCACCAGCTCATTACCACCTTTGCACAATCTTTCCTGTTCGCCATTTTCTTTTCCATCTGTATCAGGACTCTGGTGTCTCCTTCTACGATAGCCGGGAAGTATCCACCTCTGATCAGGCTTTCAAAACATCAAATTAGACCTTCCAATTCGGCCGAGTTGTTGGTGTCCGATTCTATTGAACCAAGGAAGATGGATATGATCCTTCCACTGTTATCCCTGCATATCCCCCTGAATCTCGCAGGCCCCGGATTGCTCTTAGAGGCCCCATTGAAATTGAGCTTAAACACCTAAGGCAGGGGAGGAGACTAGGAGGAGGGACTAGAAGGCATGCAAATCTTTTCCTGACTACGCAAACAAGTCATTTGGGTTCTATCAATCCCCCAATTCTCTGCTATGTGGGCTTCCCCTAGAGGGATTAACTTATCATGATTTTGCCATTGCATACTTCGGATTGTTGAGAGAAGATTATTCCTCATCATTGTCCAAATAGAATCTGTCACTATGTTTATCATGAAAGATCCGACCGTTCCTCTCTTTCCATATGCACCACATAGCCATACCTAGGAAAGCTTCCCACACCGTCTGAATAATTCGATTATTGAATGCTTTCGGGATCCATTCATTCAGCGTTTGGGCCGGTTATCCTCGCCTCCTGTCACTTCATTGAAAAAATATTGCGCCTTTATCCCATATGACAGAAGCAAAGGGACAGCGGTCAAGGAGGTGGCCCATGGTTTCCTCCTCCTGAAAGCAGAGGCAGCACTGAGACGGGCCCTGAATACCTTGGCGCCGAAGGTTTTCACTGGTAAGAATTCTTCCTTTGACCACCATCTAGATGAAGATGGCAACTTTTGACCACTGGTTCACTGTCTAGACCTTTCTCCATATACCTTCTTCGTCCTCTTGTGGGTCGATATTAAGATTGCAGGCTTCCTTTATGCTAAATGTGCCTTTCTCTCTGTAACCCCACCTTAAAATTCCCGGGCCCTCCTTGAATCTTATGAATATCTGGTGTAGCTTCTCCTGGAAGGCTCTCCATTCCTCGTCACCCATTAGGTCTGGTTTTGTTGTGAATTCCCACTATTGTTGCCCTTCTCGGTTTCGAATTGCCCAAAATTGGTTCACCTTCTCCTTGCCCTCTTCAATGGTTTTTTCTTTTATATGTTGCCATCTTGGGTCCATCCCTAGCTTGGGGAGCTGATTCCAAGAATCCTCCTAGAACTTGGCTCGCCCCCCCCCCCCTATCTCCTAGAATCTATGGTCTTGCACCAAGTGTCACCCTCTTAAAGATTTCAGCCAAATGGGAGAGCCATTCGACTCCTCGTTATATATGATGAATTGTTGTTTTGGCCTATCTCGAGCATATTTGTTATGCCATAGTTTTTCCCATGGTTCCGTTGAGTGAGTTGCCCATCTCCACCAAATTTTTGCTCCCTGGACCTCCTCCATGAGTTCTGGATCTCTTATCCCTAGCTCCCCTTGGTCCTTGGGTTTGCAGATCCCTTCCCAACTGACCAAGGCGAATTTGAATTTTTCTTCTCTGTAACCCCAGAGGAAATTCCTTTGCATACCTCGAATACTCTGCAGAACTAACTTTGGGGCCGAGAGGATCGAGAAGAGGTATATGGGCATAGCTTGCATAACCACCTTTACCAATATCAGACAGCTTGGAAGGTTTAAAGGATAGAGAACCCAACTGTACAACTTTTGTTTCATTTTGTCTAGAAGGTCCTACCAGGAAGCTTTCTTTAGCTGCCCCATCCCCATGGGTATTCTAAGATATTTAGAAGGAATTGTCCCTTTCGAGAATCCTAGTATCCTGATAATATTCCTCTGGGTGATTTTGTCTTTGTTCATGAAGAAAATTTTGGATTTATTAGGATTGACTGCGAGGCTCGATGCCTTGTCGAAGAGGGTCAAGCACTTTCTGAAGCTCCTCGCTTCTTGGACTGAAGGCTGCCCCATGAGCGTGGTGTCATCCACAAATTGTTGATGAGTCTATGCATCCATACCTTCATGGATTTTTATTCCCCTCAACTCCCTGTTCTCAGATTGAGTCTTAATGAGATGGCTCAGGCTTTCTACCTTTAGTATGAAGAGGAAGGGGGAGAGGGGATCCCCCTATCTAATACCTATGGTCGCCTGGAAAACTTGGGTGGGGGAGCCATTTAGGAGAATGCTAAAGAATGGGGTTTTGACCAGGTTCATGACCCATTCTATCCACCCTGGACAGAAACCATAGGCTTCCAACACTTTTCCCATGAATTGCCAGCTTAGTTGATCGAAATCCTTTACTATGTCTAGCTTTATCATCATTCCTGGCCTTTGAGATATTTTCAATGTAACATCCCCGACCCTCCGACTGGCGAAGAGGACGCTACCATGGCGTTAACCATCTGGGCAACCGCCCCATGAACATGGATATACAAAAATGCTGAAACAAAATGCTTTGAACAAGAACATGCCCACATGATCATTCATCATATTCATTAACAGTAAATGTGATTGTAGAAGTAAAATAGACAAGATTACTTATCTCATAAAGAACTCGTTCTGCAACCAGCAACGTCGCTGCAATGTTCCACCCAACCATAGGCTAGCATGCTCCTAAATCTCTCAGCAATGCTGCCACCCCCGAGTTGGGCATGATTCCCCAAGGAATAAGGAACAAGTAGGCTTACACATAGCCAAGGATACACAAAACATAGCCAAGCCAGCGCAGTTGGGTTTATCAGGCCATCAACAAGACAACCAAGCCAACATGGTCAGGTTTATTAGGCCATCAAGGAGTTGGGAAAGGCTAAATGCTAAGCTAGTGAGCTCATTATAGAGCTAGGAACACCTACACCAGAGTTAGCCTAACTTCTAAGAGACCCACACACACCCAACACAAGGAACCAGTCCCTTCTCTGCTACACAGTCCCTCAGGCCCTAACTTCCCTTTCAGTGCTATTTAGGGGTTGTGGAGAAGAAATCCAGCTCTCCAGCTCTATTTGTGTGGTTTCCAAACACACCAGGTTTATCAAGAAAACCAAGCCCCCATCCCTGCTCCCAACACAGTCCGAAGACCAACCACTGCATACACGCAGTCACACAAGCTATTCACAGCTTGGGCAAGGAAAACAACTCCTGAGTCGTTCTTGGCCCTATTGTGGCCAAAACGAATCCAAAACCACCTACATCAGTCCCAAAATGTAAAATAGACACAACCAAAAACTTGGGAGAAGCAACAGTCCGTCCTGGACAATGAAGCCATCGAAAAGACTTACAGAGTCCGAAAATGGAAGAGAGAAGCCAGGTTCTCAGCTGAGTAGGGGAAAAACATATGCACGAGCCACAAATCGGTGAGGAAAACTTAGACATAGTCCCTGAGCGTAAAAATGGCTCTCCACAGGAAAATTCATGGGTGATAGTGACCGAACGACCCCTAGCTTGCGGCGTGAGTAACAACAACGCAGAACCCAATGTGTGAGAGAAGATTTACACCTGAACCCAAATACGGATGGAAAAACACTAGATTCCTCTCTGTGGAAAATGTGAATGACAGTAGAAAATGGTTCCTTCTTTTGGCTACGTGAGACCAAAATAGGAAAGAATTCCTTTGCCTAAGACACAAGACATTTTTCCTTCCGTGAGAATGAGCAGAACTACCATCCCTGCATGAGGATGAACAACAATGGAGAGAATGGCATAATCGAAAGTGCGTGAGTGTTTCAGCACCGTCGTGGAGAGAGTGGAAAATCCTGGAGAGCTCGCTTCCTCTGCCCAACGTGAGGTTTCCATTTGCTGGTGGAGTGTGTGGGTGGGCAAGGACTGACAATCCTGCCACCCCCACTCCCAAACAATAACTGCCTCAACTACTAAGCAGAACGTTTAAGGTGGTAGTTGGATAAGAAAAGGGAAGGTGAGCAAGTCAAAAGGGTTTAACAGCTGACACATGGATTTTCCTCATTGGTTCAAGGTTGGACATCCCCCCCCCTTATCCTTATGAGAATCATGCCCCCTTCTCAATTTAGTTGCCGTGAACATAGCTGGTTGGCTTATTTAATTAAAGATGCATATTTACATGATGACAAAACTTAATATGTGCCGTATACCATGATAGACCATCGACAATGATTTCGTTTGCCGAAACATAACACAAACAAATCGATGGTGGGGATTTTTCCTTTAGCTCCACACCACGATTTATTACAATATATACATCATGTACATTTAATGCAACGGGGTCAAAACCGGGGTGTTACATTCAACGAGTGGATCAGCTCATGAATGAGGATGACACTGTCCAGGATCTATTGACTTTCCACAAACCTAGACTGCTCTGGGCATATTAGGTTAGGTAGAAGGGGTTTTAACCGGTTGGCTATCACTTTTGATATGGTCTTGTAAATTACAATTGCAAAGGGAAATTGGGAGAAATTTGTCCGGACTGTCAGCTCCTGCTTTCTTGGGAATTAGCATGAGGAAGGTTGCATTAAAAGCTTTTAAAACCCCCTTCTTGTCTCTAGATTCTTCTATGATTTCAAAGACCTCTTCTTTGATAAGATCCCAAAAGTAGTGAAAGAAATTAGAGGTAAAGCCATCAGGACCAAGAGCTTTTCCTAAGGCCATTTGATTAAATGCTTCTTCAAGCTCCTGCATGGTCACTAGCTTGATCAGCATCTCGTTATTCTCTCTTGTTACAGACCTTGGAATCAGGTGAGTGATCCTCTCTATGTCTTCCCCTCTATTATCCCTGTCTTCACTGAGGATCTCAGAGAAGTGTTGGGTAAGTTCCTCTTCTATCTCTTGTATAGTATCTATCCTGCTACCATCGGCCTTTCTGAGCTTCTGGATTCTCGAGCTACTCCCATTTTGAATGACTGAGTTATGGAAGAACTTTGTGTTTCTCTCGCCCTCTTGAAGCCATTTTACTCTTTCCTTTTCCTTCCAAAATATTCCTTCCTACCTCTCCCTTACTTCAAGTTGACCCCATAGGTCCTTTTCTTTCGCCTTCATGTCTTCATTCCAACCATTCTCCATTCCCTCTTTATTTATCAGATCTAGTTCACTAATCAGTCTCTTTTTATCTTTAAAGACATTACCAAACTCTTCCTTGTTCCACGTGTGGATTTTGGCTTTTATGGATTTTAGCTTCTGCTGGAAACGATACATAATGGTCCCAGGAGGGGGGAGCATCTCCTGCCACCATTGAGTGACTCGTTCCTTAAATTCCTTGTGTTCTAGCCAGAATTGATTAAACCTGAATGGTTTGCTCAATTTGGAGCTGGACCAATCCCAGTTGAGACATATTAGCCAATGATTAGAACCAGCCGCCGGGAGTACATCTGCCATTATTTCCCCCGTACTATGCACAATATTTTCTGAAACCAGGAATCTATTCAGTCGTGATGCCACCAGATGTTCCCCTCCTCTCTTATTATTGCAATTAAACCATCCATTTCCTATCTCCATGTCAACTAGAGGGCTTTGAGCCAAGAAGTCCTAAAAAATTTCTTGGTACTTGTCCAGAAATCGTCTCCCCCCCTTATTTTCCCCCAAGTTAGCTATGAGGTTGAAATCCCCTCCTATTATGGCAATTCCCAATCTTGGCCTTCCCTTTAACCCAACCAAGGAAATCTATGAAGGCATGTTTCTCCGGGAAGCAACTCAGGCCATAGATATTCCCCAATGTTCCTTTCACACCAGAGTCCAAAAGATAGAAGTCAACCATTAATGAGAATTTGTTAGCCTGCCAACCTAAGAGTTCCACCACTCTAGGTTTCCATAGGATTTCTATACCTCATGCTTGTCCCACAGCATCTAGCGCTATTAACTGGCAGCCTTTCCAAATCATGTTTTTTATTTTCTCCAGACCCTCCAAGATACACTTAGTTTCTTGAAGAAATAAGATGTCTGGTTTTTCCTGCATTACCTTTCTATTTAGAGTCTTCCATTTCCTGGGGTTACTACACCCTCTAATATTCCAGGATATAAGCTTCATTGTCACACCTTACGGACTTCAGATAAGTCTGCCTGTATTATGGGATACTGGCTTGATTCTATAAGTTTAACCCCAATTGCAGCTATACGTTTCTTGTTTGTTTTCCTTCCTCTCCTGAGCTCTTCTTCCAACGATTTCCTTTTACTACCTTTTTGCAAATCTTGGTCTATCCCTAGATCCTAATGAGCCCCCATTCTAATGATGGATTCCTGGAGAAGCTCGATCTGGCGCTGTGGTACATATCCCTTTCCCTTCTTTCTGCATTCTTCCTCTATCGCATCAAGGTCTAGCTCCCCCAGTTCCATTTCTTCCCCCTCATCCTCCTCCATAACTTCCATCTGCTACACCCCATCATTGTCTGAGTCTTTAACTTCTTCCTCCTATGACTTTCCAGATTCCATCCCCTTGCTATTACCTAGATCTGGCTTTTCCTCCCCTAGAACCTCAAAGGGGTTGGTGGATCTAGGGTATTTTGTTACCGGTTCCCTCCTGGATTTGGAGGATCCTCCTCCCTTGTTCCTTCACCTGGACTTAACCTGAGTGAAACCATCTTTCTCCCTTTCACCCTCCTTCTTATGACCAGGATTTCCCGCTTCCGTTTTCAGTTTCAGGAAGTCCCTTCCTAGATGGTCATATTCATGGCAGTTCCTGCACCGAAAAGGTAGTTATTCATAATCGATAGGATGAATCCATTCCTCATATTCCCAGTTCAGGAAAATGGCTTCTAGGAGTTCTTTGGATAGATCCAGGTAGACACAAATCCAAGAAAAAGAATTATATCATTGAACCCTAGTTTTCTCAGCCACCTTTATAAATTCCCCCAAGGTGTTCCCAATATCCTTCAAGGTCTCCAGATCCCAGTATTCACCTGGAAGTGAGAATAGGCGAATACATACTGGGGCGACCGGCATGTCTTCTGTTTCTGGGTTAAAGTGCTCTCTCCATAGCCTCAAGTACAGATTGACCGAGAAGAAAAAATATGGTCCTCCTTCTAGGATTCAGTCCCCATCTTCTTGATTGAAGAAGATAATGGTGAAAAATCCCTTGGATCCAAGCTGTAAGTCTTAGTGGCAAGTCGGGTTCTACACGTTGCTGATCCACCGTACCATATCTCTTTCTTTGGGCCATACTCCCACAAATTTGCTGATAAGGGCTTTCTCCTTCCATAGCTCAATCTTGCCTCTCACCTACTCTGATATGATCTAAATCACCGGGATTGCTGAGGCCTTCGACAAGTAACCCCCCATGCCAGATCTTTTGCCTTTCTGCTCTTTCTCCTTCTCGCTTCCCATTCCCACTCCTCCCTTCCTAGAGGAAGAATCCAGGGGGCCTATTTTTACCATGGTTGGCCCCAGGGGGGCTTGCAGGCTGCCTTTCCCTGCGACCCTTCCTTCGATTAGCGCCGCTGCCACACTCTCACACATCTCCGCCGAGAACCCTAACTCTTACTACTCCATAGTTTCAAAACCCTTAAACAATTCCCTGTACAAGATATAAAGGTTACAAAGTGTTAAATAATTTTTATTATTAATTGATAAGAGTTTAATTTAATTTTAAAAAAGTATATGAATTAAATTTACAACTATATTTTATTATTAAGTGATATAAGTTTAATTAATTTAATGAGTATTTTAATTGAGTACATTTTCTATTGAAAGTACTTTTATTTTTACTCATATCAAAGATATTTTTTGTATGATTTTATTTTTTTACATCTCTTTAATTTAACTTAACCATAGTTACATCCGCATGGGTGTGGCTCATTGGCAATTTTGTTGTTATGAAGTCACTTGTTGTAAATTGGAGGTCACGAGATCAATCCTACCTGGGTTTACCTGTGTCCCATGTCTTGCGGCGGGTGTGGGGAACCTAGGGTTATAGTGGTAGCGGGAATGGATCCCTGGACCCTGTGTCACGCGAGTACTAGCTCAACCCCAGTTGCTGATTCCCCTAGTAAAAAAAAAAAACTTAACCATAGTTACATTGGTTGTAGTGTAAGAGGTGAGTTGTAAATATACCTCCCCCACAAAATGCCTTACTCATAATATTTTATTATATCTCTTATGAGGCCCATTTTACACCTCAAAATTCCCCTAATGTCAATTGAACCACTCTGTTTGTGACTTGATCCCTTAATAAATTAATTGGTTTTTCTTAGTCTCGGAATGAAGGAATGGATTCTTGGAAACACTAATGGCACTAGTATTATCATAATGGAGAGGAATGGGATTAGCATATGTTACCTCCAAATATACCAATGTCTGGATAATCTAGAGTGCTTGTGTACAACAGGTGGCAACATCAATGTATTCATCTTCTGTAGTAGATAAAGATATTGATCCTTTATTTTTACTCATCCATGCAACTAAGGAATCACCCAAGAAGAATGCACCTCCACTAGTTCTGTTTCTTTCACCCAAACAATTTTCTCAGTCAGCATCTGAATATGCGGTTAACTGAATATTATGATTTCTATGATACTAGATACCATAAGTCAATGTGTCCTTCAAATATTTGAATATCCTCTTAATAGCTACCAAATGAATTTTCTTAGGAGCATACCGGAATCTACCTACCATTCCAATAGCTTGCATTATATCAGGATGAGATGTTGTGATGTACATAATACTACCTATAAGTGATCGACATGTTCTTTGATCAACATCAAGTGAGGGATCATCCTTGCTAATCTTACAACCAACAACCATAGGCATACTAACATATGAAGAATATTCCATCTAAAATCTCTTCAACATCTCCTTCAAATACTTCTCTTGGGAGAGAAATAAACCTTCAGAACTCTGAATAATGTGGAGACCAAGGAAGAATGAAAATTCTTCTATCATTGACATCTCGAGCTCAGATTGCTTGGCATTAGCAAACCACTAAACAAACGAATCATTAGTACATCCAAAAATAATGTCATCCACATAAAACGAAACAACTAATAAATCATCACCTTCATATTTGATGTACAAATTACTGTCAACAATGCCTTTCTTGAATCCTTTGTCCTGTAGATACTTATTCAGTCTATAATACTAGGAACTTGGTGCTTGTTTCAATCCATGCAGTTCCTTGTTCAGTTTGCAGACATGGTATGTATTTTCTGTCAGTTGGAATCCTTCAGGTTGCTCCATATAAACTTCTTCTTCTAGATCTCCATTGAGAAATGCTAACTTAACATCCATCTGATGCACTTTGAAGTTCTTATGACTGGCATAGGAAATAAACATTCTGATAGCTTCCAATATTGCCACTAGTGCAAATGTTTCATCAAAATATTGTCCCTCAACTTGTGTGTACCCCTTACACACCAATCAGGATTTATTCATCACAATTTGTCCTTGTTCATTTATCTTATTTTTAAACAACCATTTGGATCCTATTACATTCTTATCTGCAGGTCTAGGAACAAATTCCCAAGTATTATTCTTCTCAATCTGATCAAGCTCTTCATTCATGGTTCTAATCCAATCTTCATCCTCATTGGATTATTCAAAATTATTAGGTTCAATGATAGATAGAAAAGAAACCTGAGATTGTTTTGAAACTTTAATCAATTTCCTTCTTTTTTGAACTCCTTTATTCTTGTCACCAATTCTCTGATTTTCAGGATGATTCCTTGTAACAATTCTGGAAGGTGTTTTTGTTTCTATTTGTTGTTTTGACTCTGCCTGAATGTTTGTACTTCCATCATCTGATATTGAATCTTCCTTTTCTGATTCTTGGACCCGTTCTTCCTCAACATCAATTGTATCCTCTGTATTTGATTTAATATTGCTTATTTGACTATCATTCACATGGATTCCTTCATCTATTTTAATGTCAATACAATCAACAAATTTATGTAGCATTTTATTATAGCATCTGTATCCTTTACTATTTGTGGCATATCGTAGGAAAATACCTTCATCGACCCTGTCATCATATTTTCCAAGATGTTCATCATTTTTTTTAATATAGCATTTACTTCCAAAGACTTTAAAATGTTTAATAGAAGTAGGTATTCCAAACCAAATTTCATAAGGAGTCTTATTGTTGTTTGGCCTTTAATGAGCTTTGTTAAGAATATGGATAGATGTGTGAATTTCCTCTACCCAATATGTTTGAGCAATATTTTTTTCATTCATCATTGATTTCTCCATCTGCTGAACTAATCTGTTCTGTCTCTCAACTACTCCATTCTGCTGTGGATTCCTTGGGATAATATATTCTCTTTTTGTTCCATTTTTATCACAAAACTAGTTGAATTCTTCTGAACTAAATTCTCCTCCTCTATCAGACCTTACTTCCTTCAGTCTTTTACCTGTCTAATTTTCAGTCAAAGCCTTAAATACTATAAATTTTTCAAATGATTCAGATTTTTCCTTCAGAAAGGAATCCCACATGAGTCTAGAGTAATCATCAATGACCAACATAAAATATCTTTCTCTTCTCGTGCCTTCCTTCCTTGATAATCCACACAAATCCATATGCACCAACCGAATAGGCTTGTCCGTTTATGTGAAATTATTAAATTTAAATTGCTTGCAAGTCAACTTTCCCATTTGACAAGATTTACATACGGAATCATATGGCTTTGATATTTTTGGAAGATATTTTACTGCTTCTTTGTTTATAAGCTTGATTATGTGATCAAATTTTAGGTGTCCGACTCTCTTATTGTTAGTTTTTCATCACATTTAAGCTAGCATTATGATCTTAGGATCTTTTCACTGAGAGAATAACAAGCACAACAATAAAACACAAGCACATCACAAGAGACAAGAGACACAAAGAGTTTTTCCTTAGGGAAACCATAAAGGAGAAAACCCCGCAACTTCCTCTAAGATAGAATCAACACCAAAACAGTAAGAGATCTCCCAAAACAGCAGTAGTCTTCTGTCTTCTATCTAGTCCCAAAATTTCCTTCTCCAATAGTGCGCCACACTTGGAAGAGCAAGTGATGTATTTCACAAGTGATAAATAGAGAGAGTCTCACTCTCTATTTATATTCATCCGTTCACTTGAATTGCCTTTTCACACGTAGGCTCAACCTAATAATTACTACTCGAGCCTACACCTTAATTAGTGTATAATAACTCAAGTGCCCCGAAACTGTGGGGACTTACCTAATGACTTGATATGACTTGATTACATTATTAATCCTCCCGATCGGAACATCGGGGCATGACCAGTACATGACTCAAATACATAATAGAGACATCCCGGAATAAACATCGGGTTACAATATATAAGATACATAGAAGAATACATTCCGAAGTTACATATACATCAACACTCCCTCTTAACTAGGAAGGTATTCTTTCGACACAATTTTCAGCACTGGTCTTCTTCTCTGTATCAACTGGATCATCTCGTCTTAAAGTCATCTTCATCTTCAAGTCATCATCGGATCTGGATCATCTCTTGATCTAGATCATCATCGAACATCATCAATAGATCTGGATCATATCTCGATCTGGATCATCATCACTGGACTGGATCTGGATCATCACTCGATCTGGATCATTACTGCTGGATCATCATTACTGGATCTGGATCATCACTCGATCTGGATCAACACTAGTGCTATCTCATGATTCTTCTCGTCATAGGAAGTTCTACAGAGACAACCATTTTTCATGCTGGTTGTAGGCCTACCCTCATGTAGGTCTTCGCCCAGCACTTATATCTGACCTGCTCGTCAGAAAGGCACGCCCAGCACTCACATCTGATCATGTAGTAAACTAAAATCCCATCAGAAAGGCCCAGCACTCACATTCACCAGCATGATAGGACACACCTACTATCATCTGTGAAATGGCTCAGCACTTACAACCACTAGCATGATAGGACACACCTGCTATCATCTGTGGGAAGGCACAGCGCTCACATCCACCAGCATGGTAGGACACACCTACTACCATCTGTGGAAAGGCTCAACACTTACAATCACCAGCATGGTAGGACACACCTACTATCATCTGTGAAAAGGCTCTACACTTACAATCACCAGCATGGTAGGACACACCTACTACCATCTGTGAAAAGGAACTGCACTTATAGTCACCAGCATGATAGGAAACACCTACTATAATCTGTGACAAGGCTCAACACTTACATCCATCTAGGAGGGAACACATCTTGCTCACAATGATGGAAGGGCATGCACTCATATCTGATCATGAGGGGAACACATCCCAACAATCATATCAGAATGGCCCCCAGTCCTCCTCGACTGAGCTACCTGGTAACTGACCAGGCGCCTCCATTCTCCTAGAGAATGGCAGTTGCCCTTACATCCGACCTGCTCGTCGAAATGGCCAACACTCACATTTGACATGGAAGGAACTTAATCCTTTAGCCATGAGCAGAATGGTTCAGCCCTTACATCTGACCAAGTGGGAACACATCCCTCTATCACATCAGAATGGCTACTCAGTTCTTACACTGAGTGTTCCTGGTAACTGACCAGGTGTCTCCATTCCTAGAATGGCAATTGCTCTTAAATCTGTCCTGCTCGACAGAATGGCCAACACTCATATCTGACATGGAAGGGAGAAACCCTACCATCATGACAGAATGGCTCAGCCCTTATATCTGACCTACTCGTCAGAATGGCTATGGATCTCAGC
>LPNX010885682.1:0-21502 GCA_001517045.1 Pseudotsuga menziesii
TTATTAGTTAACATATTTTGATTTTAGTTTATTGAAAAGTGTACTTATGTATTTTAGTTTCTTTTTGAAGCTCAAACAAAAGTATGATGAAAATGTGGATTTCTTTTTGTTTTTTTTAAGAAAAAAAATATTAATAAATAAGTATGTAAATTTGAAAAAAAAAATCAAATTAAAAAATTAATAGAAATCCATAATTTAAGATAAAACTATATTTTGGATATTTTTTAGAAAAAATATTTAAATTTATATTCAACATTTTGAAAATTATAAATTATAAATTTAGAATATTTTCAAATAATAGTAAAATATATTACTAATAAAATATATAAATTTGTACATTAAATTATGGAAAACTGGAATTGTAATTTAATTTTTAAAAATGGATGAAAAAATTTACATAATTATAAATTTAAAAATTAGTTTAAAATTATAAATATCTATAGGAATTTAAGAGCAAGTCCATAGACATGGCAATAGATACATTTGAAAGGAACACCACTGTAATCCAAAATATGGGTGGATGAGTTATTACCCTTTACTATACCATCTGACGGATTTCATGAATCTTAATATCCACAGGAATTTAAGAAATATCAACAAATCCCAAGTATTTGTAACTCATTTCCACCCCATTGAAAACTCACAAAGCATTCCCTATAACCCGAAAAACCTTTAGTGACTAGAATTCAACTCGTATTTTAGGAAGCTTCACCCAAATAAGTACCATGTCCATAATCTCAAATTGAACAAGAAATAAAGAAGTACTCAACATTATGAAAATAAATCATAACCTCGATCACACCACATATTCGATAGTCTTCTTCACACCACCTTCAAAGAAAAAATGTAATGTCCCCGACCCTTCGACCGACGAAGAGGACGCTACCATACACTAACCATCCGGTCAACTAGCCCCATGAAGTTGTACAAACATATAACTGAAATAAAATGCTTGGAAGTAAAAACATGCATAGATGCATAATTGTTTAACACACAACGGAAGAAAAACCATACATTCCAGCATTCAACATGTTCATCATAATTCATTAAACATCATATATGAGTGCAAAAGTGGAATAGACAAGAATACTTATCTTATAAAGAACTTGTCCCGCAACCAGCTACGTCGCTGCAACATTCCACCCAACCATAGGCCAGCATGCTCCTTAATCTCTCAGCAACGCTGCCACCCCCGAGCTGGGCATGATTTCCCCAAGGAATAAGGAACAAACAGGCTTACACATAGCCAAGGATACACAAATCAGCCAAGCCGACACAGTTGGTTTTATCAGGCCGTCAAGGAGCTGGGAAAAGCTGAATGCTAAGCTGGTGAGCTCATTGAAGAGCTAAGGACTCCTACACCAGAACTAGCCTGACTTCTAGGACACCCACACACACCCAACACCAGGAAATCAGTCCCTTCTCTGCTACACAATCCCTCAGGCCCTAACCCTGCCTTCCAATGCTACTCTGGGGTTGTGGAGAAGAAAGCCAGCCCTCTAGCCCTGTATGTGTGGCTCCCAAACACACTAGGTTTATCAATCATACCAAGCCTTCACCCCACTCCAACACTGTCTGAAGATCAACCACTGCATACACGCAGTGAAATAAGAAACTAACAACTTGGACAGGGAAATCCGATCCCTGAGTCGTTCTTAGCCCTATCATGGCCAAAACGACTCACTAAGAATCCACAGCGGCCCAAAACATAACTGAACACCACAGCCAACAAAAATGTGGGGAAAACAATAGGCCCGGTCTCACAATGAAGTAATGGGAAAATTACATAGTCCGAAAATGGGAGAGAAATCAGACTCTCAACATGGACAAGAGGAAAACATACCCAGTCCGCAAATCAGTAAGGAAAACATACACAGGCCACAATCGGTAAGGAAAACATACCTAGGCCACAAATCGGTAAGGAAAACATACACCCACCACAGAAATCGTGAATGGATCCTCCATAAGGAAAATTGTGGGTGAAAGAGAAATGGCTCCTTAGCTCGTTGCGTAAGTAAAACGATGGAGTATCTTGTGCGTGAGAAGGTGAGAGAACCCTTGTCTGCGTGAGGATGAGCAAGACAAAAAAAATGGAAGAATGGCATCGTGGAAGAACGAAGAATGGAATTGTGGTTCGTCCCCTTCTGTCTGCGTGAGGGAATGAGCATGCTGGTGGAGTGTGCGTGTGGGAAAGGGCTGACAGCCCTGCCACCCACCACTACCTAGCAATAACTGCCCACTAACAACAACAGTTTTAAATGTGGTAGTTGGCTGATGAGACAAGGAAAGGTGAGTGAGTCAAAAGGGTGGGTAACAACTAAATGGGCTCAACAGCTGACACCTGGCTTTTCCCATTAACCCAAGGTTAATAGTTCCCTCCCCTTATCCTTAGGAAAATCATGCCCTTTTCATCATGGTTTCATTGACATAGCTGGTTGGGTTCATTTTAATTAAAGTGCATATTTACATGATGCCAAAACTATAAGGTGTCAGATAGCACGATATACCATTGGCAACGATTCCAATCGCCGAAACATAACAAAACCAAATCAATGGTGGGGATTTTTTCTTTAGCTCCACACCACGATTAATTACAATATATACATCATGTATCTTTTAATGCAAACGGGGTCAAAATTGGGGTATTACAAAAAACAGATAACTCGTCAATCCATTTTGTTTTGTAAACTTTTGGGTGGTTTTTTGAGTAAGATTTTTTTATTCGTATCCATATATGGAGTTACTTACATTGATTTATTTACAAAAAATAATTTACTATGCCTTATTTCATGCAGATGCATCTCTACAGCGGGGTTGTTCGGTTTGCCGAAGGCAGAGCACTGGCGGATCTGCAGCCATTCCTCGCCCCGAAAGTTGACAGAGGATTCCTAAGTATACAATTGTGCATGATGTACTCTTTGTTGTTAGTTACATCAAATTAAATTCTTTCACATATGTATATTTAATCATCAACTTGCATGTCTCTATTTTCACAGGTTCGCCTAGGCATTCTATGCCGACACACAGTCCTGCTGGGGAGATGAGCGACAACCACTCTACCAGTTGCTCTGTACATGTGAGTGGCGAGGATCAGAATACTGTTGGTGTCGATGGGGAGGTTCCCCACGAGACAAGTACATTAAATCATATATATATATATATTTCTTTCAGTTATCAGTACCTTTAATTTATATTGATTTCAAATTCACCTACAGTTGATGTATGTATTTTGCTGACATTTATGTTTTCATCTAATTTTTAGGTACTGCACATTAGGGTGTCGACCCAAGCGAGGAAGCACCATGGAAGGATGAGATCACACGTATCATGCTGTAAGACATTACTAGTAAGAGTGAGTGTTTGTGGAAAAATTTCCTCTCCATTCCAGAAGACTCTCCTGCATCACGTTCGATGCAGATGATGTTAGAGGTAGTAGACAATCTACTGAAGGTCTACAGGTCCATTGGACCATTGAGTTCTCTTTGGGTCTCTACATGTCAGAGAAGAAGGTCCATTGTGAAGGGAGCATTATTTGATATCCCTCCTAACCACGCCCTTGGTCAACTGCTTAGACTCAAGGATTTTAAGCTAGAGGTTGCAGCTCCTTATGTAAATGACAGGTTCATTGGAGCATGGGGCATGGGCATCGTTTCCCACCATGACCAAGTACCACTATAATTTTCAAAACATATCAATGCAGAGTTTGTCCTAGATATGCACCTAGATTACACTAGCACACCCTTGAGCTTCTATGGTAC
This sequence comes from Pseudotsuga menziesii, assembly GCA_001517045.1. Lineage (NCBI taxonomy): Eukaryota > Viridiplantae > Streptophyta > Pinopsida > Pinales > Pinaceae > Pseudotsuga > Pseudotsuga menziesii. Next base: position 3,759 of record LPNX010885682.1, read on the forward strand.
TAGTGGGGGATGTAGTCATGCATGTCCTAGGGCTAGGAGAGACCCTTGAGCTCAGCCAAAGCCAGAGCCTTTGGTAGGTCTCCCTACCAGGACCATGCTTAGGACAATGATGTAGCTAAGTCATCTAAGCTAGCGACTGAGGAGCGTAGTGCATTGGCAGAGGTGAAACACATGGAAATGCATGGTACCATGATGGTTGTGCAGGCATAAAGATGCATAGCACCCACTACACCTGCAGATATTGAGTTACAGTGGGAAGCTGATGATGTTCTCAACATTCTTGATCATGACACAGTGCTACAGTATGCTATCATGGCCTACGATGCATATTTTTTACTACATCATAGATGCACACCTCGACCGATGGGACAGGTGTATATTTATTGTTATCATTTGATTATCGTCATTTGATTGTAATGTATCCTCAAATGAATCATTTTTTAAACTAATACTTTTCTTTGTGTTAGACCTCCATGTAGGAGCCTGATTTCATGGAGGTTCTATTTGGCAGTGATGCATCTGTTTGAGGTCCCGATGCAGTTCTGTCCTCCCAAGTCGATGAGATATGTGTAAACTGTCATCCTAAATTTGAATTTCTAAATTCAAGTCAATTTTTGAACATGTAATATTTTGGTTTGTTCCAACTTTCCTCATTTATCTTGTTCATATTGTACAGGATAGAGGCAAGGGAATTGCAAATGATTCTACAAAGCCTCGCTCGAGTCCTACTCATGACACGCCAATTGACGAGGTACTAGTTATTTATGTTCGAATTGTTTGCATATTTATGTTAAGATTATAATTTACATGTTCAAATTGTAATTCTCAAGCTCAAATTGTAATTCATTAATATGACTATTTTCATTTCATGGAAACTGTTACCACCTAAGTTGTACTTAGTGGTTTTTATCAAGTGATCCTGGTGAACCGGACAGGGTTGACTTGTTCGGACTTCACAAAGACCTTTGGAAGTACTTATGGGAAGTGCTTGTTGTATCATATCACATGTTCATACCCCATGGGGAAATTGTAATAAATGTTCTAGCATGATAGTGTCTATAAAAGACTCGGTCTCTTAGACTTCATTTGTCAATCCGATCAGCCTAGGGTGTTTTTTCCCTTGGTTATTATTGGTTGTTGAAAAAATGACTGATAATTTTTGAGTTTTTCACTCCATACCTCCAAAGTTGGGGTCGTTTGCTTAGAATTTAGGCCTATTGAGGTTATTAGAGTCTATGTGTCAATGTATAAACATGCTAGACATCATTTTTGAGTCATATGAACATGTCTAAGTCCCCCTAGGTGTTTTTTAATTTTTCAAATTTTTTGTTTTTTCAGTGTTTTTTATTAAAATTTAATTTTTCCAAAACTTAGGCTATTTTTTAATAGTTTAATTGGAAAAATTGATTTTGTAATAAAAGTGGGCCAAATAATTAGTTTCAGTCATGTAGGTGCTCATTTTCAAGCTAAGAGCACCATGTAAACCCATGGACCCAGTATTTCCTAGTTTTGAGTGATTTTCCATCACTCAGGTCAGAAAGCCGCAAAAATCAATTATTGATTATTTTAATTAATAAATTGATGAATAATGGAGCAAATCCAAAATCATAGATCAGTGGATTCTCAACTGATTTGATTGAAATCATCAGATCTGAAGCAGATTGACTGGATCTGACAAATCCTTAACTGAAGGAGGCGATCAAATCAGATCTAGAGTTGATCTTCAACATCCTTTATGGGGAATTTTGCCCTCCCTCTCTCCTCAACACGTTTTGGCTCATCTGGATGATTTTTGGTGGATGTTTCAGTCAACAGGTTGAGGTGTCAGTCAGATCAGCTCTCCGATTGAAAATTGCACTCAGTGAGACTCAGATCTGGCTCAGTTAGACACAGATCAGGCATTGATGAACTCTCCATCAGCATATTTGGTCTATCTCCTTGAGATTTGTGCCCCCCCTGGGCTGGATGGCCTGTAATTTGTATATATCTTGCTTGACGCTCCCTCTTCCAAGCTAGTTAGAGCTGGACTGAAGGGCTTGCCATTGTAATACTATTGTAATATTTCGATTGTTGAAATAAAGAAGATTTGGAGGCCAAATTGTGTAATTCTCTCATATGTGTGAATTAAGGATTGTCTTAAGACTATTGATGTTGCCAGCTTTTCTCTCAATTTCTGCATCTGAACCCTGTCTGGCTTGAACGATTCAGCTGAATCAATAGGAGTATAGTTGGGCAAGTAAGGTTACTTGTTTTTCTTATATATAATATAATATATGTTAGAAGATCTTGATTATACATGTTTAATAAGTTTATTTGCATGTAATTCTTGTTTCTTTTTCATATATATATCCAGATCTCATGAGGTTTCGTGCAGGATTGTGTGTTTAGCTTTCAAGTAGCAAGGATTGGACGAGCTGTGGATCTAAGGATTGGACGAGCTGTGGATCTAGTTTGAATCCACTACACATCCAAAGTTTTGTGAATACATTTCTCCTCTACATTCCACTAACAAGTTTCCTCTGCAGATATGCTTCGACAACAAGCACCTTTCTTCCCCTTTCTCTCCTTTAAAATCTAAAATTTTCCTCAAATTGGTTACTTAAAAGGTTTCTTATTACTCTGATCTATATCATTAAGAAAAACACACATATATCTAGTTAGTAAGATCCCCTCCTGAGTCTAGATCTTAGTTTTGTTTTGCACATAAAGTTCAATTTTAAGAGATCTAGCTAAAATTACCTTATTTTCGCAAGCAATTTAGTGAAAATTCGTATCTTGCTGTTAAGGTAGTTTCATTTGCTGTTATAAATTTCAATATTCTGCAATATCAGTGCATATTTAATTGGCTGCACAAACAGTAAGCCAAGATCCCAAGGAAATCTTGCTTTCCTTGGTTTCCTTTTTCGCCTGTTTAGCTAGTTTTAGCTTCAATTTTTTTGAGATAAGGTAGTCTGATCCAAAGGTACTCTAAAAGTGCTTTTGGGAATTTGTTATTCTAACATGCTCACTGTCTTTTATCAGGTCTAAGAGAAAATAAAGGAAGCTTCTTTCCGAAGTGGCCTAAGGAGCGTTCAAGTCCCGCCAGGGGTCTCCCTTTTCACCAAAAAACTCAAAATTTTTCCAAAGTTGTAAAATCTTGGTTTCAGCCTGTATAAGGAACAAGAATTTATTGATATATCAGTCCTCTGATACTGTAACCATTAATAAATAAAACCATTTTTGGAATAGGCTCTTTCGAGCCCATTCCCCATCCCCCCTGGGGGGATTTGCGTCGGCGTCCTTTTCGTCGCTTTCTGTTTATTTATTTTTTAAAACTAGAATTGATTTAATCTACAAGGTAGTATACTTTATTTAATTATTAATATCATACTCCATATTTTACATTTCAAAGTAATCATAATACTTACCCCATGATTTCCCGATTGACCCGAAAGGGGAAAGAGATTCGTGGTAGGACTAATTAGAAAACCAAAATTGTGTATTTGTTTTATTTTTCATCTTTTATTTATCAACATTTTTAAAATTAACCCCTCCTTGATTCCCCGATTGAGATCCACTTGGATCGAAAGAGGTTCCTGGAGGGTTTTCCTTTTAAACAAGAACACTCAGTTTAAAACTTATTAAAATTGACAAGACTCCAGTGTGTATGCTCTACACTTGGCTGCGGTTCGTCTGATCAGTCAAGCTGTATCAAAAGCACTTGGGTGACTAGTATAATTAGGACTCACTCTCCCCAACTGACAAACCATCAGGTGAAAATCCAACACCTAGATCAAACCTTTACGGTGGAAAAATACCCAAAGGAAGCGGGAACTTACTGAAAAGTGACCTCGGGGCGCCGATCTCTGTCACACCCTAATGGGTGTGTTACGAACAATAGCCCCAGAGAATCCATTTCAGCCCACATATTCCTTGCGGGTAGCTGTGAAGGTTTAGTTTTGGACATACTCCAAGTACTCTCGGGTATATCTGGAATCCCCCCTTAGCCTAATTTTAATCAATTCACACTGCAATTTTAACTTAAAATATACCAAGAGGCAATCGCAAAACATTCACTCCAAGCACATGCAAGTACATTGTTGCTATTTTCTGACTCCATTCTAAGGCAATGGTTATTTTCTTGTTTTATATATATATTGTGTCTCAGCATTGTGCTTTCGTGTGTTCATCTTTTATATCTTGCCATCTTTGATTATCTATAATTAAATTCCAAACTCCTAAGTAATCAGTCAATTTAAACACCACAACACTAAGTAATCATCCTTAGTAACTTAATAGGGTCTACCCCCCTTGGCTTCGTTAGGAGTTGAGCCTAAATGGAGGAGTCAAGAACAAGGTGACAACCTTGACTCGAGACTTTCCCCCAAGGACACACCGAGTGGCTTGAAGACTCTCCTCATGTCACCATAGCTGAAGACATTGAAGATTTGGTGTATTCTCAAGTGTGTTGCAATGCTGATACCTTTCCAGAAAGTCCTCTAGAGAAATCCACTGAGCAACACATACCAAGTGATCCCATTGAATATGTCCAAAAGGTCTCCTTGACTGGAGATCCTTTTCATGATATCATAACAGAAGCCTATAAAGAAACTTATGATAAGATCAGTATGGTGTGTGCTGACACTAGACCTTGTTCTCCACATGTTGATGAAGGTTTGGAAAGTTTATTTCCTTGTAACATTTTATCTGAAGATAATTGTTATGGATACAAGGAAGACATGGATAGGCAGGAGCATGATGCCATGGATGAAGAGTCCCCCACATATGACATGGATGGGAGTGATGACTATTGGAATTTCATAGATAATCCAACTTGTGAAAATATTATGGAGAATCCCATCCATGATATGTCCAACAATGGGAGTGTCTATTCAAAAATTTGTGGAAGTCCAATCTACGATACATCCATAGAGGGAAGCACAGATCTGGATGCCTGGGAAAACCTTAGTATGGAAGAGGAGCATTCATAATTTTCACATGATCATTCAAAATCATACCATGTAGAGCCGCACAAGGGTATCAACAATGAAGACATTGAGAAACAGTATTGTGAAAATTCAGATGTAATGCAGTCAGTGGAATATAAGTCTCAGCCATCTTTTTCACATATAGAGGTTCCTTATGATTTGGAGCTACTTGGGGCTTGTGCAACAAGTTATCATTTGATAAGCCCCGATGATCAGTATGATGATGTAGTCAGTCTACCTCATCGTTCTGATTGGTATATCAGTCCTATCCAGTCATGGATAGAAGCAGCCTGCATGAGCACATACAACTTTGGGAAGAATTTTTATGACATTTTTCATGCCTATGATTTCCCATCCATCCCACCCCTTCCGGATCATCACGCAGGTTTGCATTTTCTGAATAAAGTATCCTTACTTTGGCTAGTAACCAAAGACAAGGAAATTTTTTTTTATGTTAATAAAATGCTTAGGTGGTTACATTGGATTTCTGATTACACTTAACCCTTTTTATATCATGCTTAGAGTAGGAAAATAATCTCCTTGAAAAAGAGAATTTACTTTCTGCATTTCTACTTAGCTGTAATAAAACTTTGCTTCTTTTAGTTAGTTACATTTATGTTGTTTAAATAAATCAACTTAATGGTTCATTTGGTTTTGTATAAAGCTTGTGCTACTGAGGTTTTTCTTGTCAAGTTGAGATGTTTTTATAGGGTATATAAACCAGAGATTCTGGTGTTCTCATATCCTCTCCTTGCCTTAAAGACTATATTGAGCACACGTCCCACAGTTGGAGCCAGAATGTTACCACCTAAGTTGTACTTAGTGGTTTTTATCAAGTGAGCCTGGTGAACCGGACAGGGTTGACTTGTTCGGACTTCAAAAAGACCTTTGGAAGTACTTCAGGGAAGTGCTTGTTGTATCATATCACATGTTCATACCCCATGGGGGAATTGTAATAAATGTTCTAGCATGATAGTGTCTGTAAAAGACTCGGTCTCTTAGACTTCATTTGTCAATTTGATCAGCCCAGGGTGTTTTTTCCCTTGGTTATTATTGGTTGTTGAACAAACGACTGATAATTTCTGAGTTTTTCACTCCATACCTCCAAAGTTGGGGTGGTTGGCTTGGCATTTAGGCCTATTGAGGTTATTAGAGTCTATGTGTCAATGTATAAACATGTTAGACATCATTTTTGAGTCATATGAACATGTCTAAGTCCCCCTAGGTGTTTTTCAATTTTTTTGTTTTTTCAGTGTTTTTTATTAAAATTTAATTTTGCCAAAACTTAGGCTATTTTTTAATAGTTTAATTGGAAAAAATGATTTTGTAATAAAAGTGGGCCAAATAATCAGTTTCAGTCATGTAGGTGCTCATTTTCAAGCTAAGAGCACCATGTAAGCCCATGGACCCACTATTTCCTAGTTTTAAGTGATTTTCCATCACTCAGGTCAGAAAGCCCCAAAAATCAATTATTGATTATTTTAATTAATAAATTGATGAATAATGGAGCAAATCCAAAATCATAGATCAGTGGATTCTCAACCGATTTGATTGAAATCAGTTAGATCTGAAGCATATTGACTGGATCTGACAAATCCTTGACTGAAGGAGGTGATCAAATCAGATCCAGAGTTTATCTTCAGCATCCTTTATGGGGAATTTCACCCTCCCTCTCTCCTCAACATGTTTTGGCTCATCTGGATGAGTTTTGGTAGATGTTTCAGTCAACAGGCTGAGGTGTCAGTCAGATCAGCTCTCCGATTGACAATTGCACTCAGTGAGACTCAGATCTGGCTCAGTTAGACATAGATCAGGCATTGACGAACTCTCCATTAATATATTTGGTCTATCTCCTTGGGATTTGCGCCCCGCTAGGCTAGATGGTCTGTAATTTGTATATATCATGCTTGAGGCTCCCTCTTCCAAGCTAGTGAGAGCTGGATTGAAGGGCTTGCCATTGTAATACCGTTGTAATTATTCGATTGTTGAAATAAAGAAGCTTTGGAGGCCAAATGGTGTAATGCTCTCATATTTGTGGATTAAGCATTGTCTTACGGCTATTGATGTTGTCGGATTTTCTCTCAATTTCTGCATCTGAACCCTGTCTGGCTTGAACGATTCAACTGAATCAATAGGAGTATAGTTGGGCAAGTAAGGTTACTTGTTTTTCTTATATCTCATAGAATATATGTTATAAGATCTTGATTATACATGTTTAATAAGTTTATTTGCATGTAATTCTTGTTTCTTTTTCATATATATATATCCAGATCTCATGAGGTTTCGTGCAGGATTGTGTGTTTAGTTTTCAGGTAGAAAGGATTGAACGAGCTGTGGATCTAAGGATTGAACGAGCTGTGGATATAGTTTGACTCCACTACACATCCAAATTTTTGTGAAGAAATTTCCCCTCTGCATTCCACTAACAAGTTTCCTCTGTGGATCTGCTTCAACAACAAGCACCTTTCTTCCCCTTTCTCTCCTTTAAAATCTAAAATTTTCCTCAAATTGGTTACTTAAAAGGTTTCTTATTACTCTGATATATATCATTAAGAAAAAAACACATAGATATAGTTAGTAATATCCCCTCCTAAGTCTAGATCTTAGTTTTGTTTTGCACATAAAGTTCAATTTTAAGAGATCTAACTAAAATTACCTTATTTTCGCAAGCAATTTAGTGAAAATTCGTAGCTTGCTGTTAAGGTAGTTTCATTTTCTGTTATAAATTTCAATATTCTGCAATATTAGTGCATATTTAATTGTCTGCACAAACATCAAGCCAATATCCCAAGGAAATCTTGCTTTCCTTGGTTTCCTTTTTCGCCTGTTTAGCTAGTTTTAGCTTCAATTTTTTTGAGATAAGGTAGGCTGATCCAAAGGTACTCTTATAGTGATTTTGGAAATTTGTTATTCTAACATGCTCACTTTCTTTTAGTAGGTATGACAGAAAATAAATGAATCTGCTGTCCGAAGTGGCCTCAGGAGCGTTCAAATCCCCCGAGGGGTCTCCCTTTTCACCAAAAAGCTCAAAATTTTTCCAAAGTTGTAAAATCTTGGTTTCAGAGTGTATAAGGACCAAGAAGTTTCTGATATATCAGTCCTCTAATACTATAACCATTAATAAATATAATCATTTTTGGAATAGGCTCTTTCGAGCCCATTCCCCATCCCCCCTGGGGGGATTTGCGTCGGTGTCCTTTTCGTCGCTTTCTATTTATTCCTTTTTTAAAACTAGAATTGATCTAATCTACAGAGTATTATACTTTAGTTCATTATTAATATCATACTCCATATTTTACATTTCAAAGTAATCATAATAGTTACCCCACGATTTCCCGATTGACCCGAAAGGGGAAAGAGATTCATGGTAGGACTAATTAGAAAAATAGAATTGTGTATTTGTTTTATTTTTCATCTTTTATTTATCAGCATTTTTAAAATTAACCCCTCCTCGATTCCCCGATTGAGATCCACTTGGATCGAAAGAGGTTCCTGGAGGGTTTTCCTTTTAAACAAGAACACTTAGTTTAAAACTTATTAAAATTGACAAGACTCCAGTGTGTATGCTCTGTACTTGGCTGTGGTTCATCCGATCAGTCAAGCTATATCAAAAGCACTTTTGTGACTAGTATAATTAGGACTCACTCTCCCCAACTGACAAACCATCGGGTGAAAATCCAACACCTAGATCAAACCTTTACGGTGGCAAAATACCCAAAGGAAGCGGGAAATTATTGAAAAGTGACCTTAGGGCGCCGATCTCTGTCACACCCTAACGGGTGCGTTACGAAAAATAGCCCCAGAGACTCCATTTCAGCCCAAATATTCCTTGCGGGTAGCCGTGAAGGTTTAGTTTTGGACATACTCCAAGTACTCTTAGGTATATTAGGAGTCCCCCCTTTGCCTAATTTAATCAACTCATACTTCACATTTAACTTAAAACATACCAAGAGGCAATCGCAAAACATTCACTCCAAGCACATGCAAGCATATTGATTCTATTTTTGACTCCATTCTAAGGCACTAGTTAATTTCTTGCTTTAGATATATATTGTGTCTCAGTATTGTGCTTTCGTGTGTTCATCCTTTACATCTTGCCATCTGTGATTATCTATAGTTAAATTGTAAACTCCTAAATAAATCAGTCAGTTTAAACACCACAACACTAAGTAATCATCCTTAGTAACTTAATAGGGTCTACCCCCCTTGGCTTCATTAGGAGTTGAGCCTAAACGGAGGAGTCAAGAACAAGGTGACAGCCTTGACTTGAGACTTGTCCCCAAGGACACACCGAGTGGCTTGAAGATTTCTGCCACATGACCCAGGTGTGTGAAAGGCGGCAACAGAAACAAACACAGACATAGGAATTTGCAGATGAGGGTGTTGAAGCCGTCGTGATGTTTATGGATGATTGGGATACCGCTCATTGACCGAGTCTTGATGAAGCCTCATCTCGGCAGATACCCAGCCTCCCAAACCTGACACTCAACTCAAGTGGGGTGAGTTCATAGATCTATGTTTCATATATATATTTAGTTTTTTCTCACATTCTAGATGTAATTTAAATATGTGGCATAGTGCAGCTGGCGGTAGTGTCCATGATGGTCAATCTCTCAATTAATGGCATAGGATTGATTTGTAGACTGTTATTTGTGGACATTATTATTTTGTACTTTATGATTATATATCTATCTATCTATCTATCTATATATATGGAATTTTTTTTGAACATGATGTTCTGTTAAATGTTTTAATTATTTGTAGTTATAGTTTAAAGTTATTTATGTTTTACAATCTTAATGTTATTTAACAATCGTTAATGTTTTACAATCTTACGAAATTGTACAATTTTCCAATTTAATAAATTACAAGTTTACAAAATTTACAGTGTTTACAAAGTTTACAAGTTTACATGTTTGCAAAATTGTCAATCAAAGGAAACTTACAATTTTTAACATAACTTACAATTATAATGTTACAAAATTTACAACTTTACAATGTAATATCTACTAGATGCAAATTCAACTACAATGTAAAATTTGATTTCATATTTCAGAAGAGATTTTGATTTGCCACATTTAAAAAGCATGTCAACTATGTCAATATATCAAAAGTGGCGTATAACTTTCATTCATCCGGCCAATGGGTTATAGGAATGCGCGTCTCCATAATACGATCATGGTCAGCTACTATCATCTTCCATCTCTTTGGTTCACCCTTATTCACCTTGCTTTCAATGAGATGTGTCCGAGCTGCCACCACCAAATGACTGTACTGACAAGATATATATTCAGGCATGAAATCTATGTAAATAATGTAGTCACCTTGTCTTCTCACTTTTTCAAAAAAGTGGCCCATCACAACTAGGTCACCAACTTGGTACGTGAACTCTCCATTGACATAGGGTCACACCAACCTGCTTTTGATTTGTGTACACCACATGAAAAATTATGCCACATGCTCATCATTTCCCGGTGGTGCAATTACAACAAATACATCACTTGCATCAAGATTTTCAAATATTAAACAAATATTAAATATACATATGCATGTGTACAAGACTAGAGGTTTAAACATTCAATCAACTATCATGTAACTTTCTTAACCAAATCAGAAACCCGATCATGATCTAGTGAAACCATTGCCTCGTCAGTGTGCATTTCTTGCCATGTTGGAATTGGATGTGGCCCCTTTGGATTAAGAGGGACATATTTCCATTTTTTTAAATATTCATCGTTCATGCAATGATCAACCCCCATTCCATTGGTGTTGGCTACTATGGGTAGACTCGGGTTTACTATAATGAACCAACAACACTCGTAGTTCACTGGCCCTTTCGGAAACAGACCGCGGAGCGGCCTGAAGTCTCACCCGAAGTGATCCTAATGGGTTGGCCAAGGACTCAAGTGTCTCGACCAGGTTCTGTATGGCATCCTGTGTGCGTCTCGTAGCTCTTCTTAGCATGCAAGATATCTCTCTCTGGGATGTGCAATTTCCTCTTACTCATGATGACTCTAACCCTTATCGCATCGCCGCGTCCTGGGAAACACGCAACTTTCTCCTACACTCGATCCTTAACCACAACACACCACAACCCCTTTGATGGTGCAATATCGCCTCCCTACAATATCCTACCGCTGCGACTCAACGTACTTAGTGTACTGGTGTTCAACTTATAGGACTTAACACGTAAGGCTGTTTTACACTGCGACTCTTAACTGTCTTGAGTGAAACTTAGACAAACTCTTACACAGAATACTTAAAGACTTCAACTTGCATTTACCCTTTAAATATGCTGCGAACTGAATAACACATACATACATTTACTGTAAGCAAAGTTCACGTAATGAATGACAGATATAAAAAGCAAATACAATCACATGAATCAATCACATAATGCTCTGATTTTACGTGGTTCACTTCCAGGGTAGAAGCTATGTCCATAGAACTGTGTTTCTATATTATAACTCGAGAGATGTACACACTTCTGCTGCACCGCATATGCAACTAGAGATCTTCTGGGTAACTCCACACACAGCCTGAAGCCCTTCTCTCTTAGATCTCTTCTCTATATTGCCTTCTTACAATATACTCTCACTCTCTCTCTCTCTCTGTCAATCCCTGCGGATTGTTACAATACAAAAATAATAGTGAACTAACAGACTACTAATAATCTGACTAGTTGGATGGGTTAAAATGCCCAAAATGCCAACCTTTTACAATACAAAATACATCCCTTTATAGGCGGCCCGAAGGTCTCACCATTACAACACTGTGGGCCTGTCCCAACAGTAACCCAAAACCCTAAATAGTGATAGTCGACATATCTGTACTTGGGGTAGCTGCTTTTCGTCACACCACTGCTCTCTGCAGTCTTCCATGCTTCCCGGTGCTGACCATGGGTACTATGCACCGCTTCCCTTCTTCTATCCTTCATCTTCAATACCTCGGCCTCGTCGCATCTTTTCCTTTATGAGGGTAGCTGAGCCCTCCTGTCTTCGCCGCTGCCTTCAATGCAGTGGTGAGCTCTCTCTTCTCGGCCGCTCAGGTACTATCATCTTTCTTGACTTCTCTATTCCAACAGTCACGGTTTTCGGCTCTACTCTGCAGCTAGAAACCTGCTACAACATCGTAGCTTTACCTTGTCTCTTCGTCTTCGCCAAACTGTCTATCCGCCAAAATGGTAGCTTTTCCTGTAGCTGCAGGACTTTGTTCCAACAATTGGCGTCAATGTATAACTCACAGAAACACGCATACTTCCTCATTTCAATGGAAAATATGTCACCCATGTCTTTACTACGAACTTAATGTAGTTATCTCGTACCAGGTATGTTCTTGCAATACCATGGCATGGATCTATTCACATCACTAAGGGAAACATTCCCAAAAAACATGCATCGAATAAAAAACATCATATTTATATATATAATAATACAAACACATTTATTAAATTCCAATTAAGTTGTTGTTCCTACGTGCGCAATGACCTTGCTTGTTCATGACCTTGGTGACCCAAATTTTGTGTGCACCAATCAACTAATTCTACTAAACATTTGAGTCGAGATGCACTATGACTCATTTGGTACCTCCAAAGTGCTTGTTTCATGCATGCACCTGCACCATCATGTTCACCCTTTCCGTGCCCCGTTTCAAAAAAGCTCCATGTGTGTCGAATACATGTCTCTTTGTGAATACGAATCAACTAATAAAATGAGCGTGATAATTTGAACTGCCCCGCACACCCATCAGACCAAATCCACTGTTCTATAAATGACACCCTATTCTTTCTGAATGAATCATAAATCAACCCAAAGCAGTGTTGAAAAAACAACGTGTCATGCTCACGATCATCACTGACATAAAAATGGTATTCATTGATCACATCACGTGACTGAGGAGTTCTATCCCTACCATCAATGCTCTCCTGAGCATGTCTATACAATACATGTATGAAGATGGACACCTGGTCAGAGTGATAATACTCACTTTGTATCTCTCTCCGAGGAGAAGATGTGTAATTCTTAGCAAAATCTACCACCGATAGGATTGTGCCTGGCTCAAAAACCTCACAAGAATGCTTAAATTATAAACCTTGCCACCTAGACCTGTGGGAGTGTTTAATGTATTTGTAAATATGACTTTGAAACTTATCCATGAAGTCTGAAATAGGAATATCATCCTCGAGCAAGTCGATCCTCTTAGATGGAACATGTGAAGAAGATGATGGATTCATGGAGACATACTCATATCTCTTCCACTTAACTGTGATATCTGACAATCCAGGGTGTTTTCGATCAATAGGAAACTTCCTATGGAACAATGCCAAATCACCACATTCATGTCATTTTCTCCCACCTACACACCTTTTAATGAAAAAAACATTTTTTCAGGATTCCTATTGCATAGTATCATAGAAATAAAATCCTGCACTGTGTGATGAATTGGTTCACCATCCTAATGTTTTTTGCAAAAATACACAAATGTGTCATAGTATAACTAGAATTCAACATGGTATCAACAACAATAAGTGTCTTGAATCGTATTCGGCCTAATATACCACGGTTTCAAATTACTGAACATAGTAAATGAGATATGGACACTAGGATTTGATTCTTTGAATTCCTCGAACAAAGAAAATCCTGTCATCTCCATAACATGCTTGCAAGGATCCTTATAAATACCCCTTCTAGAGTGTTGTCGCAGGACATGTCTTCAATCTTGTGTAGCACGAGAATGGTTGTCCCAATAATCTATCACCTTCTCTCTGATGCCCTCTTCCATCTTGTCTTTATATGCTTCTCCGCATATAAGATCCCAACAAGCAACTTCATCATTTTCATCTATCTTTACCCTAAATTTAGTGTATTTGTGCAGTGTTTTTCTTGAAACGTGGAGAAACTTTGACATTGTTGCAACCATTAGATTTCTTGAGGTGTTTCATGCCACAATAGCAGTTGTAATTTCCCTACATGCAATGTTGATACTAGTTTTTCTTGACTTTCCAAATGTAGATAGTGCAATTGTTACATTTTATGTTACATTCTCACATGCATTTTTATTTTTAACATCCTTAAAACCCAACAACTTTGTGGCACGTTTCAATTTTTGTGTTTTATCAATCCATGTAGGATTTGAACTCGTGTAATCACTTATTGTTATTCAAATTACAACTTTATTATGTTACTAACATGCTCTTTGATTGTCTGATCAGGGGTCGGGTTCCCGAACTCTTCTTGAGTGGCATCATCCAACCCTCTTAAACAATTAGCAGCCATTCCAATGTCATTGAAACTCCCAATTACTCTTGAGAAGTCAGAGGGTGCACGATCCTGTGATGACTGGACAAGATCTAGCAATAAATAAATAAAAACTCAAAAATAAATACAAGCTCTTGGAATAAATACAAATAAATACACGCACAAGAATAACACTATATTTTACTTATCATATTGTCATTGTTAGTTAAAAAATTAACAAATAAATTATATAATCTTGAATATGGAGCAATGATGGTTGTTGTAGTAACTGGAGATGAATACGGACCTCAGTTTAAATCGGCTTCCTAATGGTTCAAAGGTAGTCACTCGACCACCAAGGCTGTCTCAAGCTTGAGTATTAGGGCAATACCCCCCACTTCAGGACGCAGGTAAAACTGCTAACCACTTGGACACAAACGCAACTCTTTTGTTTTCCTCACATGTGGGAATCTAGTCAATTTGGTAGGGGTCATTAACATTTTCTCTTGACAGGTCCTCTCAATGGCCAACTACTTCAGGGTTCTTGTGGTACTCCTCATAATGAGTTTTAGGGAAAAGACCAAGTGCTTCCCACATTTGTTGTGGATGGGACTTATGTCCCAAACCAGATGTTATTAAGTAAAGTAGGTTATTAAGTAAAATATGTTACTCTACCTTACCTTAAGTAAATTGTAATGCGATTGTAATTGTAATTATGATTCTAATTGTAATTGTTGGTTTTCTTTAAGATCATCATTGTCATCAATGCTTAAAGCCATATGATTCCTAGTCATTTGTACATGATTGTAATGTAATTGTAATTCTAACATGTAATTATCATCATTATCATAATGTAATGTAAAATTGTATTTGTATTTACTCTACCTTACTGTCCCATTGACATAAGGCTGGTGCTTATGCATTTTAATGTGATTGTAATTGTAATGTGATAGCAATTGTAATTGTGATTGCAATTGTAATTGTTGATTTTCTTTAGATCATCATTGTCGTCAATGCTTAAAACCATATGATTCCTAGTCATTTGTACATGATTGTAATGTAATGTAATTCTAATTGTAAAATTGTTTAATGTAATTGTAATGTAATTATCATCATTATCATAATGTAATGTAAAATTGTAATTTAAACACTATGAAAATGCTCATATATGAATATGAAGTTAAAATCATATTAAAATCGATGAAAGGAGAGATAAGGCTATAGAAAATATGAAGAAAATAAGTGCAATGATAAGGCTATATATTCATATTCATTTAGAACTAGATATTATGCTAGAATATTATGCATTATATAATTACATATATTCATCAACCATTCTCTAATTTCATTGGACAACTCTAGAACTACTCATACTATAATACACTTACTTTGTATATATGTAACTTAGTGTAGTGGTTAAACATTTTTTTTCAATTCTTTCACAACACATACCATTATTTCACATGTATGCATAAGTGGTTTTAGAACGTTGTATATATACATGCACATACAATGTATATAAGTTTATGAATTAATTACAAAATTACAATTTTACAAAATTAAAATTTTACAAAATTAAAATTAAATTCTAAACAATTTAACATGTATATATATATATACAAATTATGGATTAGAACACTATGAAATTGAATATATGAATATGCAATTTATGAAATTATGTGAATATGTGAATATATGAAATTATACAATTTACATGCAATTATGAATTTACATATATATGAATTCATACATGCACATGTACAATGTATATACGTTTATGAATTAATTACAAAATTACAATTACAAAATTATAATTAAATTCTAAATAATTTAACATGTATATATATAAAAATTATGAACTAGAACACTATGAAATTGAATATATAAGAATATGAAATATGAAATTAAATATGAATATGTGAATATGAAATTATACAATTATGAATACATATATATGAATTCATACATGCACACATAATGTATATAAGTTTATGAATTAATTACAAAATTATAATTAAATTCTAAACAATTTAACATGTATATATATAAAAATTATGAATTAGAACACTATGAATTGAATATATGAATATGCAATTTATGAAATTATATGAATATGTGAATATGAAATTATACAATTTACATACAATTATGAATACATATATATATGAATTCATACATACACATACACCATGTATATAAGTTTATGAATTAATTACAAAATTATAATTACAAAATTATATTTACATTCTAAACAATTTAACATGTATATATATAAATTATGAACTAGAACACTATGAAATTGAATATATTATGCAATATGAAATTATATGAATATACAAATATGAAATTATATGGACTAGATCACTAGGAAAATGAAATTATATATATGAATATGAAATTGCATAACTTAAACATAAATTATACTAATATTTTTAGAAATGACATTTAATTCTCCAATTATAGGTTGATTTGCAACTTCTTCTCCTCTCAAGATTGCTCTTTTTTCCCTATATCTTTCTCTCTTATTTCTTTAATGCTGCTTTGATTCCTAGAAGATATTTTACTTTGACGCTTTTTTCTTCCCATTGTGATCAAGATCAACAATCCAAATTCATACCTACAACAATATCTAAACACAATACACAATTGTTTCAAATAGGATAGTCAATTGTGAAAGATAAAATTAGTAACATGTTTATGTATTATGTTTTATGTTTATATAGAATTTTGTTTAGGAATTCGGGTGAGAAATGAGGTTAGGAGGGTGGTTGGAATGAAATTAATGCCATTAATTCCTAAGTCTATTCCCAAACATTTTTGTATGATTTTTTTTACAAAATCTGGACCTTGATCGAGGTAGCAGCTCAATCGAGGGTTGTAGAGTTACCTCGACCGAGGGTTTAACAAACCCTCGATCGAGGGTTTGATTAAACCATAGATTGAGCTTCCGATAAAACCTCGATCAAGCTTTCGATATAACCTCGATTGAGGAATTTAAATACCTTGATCGAGGGCCTAAAAAATAGAGATTTATCCCTCTTACAAGAAAATCAATGTTTCTCTGTGTCTTCTAGGGGTGTAAACCCTGCCAGTCGTGGCACACAAATGAGCGAAGTTCATACTAATAGATTCGTCACCTAATCCTATATCCATTGAGATATCATGCATGCATTTTGGCATTCATATGGTTTTTTTTAATTAGTTCTAAAACTTACACTTAGAAAACCAGACAACAACTTCGAAGCAACTCAAAGAAAAATCTGCAGGGTTAAATATACACATCCAAAAATTTCTTAAAAATGCACAGCCCACACATCGACGTGTCCTCTTCAAAAGGATATCTTTGGTTTTTCAATTTTTCAAAATAGTGAAAAAAATATGGGATAGACACACATGTGTATAAAATGATGCTGAAATCAAATGTGGTCACTTTCGAAAAATAATAAATAATTGTATATTCAGAAATAAATTAACAAAAAAATATGCAGACCACAGCGAATTTTGTGTAGATCATGCTCATATATATATATATATATATATA
>LPNX010885682.1:23792-39856 GCA_001517045.1 Pseudotsuga menziesii
AATGCAAAATTTCACACATTAAATGACATTGGAATATTTTAAAAAATTATATCGTTGGGAAGCCAACATAATATTCTACAATTTGTTTTTTTACTGCAAGTCAAAATTCACATGGCATATATGCTTTTCGAGGGCTTCTATCTAGCACATGAGTAAAAAATCAGGTTTTCATCGCCAAATTTGGCCAAAAAGTGTTACCCACCTTCATGGAATCACCTATAATGGATTTCACCCCTCCTGGGCTATGTATCAGGGCCACCTCCAATAGGAAGGATGATTTTATTAAGTCTTCAAATATTACAATAATGGAATATGGAAACACCCCTATTTTTTGCCAGTTAGAAACAAAAACAAACAAAACCACTAAATTCCTTCCAAAATTTTGAGAAAAATAGTATAAAGTCGACTATATTTACTTGAGGACTCCTTTGAAACACATATCGAGACAACCCTTTCTACATAAAATACAAATCTGTATGAACTGTATGAATTCCACCTCAATATTTGTTCCCATTAATGGCATGTACCCTGCCTCGAGATTTGTGTCATAGTTCATCTTGGTTTCTGTTCACTCTATGGTTCCAAACTCTGTCGAGGTTTAAATTTTCCTGGCTTTTTATAGTGAGAAAGGGTGCACGTGGAGGATCCACATGCCCCTTCTTCCTCCTTAACCCAAATTAGCCTTAAAATAATTTCATGTTGTTTTCTATGCACCAATTAGCCCGTGGCCCAATGGTTAAACTGCTATTATCCGGTGGCATAGGTCCTGGGGTCAATCCCGTGAGCCTCTCCCAAGCATTTTGTTAAACTATTGTATGGTGGAGATATTATATGATTCCAAATTGAAATATATGGCAACGGTTTTATATGGTAAGATTAATGGTGATAAATTTTGGAAAAGGTTCATTGGTGTATACCATATAGTTTGTTTGGCTAAGGTTTGGTGTTGATATATGGACTGACACATAGAAATATGGTTGGCGAGATATATGGTTTGGTACCCTGTCACTTGGCATTAGAATATGGTGTTAGTTGTAACATAACTTCCAATCCTTGGTGTTGGACATATGGGTCAAGGGCTAAGACATCGACCCCCCCCCTTTCCATCTAAATGCTATGTCAAGTTTAAATATAACATTAATCATATGGACTATAAGGAACACCGATGGGAGATTGGCTAGCACAAATTTGTGAAGTATTAGGGATATATGGGGTCTTGGTTTGAATCCTATAGAATACAACCATTTTTTTTCCAAGTCAAACTTTATCCATTTTTTTCCATTTTTTCCACATATTCATTTTTAAAGCTATTTTGAACCTTCTTTTCCAAAATTCAAACATTGATAACTTCTGCATCCAGAGGTCATTTCACGCAAAAAAAGAATTGATGTAAATATGATGAAGAGCTCTTTAACTTGGTAAGATTTATTTTTCTGTTTGAATACTTATGTAATGATTGACAATGAAATATCCTCCTGGATCAAACCTTCCCACTTGGAAGCTTTCGGGCCTCCAAAAGCATGGAATCATTCAGAAAATAGGTGAGGGTACAACTCCCTCATGCTTCCAATCTCTAGCCACCTTGATTTTATTAGATGCATTCATTTCATCCCCACATGAAGAAATTCCATGTCTTCTCTTTGTGAATATCTGACCTTCTTATCAAGTATTACATCTTCCTGAAGTTCATTTAGATACTCAGGAGCGAACTTGTGATTCGGATCTTGGGGGCTGAGACCCGGGAAGCTTGGATGCCAAGAGAGGAGGGGAGTAAACCTACAAATTGTTATAATTTGATGCATAGAATAAAATAGAGAAACATAGATTAAATATGTGACATGGAGGGGTGAGGCTCAAAGAGGGTTCTTTGAGCCTCACCTCTCAAATCTACATACTCAAAAAGACACTCAGCACCAATAACTCAATAACGGAATAAAATAAGATAAATGTAGGATGCCAAAAATCCTTCAATTCTTTATTGAGAAGGCATAGAGCCATTTTATATCATTATTACAATGTTCCTTGAGGCAATACCATGGGTCAAAACCATGGGTTGTGAAATACCATGGATGAGAGAGGTGCAATGTGCCTTGAAGCCATACCATGGAACAAAACCATGGGTTGTCAATTACCATGGATGAGAGAGGGTGGCCTCTATGTTTAATGATTTTATGATGACTGAGAGCATGTGGCCTCTCATTAAATTCTTTTATGACTCATACATATGAATTTAGACCATATTCACCCTAAAATTCAGATCAACTCGTCCATAGAAGGTGCTTGATCATGTACATATTTCTCTACAATCATAGGAGGCTCATATAGTTTCATGTTTTCCACATTAACAACTGAGTATATTTGCATATAAGGAGGAAACTCTAACCAAAAAGAATTATTACTGACTTTATCCAAAATTGTAAAGGGTCCATACCTGATAGGTTTCAACTTTATACCTTCACCTTGGAGTCAATATTTGCTGATATGAAGCCATAATCGATCACCAATTTGGAAATGATGATCTATCTGATGTTTTCCATTTAGTTCTTTGTACTTGTCCTGACTTGATTCCAACTATTCATGCACTACTTGATGAATTAACTAAATCTGCTTAATAAACTTCTGAGATTGATTCGCATCAACCTGTCCATATCCCACTATATCTTTCCCAAAAACAAAGTCTAAAGGAGACTTTGAAAAATACCCAAAACATATCTCGAATGGAGACTTCCGAGTTGAAGAGTGTATAGCTTTGTTGTAGGCACACTGTACATAGTACAACTGCTCATCACAAAGCATAGTATGCTTAGCACAATATCCACAAAGTAGATGTACCACGGTTTGGTTGACCTATTCACTTTGTCTATTGGTTTTTGGATGAAATGTTGGAATTTTATTCAACCTTGTGTCCATAAGTTCCCATAAAAATGACCAAATATCCCAACAAAGAGGGAATCTTGATAAGAAATAATAGTAGTAGGAAGTCCAAAATGGACCCATACATTTTGAAAGAACAAATGAGTAATCATCTCAGCTGTGATTTTCTTTTTACAAGGCATGATTATACACATTTTGTTAAAGTATTGTAACTTTACAAGATATGCTATTGTACTTTTTTTTTATTCTCCTTCGGAGATATTATTCCTCCATTCAAAAATGTCCTTGATGTAATTGGTGATGTAAAAGTCATGAGGTAAACCATTTGTTGTAAGTTGGGTAAATAGTACCCACAAAAGTAATATATAAAATGTATTTTGAGTCTCCCTATCTAGGTCGTCCCTAATTAGAGAACTTGGCTGACCTAGTTAGTTATTTGATTCACTCAGCTAATGAATATAAATAGGTGAGGGGCCTCTCTCATTCTTACGTAAATTAAACTCAATCATTGCGCAAGAGAGAGAGAGAGAGAGAGAGAGAGAGAGAGAGTATAATGTGAAAGAGGAGAAACTATTCTTGTTCTTGGGGTTTTACATTGTACTTGGTCGAATTATATACTGAGGAATATTTGTGGGGTTTTCTCTCTTGTGTTTTCTCCAAGGAAAATCTTTTTGTTCTTTTGTGTGGTGTGCTTGTCTTTCTTTCATTGATCTTTTTCTTATGGTTATTATGTTATGATGATAAATTTTTTAGATCTTGTATAACCATTAAAATTATAGCATGGTATCAGAGCCACCCTAAAATCAGTCTTTGTGCACCCAAAACACTACTACAACTACAACTACTAGAGATTAGGGTTTCATGCTTAAAAAACCTAGAAGGAAAAATATAGTCATATTGGCATTTTAGCTATAACTAAAGTTTGACGAAGGATCAAGAGATGAAAATTTGACAAGCCAAATATGCTATATTTTTGTACTTTTATTGAAATTTTAAGCCTCATATTCTCTATAATCTAGGAGATATGATTCCTGCAACGCAGGGTTCCATCCTCTTCTAGAATTCAACCTTAAACAAGTGACCTAGGGAGAATTTCTATATCTCGGGTTAGGAAGGTCCAAATTAAATTTTGCAAGATGCTACAGATAGGACATGAACTTTTGTTGTTGTGGTAAAATTTTCATACCCCAAAGGTGAAATGGTGACACGTGGAATTCCGGCCAAGTTTTCTATGATGAACAGTCCTGAAATACGTCACCTTGGGAAAATTCGAATAAGTACCAATTGGTGAATCCAATTCTGATATAACATGAGGGGTTGGAAATAAAATAGACCAGGCTACCATAGGACGAATTTTTAGACCTTCATGAGTAGAAACTTCATAGATATAGTAGAAACAAGATTAGTCAACTCTATAGAAGAAACTGAAGTAAAACTAGGGCTTCCTATTATGGGAACTTCCCTCCATCGATCAGTTGAAAAATGAGGACTATTAAAGTCACCCTAGTAGGGTTCATCTTGCTATGTAAGAATTTTCTCATTGTGTATTTTCAATTTTTGACCTAACACTGCTACTGGGGAAAACTAGGGCATCAAATATTTTGCAGTTTTGTCCATAGTTTTGGGAAAATAAGTATGCTTCTTATATCACCTTGAGGAGGTGCATGTTTCTATCCAATAATATCTGAAAGATACTTAAGTTTAAAAATTAGGGTTTCTCTACCAAACCCTAGGTCCACTAGAAGTTGTCTTCCAGAAGAACTTTCAAGCATGTATCAAGTTGAAGAAATATCATTGGTAAGTTCTATCCTCTCTATTTACATTTTAGGTTCTCATTTTGATCATGATGACAAATAGTACCAAGCTTGAGGACAAGCTTGAAAGAGTTGAGAACTTCTAAGCATGGAAGTATAGAGTGATTCTCATACTTGAAGAGGCATGACATGGAGAACTATGAGCTATAATTAATATGCCATTGATCTTCAAGAAATGAGTGCTATTAGATTAATAATTATTTTCATTGAAAATGAATGAATAATACCCACCGAAAAAAAACAAATCTCACAAGAAACAAACAAGAATTGCTCAGTATAATTACAGTATAAACTTCATTCATCCCAATAGTATACAACATTGTTACATAAAGGAGAATTCAAATATACCAACTCAAGACTGACTGCATGGCTAACTAGCATGTCTAAATCACTATCAGAGTTTAATAGGATAACTCCATATGTCTAATCCAGTCTCTCAATTAGTTACAATCAATCAAAGCTATCTAACTACACTAGTAGGCGAGAAGTAGGTGAGAAATCTCACATGAAACCATGCATAACTGGCACTAACTGAACTAGAGGATATCTAACTGAATGTAACTGAAGAATAACTAAGCTTGAATAGTTACCAACTTCCAACAACTGAAGGAGGTTGGTGACGACACTCCTAGTGGCTCCTAAAATGTAGGGATTGGTCTCGAAGGTGCCTAAACTGATGCATAAAGGTGCAATTAGTTCTAGTTAGCCTCTAACGGTGTTCCACACACTATAGTGACTGATACATGTGTCCACATTAGGAAAAGTGGACCCAATGGTACTAGTGGACCCAATAATAACTAAATGACTCCTAAGTTAGGAAAATATAATCTAATATACAGTTTGGACAAGGGATGATTATAAATCCTAACACCCCCTAAATCCTAACTTGGATAATTGTGGGCCCTGGAAAAAAGGACAAAAGTCACCCATATACAATATAAAAGAAAAAAAATGCTGCTTAATAAACCGAAGAAATAGGGGCTAAAATCATGGGACACCCCCCCCCGTCAAGATAAGCAAGAATCAAGAAATACAAGTTAAAAACTTGCAAAATCTTTGTTGCAATTTGCAGCAGTATGCAGTAGTAATGCAATATTTCGGGTTCTTATGTGCAACAACATCTTGAAGCTTTGCATGTGAACCTATGAATCCAAACTAAATGATTATTTTTGGATGAATCTTCCTCTTTGGAAGAATAAGAATGTGCTCAACAGAATTAGGAACATAGACAACTGCAAGATGAAAAATGGACCCATGTAGAGCAACTAAAATCAACTGATAAGAGAGGAAAAGTTATTGAGAATTTGAACGATGTGAGGAACACCCAAGAAACTGATATATTTCAGCCTTGAACATCAAACCATGTGAGGTAAAATCATCCCCAATTTATAGGAGAAAGTGTCTAGGCGAATGCATAATGTCTCCATCTTTATTAGTTCTGCGAGGAGATGAGCATGTGATCAAACAGATAAGTAGAGAAGCCCTGGGAATGTGGAGAGCAAATGCTTGAGCTCCATAATCTGGTATAGCTTCATAAATAATCAATGATTAAAAAAATATAATATCAAAACACTCATAATAGGGAACTAACATCAAGTCCCCAACAACAAGTTTGAAGGAGACTTGCGGTACTTGACTTGTCACACCAAAATTGATGAGACCAGCTACAAGAATGACTAAAGGCTCTTGGAAATTAGAAATTGAACCAAATGATACCATATCAGATCCAAATAAGATCGTATCAAATCCAAATAAGATCATATCAGATCCAAATAATTTCATATCATATCTGAGAGTGTGGAATGATATCAAATCCCCGACAACAATTTTGAAGGAGACTTGCGGTACTTGATTTTTTACACCAAAATTGATGAGAGAAGCTACAATTATTATTGAAATCTCTTGAAGCTTAAAAACAAATAAGATCATATCAGATCCAAATAAGTTCATATCAGATCCAAGATTGTGCTCCACTGAGATGGTATATGCACAATTTTCTCCTTCTTCAAAATTTTGAGTATTGGTGCATGCAATAATGTAGGAATTTGCTAGAAGCTATAGATCAATGAGAGTGAGTGGATCACTCCTACAATATGATATTATTTCCAAAATATCCATGTTATTATGCATCTACACACTAGAAACATCATTGGAGATAGAGAAATCAAATTCCTATTAAATTTTCATATGCTTAGCTAAGACATCAGTATTTCATTTCATATTCATAATGAAAGCATATAAACAGGATCACTGAAAGATAGACAAGCACAAACATACAAAAGGAACACAAGGATTTATCTTGGGAAAACCCTAAAGGGAAAAACCCAGCAAAAGCTTCCTCAATATAGATGCCCCAAAAAGATAAAAGATAAAACTAGCAAGGAGATCAAAGCCTGATCCTCCTCCTTCTCCAGCTACTTCTCTTCAACACTAATGTGCTACACAAGTGAGAGTGTGTGTTTCAAATGAAGAGAGCTACACCTCTATTTATATTCATCCGTTCACTTCAATTAACTCATCTGACATGTAGGCTCGAGTTGCACATGTAGGCTCAAGTAACCACACTGGGGTGCTAATGACCCACCTTTACAATTAGAGGGGACAACCTCATGACTCTTATTAGTTATTCCAATTAGAAGCATCGAGGTACAATATAATACAAGTGGTTCTCCCGGTAGGACCATTGGGTACCACAAAAGATACATATAGGATATTCTTTGAAGTTACAATATTTCAACACTCCCCCTTAACGAGAAGGGTATTCTACAACAACATCAACAACAACAATAGTAGGAGAGAGATAGAGGACATCATCAGCATCATCAGGGTAACACATCTATAAATAATTGGAAGCTTTTCAACATTATGTAGTCTTCATCTTCAATCTTCAGTCTTCATCATCATTAATACTTTGACTGCTTCGATCAGCAACATCTTCAGCACTTTGACCTTTCGATCATCAACATCATCTTCAGCACTTCAACCTTTCTATCAACAACATCATCTTCAGCACTTTGACCTTTCGACCAGCAACATCATTTTGACCTTTCAATTAGCAACATCATCTTCAGCACTTTGACCTTTCGATCAGCAACATCATCTTCAGCATTTTGACCTTTCAATCAGCAACATCTTCAGCACTTTGACCTTTCGATCAGCAAAATCATCTTCAGCACTTCGACCTTTCGATCAGCAACATCATCTTCAGCACTTTGACCTTTCGATCAACAACATCATTTTTACCTTTTGATTAGCAACATCATCTTCAACACTTTGACCTTTTTATCAGCACCATCATCTCCAGCATTTTGACCTTTTGATCAGCAACATCATCTTCAGCACTTTGGCCTTTCGATCAGCAACAACATCATCATCATACTCTGATCTTTTGATCAGAAACATCATCATGAAAACATCATCATCATCAAAACATCATTATTATCAAAACATCAACATCATCAAAAGATCAACATCATCATCATCAAGACATCATTATCATCAAAACATCAACATCATCAAAACATCAACATCATCATCATCAAAACATCAACATCATCAAAACATCAACATCATCATCATCAAAACATCAACATGATCCTTCCTTTCAGAATTACGGGATCAACATGTATGTGGTACTCAGACGATCCTTCCTGTCGAAATTACGGGATTTAGGTCTTTACAGAGTTACTAAAGATCCTTCCTTTCAGAATTATGGGATCAACACATTTGTGGAACTCAGACAATTCTTCCTATTGGAATTACGGGATCAACACATCTGTGGAGCTTAGACGATCCTTCCTTTCAGAATTATGGGATCAAGTCTTTACGGAGCTACTAACGATCCTTCCTTTCGGAATTATGGGATTTAGGTCTTTACGGATTTGCTAACGATCCTTCCTTTCGGAATTATGGGATCAACACATTTGTGGAACTCAGACAATCCTTCCTCTAGGAATTACGGGATCAACACACGTTCTCAAGTATCGAAGTCACCGGATCCGTTCTGAACCGAAGTTCAAGGATGATACAATCCTACCACCTTCTCGATGACCGAATTTCACCGGATCCATTCTGAACCGAAGTTCAAGGATGATACAATCCTACCACCTTCTCGATGACTGAAGTTCACCGGATCCGTTCTGAACCGAAGTTCAAGGATGATACAATCCTACCACCTTCTCAATGACCGAAGTTCACTGGACCCATTCTGAACCGAAGTTCAAGGATGATACAATCCTACCACATTCTCGATGACCGAAATCACCGGATCACTTCTGGACATATGTCCCAGGATGATACAATCCTTCTTCATTCTCGAAGACCGAGGTCTCCAGGTCACTTTTGGGCAAGTTCCCAGGGATGATACAATCCCACTGCAACATCATTACTCCCCCTTTCAGGGAAGACCCTTTCGAACCACACCAAGCTTGTCTTGAAAGTATTCGAACTTCACTTGGGACAAAGGTTTCGTCAACACATCATCAACCTATTCACCAGTACTCACATACTGGAGCTTTATGGCTCCTTTCTGCATCATGTCTCGAATGTAGAAATACCTAATTTCTATGTGCTTTGATATGTCGTGGAACACAGGGTTCTCTGTCATCTTTATACAGCTTTGGTTGTCACATAGAATTATGGTAGTGTCCAAATCTAGATTGAATAATCCTGATAGCAACTTTCGAAGCCATATGGATTCACAACTAGCAGAGCAAGTTGCCATATATTCTGCTTCGACAGTGCTTAGAGAAACACTGGATTGCTTTCTGCTAAACCATGAAATCATAGTAGATCCTAGACTATAACAACCGCCTGATGTGTTTTTTTTGTCTGAGATACTTCCAGCCCAATCTGCATCTGTATATCCATATAATCTGTACTCATGGCTATTATCATAGTATAGTTCAAAGTCTATAGTCCCTTTCAAATATGTCATCACATGTTTGGCGGCTACCAAGTGAACCCATCTAGGTTGAACTAGATATTGACTTAAAGTGTTCACAGCAAAACAAATGTCTAGTTTGGTATTTGTTAAGTACATCAATGACCCAATGATCTGTCTGTAATGAGTTGCATCCACTAACTTTAATGAGTCACCAGCTACCAGCTTCATGTTGGAGTCCATGGGTGTGGCCATGGCTTTGCATTCCAACATATTGAATCTCTTCAATATCTCTACCACATACTTTCCCTAGTTGAGAAATATTTCTTTGTCATACTTCCAGACCTAGGAAATAATGCATTAACCCAAGGCCTTTCATCTCAAATTCTTCTGCTAGTTTCTCCTTGCTTTCCATGATCTGTTTCTCATTCCGTGTCAAGAATAATTCATCCACATATAATAATAGGGTGACAGGTTTACCTTTACTACAACCTTGTAGTAAAGGTTAGGATCGACTTTACTGTTGGAAAATCCCATGCTTTCCAGTAGACTATCTATTCTTCCATACCAAGCTCGAGGGGCTTGTTTAAGTCCATACAAGGCCTTCTTCAATTTGCATACGTGAGTATGTCTATCTTCAACTTCAAATCCTTGTGGCTGTTCTATGTATACTTCTTCTTCGATCACACCATTTAGAAAAGCTATTTTCACATCCATCTGGTGTAAGTCCCACTTCATCATGGATGCAAGTGCCATGGTAGCTCTAATTGAAGTATACCGTGCTACTGGGGCAAATGTCTCTTCATAAGCAATTCCCTCTTTCTGAGAGAAACCTCTGGCCACAAATCTTTCTTTATACTTCTCAATACTTCCATCAGCTGCATGCTTTATTTTGCATATCCATTTGAAGGATACTATACTCTTTCCTTTGGTTTTGGGAACTATATCCCAAACAACATTCTAGTATTCTTTCATCATAACATCTTCCATGAGTTTGTCTTATCGGGTCATCAACATATCCTAGTCTTCTGCATTCAACCTTGAAGGTTGGAACCCACTTTACTCTTGGTAAAGTCTCGATCCAGCAGGAAGCTATCCATCATGTCGTACCATGTCGAACTTATATATCTTCTGTAGTCACTCCCCCTAAAGTGGAGTATCATCTTCCCTCTTCATTTTGTACAGGTGGCTCTATGCTTGATATATACTTGTGAATAGAGTATGTCATGTCATAGTCTATTCTTTCTGAGGAAAATCATGAACCTTGCTTTGTACACTTGTTCTTGTAGATCCATATGGAAGATACTACGTACTTCCCTTTACGTCTCGAAATCATATCGTATACATCATTCCCCATGATCAACTGTTATTCTTTGATCATAGCTTCTTTCATAGCATTCTTTTCTTCATCTTGATTTATCTTTCGTACCCATGGTGGTCTTCATCCTTTGGGGTGGATCTACCGCTCTCTGAAGCTCTTTCTTCCATCATGGTGTCTCTGACCCTGGGAGCTTCAGATTCATGTTTATTGGAGTGAATTTTGAATTGTCATCACTTGTTCTTCGGAACAAGTCTCATCCTTGCTTTCTTGTAGGAGGTTGTTCAGGACCTTTCCTACAATTCAAATGCACTAGTTGCATGGTTAGAACTATTTCATAAAACATATGCATAACGAAAAATTCTTATGCATCATGCATCTATTTAGCCAATACAACATTCATCCATATCTCATGGAAACGTTTCTAGATGCCTTCCATCTCTACCATGACATCATTGAGATTGTGCACTAATCCAATATGTCAGCAAAGAGGTTTCATTCTAGATAAGTAGCAATGGAGAGATGTATAGCACCATGAGCTACTTACCGATCACATGCATATTAGTAGTATACTATCATTAATGCAAACAGTCTATCATGCATAACACATCAACTGAATATAATCAAATGCATAACAAAACAATATCATTAAATGACAATTGAATACTTATCTTTTGTTTGTTTCATGGGTAGACTCCTTCTTGATCATTCTGCTTTATCATCTTTTTCATTCATGAAATCATCATTTCTTATCCAAATGATAAGATGGATAAGAGGTTCTTTAAGAATTGGGTTCTTCATATTCCTCATCGCTTGAGGGATCTTCTTTGAATGGTGAGAGCTTGATCTTCAATTTCTCCCATATTCTTCTTCTCTTCTTATGAGTTGAGCTGAAAGTAATCACTTCCTTCTGCCATATGTTCTTTGAATGAATGAATTCTATGATCCTAGGAGACCATTCAAGGTGGCTATCACCACTTTTGCATTATCCAATTCTTCTTCTACCGCTTCAAGATGTTCTGCATTCTGGATCTTCACATTCTTAAACTATTTTCTCAAAGCCATCTTATGATTTATGTTCTTATATTCAAATAGCTTAATCAAGGAATCAAACATCTTCGGTGTCTTTAGGGAAGACACTTGTGGTACAAGTTGATCCGTGATTGAATCAACAATGATCTTCTTGGCCTTGATCAAGTTCTTCTTGTGTAAGGCTTTGAGCCTCATCTCCTTCTGGAACTGGAACCTCTCTACTCATGAAGGTGTCCAATTCATTTTCTTCAGAGAGATCAAATACTTCCATGCTTGGAAGTTTTCAACTTCACCAAGCTTGTCATCAATCTGATGTGATATATCACTTTGAAATGAGAACCTCAAATGCAAATAGCAAAAGATTAGATCTTACCAATTTGAGGTGTCTATCCTGCTTCCGGAACTGGCTGATTTAGGGTTTGTCAGAGAAACCCTAATTTTAAAAACTTGGAATATTTCAGATCTAATTGGATAGAAAGATATATCTCTTCAAATGGAGCTTTCCAATGTACTCCTTTTCTGAAAACAGTGGAGGGAAGCTCCCGAAACAGGAAGCCCTAGTTTTCCAATTTCTTCTACAGAAATGCCTGTTATTGTTTCTATAATATCTCTGAACTTACGGCTCCTCTATGTCTAAAATTTCTCATTGAGGTAACCTAGCATGTCCCTAATCCAACACCATAGGTTTCATTAGAATTTGTTTCACCAATTGGGATTTATGATCATTGTCCCAAGGTGACCTGTTACAGGACTGTTCAGAACAGTGAAGTTGTACGGCATGCCACATGTCACTGGTTCATCTTCAGGTTCGAAAATTCAGATCACAAAAATTAAATTCCGTTTTGTTTCTGGAAAATCTTCAGGAATTCCATTTGGACCTCTGTAGCCCATGCTATGGAAATTCTCCCCAGGTGTCTTGTTTAGGGATGAATTCTGGAAGAGGCTGGAACCCTAACTTCGAGGGATCATATCTACCAGAATATAGCGAATCAAAGGCTGAATTTTGAACACAGTGTAAATTAGGATTTTATCTTCGACCTTTGAAATTTTCAACTCCTGAGCCTTCACCAATCTCAGGATATGGCGAATGTACCAAAACTTAGTAGTTTTAGTATTTAGGGTTTTTCTAGATTGGGGTCAAACTAGGGTTTGACTTTCCCAGAGTTTCACCCAACCAAATTTCTGGACCCAGGTCTCTAAAATTTGATTTTGATGAGGAGAAAAATCCTATGCTGGGCTCACTCAAAAATTCTTATTCTGTAGAAATCCCTAATTTTCCGTACCAAAACTGAAAATGCTCGGAATCAAATTCCGCTTCGACAGAAAGATGCACCCTTCAATGGAGAGTCAGTCTAGCATTCTTTTGCTGATCGATCATGGATAAAGACCCAAAAAATAATAAGCCCTAGATTCTTTAGCTGCACAATGTCTTCTTTCAGGGTGGCTCTGATACCATGTTAAATTTTCATATGCTTAGCTAAGACATCAGTATTTCATTTCATATTCATAACAAAAGCATATAAACAGGATCACTGAAAGATAGACAAGCACAACCATACAAAAGGAACACAAGGATTTATCCTGCAAAAACCCTAAAGGGAAAAACCGAGCAAAATATTCCTCAATATAGATGCCCCAAAAAGATAAAAGATAAAACCAGCAAGGATATCAAAGCCTGATCCTCTGTTATAGTGGATTTCACCACACTAGGTGAATCACACATTGTATGGCCTTCCCCTGTCCCGCTGCAGACTCATTAGCCCCTATGGACCACTTTTTGCCTTTTGATGTATCATTGACCATCCCTAAAAACATTAGAAAAATGATATACGCGGTCTTTTCCCCGATAACCACGTACATACGCGGATATTCCCTCTATAGTCGCGTACATCGGGATGTGTGCATAATCCAAAATCCTTTGGAGCGTTCCTTGACTTGGATCCGACTCATATGACTCCTAGCCTTCCATATGCCTTGAGATCTCACCGATTCGACCTTTCAGTATCCATTTGAAAAGCTATATAAGGAACCCATTGAGACATTGAAATCATAAGAGAGAATTGAGAGTATCGAAACTATAGTCCATTGTTGCCAGAACTATACTTGAGTCTGCATCCCTTTGTCCCTTGGAGCATTGTTGTGTTCTTCCCAAGCTTGCCCTTTGCTTGTAAGCTTGCTATCTGTTATAGCGGATTTCACCACACTAGGTGAATCACACATTGTATGGTCTTCCCCTGTCCCGCTGTAGACTCATTAGCCCCTATGGACCACTTTTTGCCTTTTCATGTATCATTGACCATCCCTAAAAACATCAGAAAAATGATATACGTGGTCTTTTCCCCGATAACCACGTACATACGTGGATATTCCCTCTATAGTCGCGTACATCGGGATGTGTGCATAATCCAAAATCCTTTGGAGCGTTCCTTGACTTGGATCCGACTCATATGACTCCTAGCCTTCCATATGCCTTGAGATCTCACCGATTCGACCTTTCAGTATCCATTTGAAAAGCTATATAAGGAACCCATTGAGACATTGAAATCATAAGAGAGAATTGAGAGTATCGAAACTATAGTCCATTGTTGCCAGAACTATACTTGAGTCTGCATCCCTTTGTCCCTTGGAGCATTGTTGTGTTCTTCCCAAGCTTGCCCTTTGCTTGTAAGCTTGCTATCTGTTATAGCGGATTTCACCACACTAGGTGAATCACACATTGTATGGTCTTCCCCTGTCCCGCTGTAGACTCATTAGCCCCTATGGACCACTTTTTGCCTTTTCATGTATCATTGACCATCCCTAAAAACATCAGAAAAATGATATACGTGGTCTTTTCCCCGATAACCACGTACATACGTGGATATTCCCTCTATAGTCGCGTACATCGGGATGTGTGCATAATCCAAAATCCTTTGGAGCGTTCCTTGACTTGGATCCGACTCATATGACTCTTGGCCTTCCATATGCCTTGAGATCGCACGAATTTGACCTTTCAGTATCCATTTGAAAAGCTATATAAGGAACCCATTGAGACATTGAAAGCATAAGAGAGAATTGAGAGTATCGAAACTATAGTCCATTGTTGCCAGAACTATACTTGAGTCTGCATCCCTTTGTCCCTTGGAGCACTGTTGTGTTCTTCCCAAGCTTGCCTTTTGCTAGTAAGCTTGCTATCGAAGTGATGGAGGATTGAGGTGGTGGAGGCCCAAGTGGGGGATTTAGTTTCTCCGGTTCCCAGACGTTTCGTCAGAGGTTGTCACCTGTAATCTCTGATTCATATTAATAGAAATATCTTTTCCTGTCCAGTAATTTGTATTTGAATGAATATTGTATCCATTGGAATATGTCAAATGCTTATACATTATTGATTATATATGCTAGAATAGATCTAACACCATGAAATATAGTATGCTTGTATTGTTTACTTGTTGTTGAGGACGTGCTATAACAATTCAAGCTGGAGATTGGAAATCTCAATGGGGATCTACTTCAACCGTCCGGAATAAGGTACGAGGTTCGATCCTTTAGTGTTAGATGTTTTGATTTCTATTTCATATTGGGAAAGATTAATTTCTGGAGTCTAGCTGTCTGTTGTGGTACCCCAAGCCATAGGAATTTCTCTCCGTAACAGAATTGGCGACTCCACTGGGGAGTTCCTAGTAATTGTCCTTTGGGGGTTGATCTCTTGGCATTCAATGTATTTGAATTGCTCTCTCTCTCTTATTTCTGTGTTGGGTATGGGGGCATGTATGCCTGGTAGAGCTTGATTGGTGTAAATTTAGTCTCAGCCTGTCTGTTTGCCTTGAATTTGTGCATCTTTTTCTTCCTGTACGTGGATTTGTTACTTACAGTCGCGTATACACGCGGTTTCCCCTAGGATTTCCCCGTATACATGCGGGTTCACTGCGCACAGTCACATATACCCTGGTTTTTACCTTTTTGTGGAAGATAGTGGATTGCTGGGTGAATTCTGTTAGTTGCTGAGTCTCCTTTGGCACTGCCTGAGTCTGTTAATACCTCTGTTTTTTACCAGAAACGTTTTTTATAGCCTAAATTTTTTCTTTTAGGAAAGTTCTTGTCATGGCATCTTTGATTTTTTGTTTGAGATTAGTGCATTAGAGTCCTTTTTGCCTTAGTGCTTTGC
>LPNX010885682.1:39877-50639 GCA_001517045.1 Pseudotsuga menziesii
CAAGGGTGCACCAAAAAGCTTACGTTTTAGGATCTTGGAATAGTTCATTGAAAGTTAATTCTCCAAGATCACTAAACAACAACAACTAGGTGTCTGTCCAGGGAGTGTGTGAAATCCTTGGTATAACCAGCGTTCTCAGGAAGCTCCTCTCAAAAGGGAGTCAAGCACTAGGCAGTGTGAGCGGTTGTTGATTGGGATAACCCCTGGTCGAGAACTATGTAGCACCGACGATATAGCCAGGATTGTATTCGTATCTGGGGGCTCTTTCGAGAGTTTCGGGCTTTGCTACCCTGCCCATACGGTCAATCCCGCCTACGACTGTTCACCTGAGCATTGATTATATTGAGGTGACCTTACCTAGGATATCTAGGGGGTACGTGTAGAGGTTATTCTGCATGTGTCCCGACCAGGTTGGGATCGGACAGCACAGTCGCTTTACACGTTGAAGCTGAGGGCCACAATAATTGGTTTCGAACCTCTGCTTGTGGTGACAAGGGCCTCTCAAGCCTCTCCTAGGCGAGACATACCGACCACATTCGGGAGCTCACTTATCCAACCCTTGTTTGCTTGTTTTTGGCTTTATATTTTATAGTGATTTCTCTGTGCACGCTATTTGGCCTAGGGTTGACGTAAATATAGAGTCTTTTCTTTTTGTTGAGTCATTGTGGAGTCAGGTGCGGTTCCGCACCGTTCTCGTCGGTTAGCAGGACTTCCGCCTTCCACTTCTCCTCCTCCTTTGGGAGAGAGGCGTGGACAGTCTAGGCGGACTGTGTCACACATTGATTCACACACCATGGAGGATCATTCAGAGACTATTCCTGACCCACCTCCTCCTATTCGTATTGACGATGGGGAACTTACTCCTACATATGATCCCTCTCCTGACCTAGCTGAGATTGGTCCCGTTATTTCCCAGATAGGATCTTTACATCATAGACCTACTCATACTAGGCCAGATTCCCCATTGACCCGATACCGGTATGGAATGCCGGATGATGCCGAGACTCACTTTGACCCT
Source organism: Pseudotsuga menziesii (assembly GCA_001517045.1). Classification (NCBI taxonomy): domain Eukaryota; kingdom Viridiplantae; phylum Streptophyta; class Pinopsida; order Pinales; family Pinaceae; genus Pseudotsuga; species Pseudotsuga menziesii. Next base: position 40,896 of record LPNX010885682.1, read on the forward strand.
CCTAGCACCAGCTATGGTAGTTATGTTACGACTGGTTTTCCTATGCACGATTTGACATTTCATGTTGAATCCGAATTTGACCCTAACACTATACCTGGGGGCATTCCCATGCCTTACCTTGCGGAGAGGTTTGGGAGTACTAATCACATTGCACCTTCCATCCCAGCGGTGGAAGCTACATCTTATATACCTTATAGGTCTAGAGTTAGTGATCCCATAGCGATACCAAGTTCTAAACGAGTGACGATAGGCACTAGCACATATCTTATTACCGAGATTCCTTCGTCCTCGCTCCCGAGTTCTTCAAATGCAAACCCTCCACCTTACTCTCGTGGTCCTTCGAGTCGGCACGTAGCTACGAGTCAAATCCGTACTGCGATTACTAGACCAGTTGTGTCTCAAGCCTAAATACCACTTGTGGCTTCGGGAGGTTATGTTCATGTTTCTAGAGGTCAGGTTGCTACTTCCTCGACATATATCCCTACTTCCGGTATGTATATTCCTACTTCCAGAACGTATATTCCTACCTATGGAGTGTCTCATGGGGCATCGCAAGCGATGACCTATGGACCCTACTATGGGGCACAGTATGGATAGGTCTCTCCACCTTATGGAGGCAGGTATTCACAACCTGCTTACTCTCCGAACTATGGCTTTGTAGCTCCTACTAGTCAAGGTCCACCTCATTATGCTACTTCCACGCCACCCTATATGGGTCATACAGGAGGAGGTCACTATGGCCAAGGTCATGGTGGTAATCAATCCTATATGAACCAGGGAGCGGTCCCTAGATTTCATCATCCTAGGCTCCCTTTCCTCGCAACACTCAATTTACTTGACTTATCGAGACTTACGAACGATCCTGTGGCTCATGACCCGTCTTGGCCGGCTGTCCCTACCAAGCTTCCTTCGGACATACCTAAGTTCGAAGGAAAAATAGGAGAGGATCCGAGTGAACACGTTATGACATTCCACCTATGGTGCTCTTCCAATTCATTGTATCAGGACTCAGTCCGTTTGAGACTATTTCAACGCACCCTTACAGGGCCTGCGACGAAATGGTATATAGAGTTACCTAGGGGTCCCTTTACTTTGTTCGACGATCTTGCGATGAATTTCCTTAATCACTTCCAGCTACCAGCACGCTATGATGTTGGTACTAAACTCTTGTCGACATTTCGGCAAGATAAAGCCACCCATATTTCTGATCATATTCAGGAGTGGCGTAGACGGAAGAGATTAATCAAAGCCTTTATACCACCAAAGTTCCTCCTTGAGTGGTTCCTAAAATATTTATTGCCATATATCACGAAGGATGTTTCCACATTCGGAGTGCAGAATGAGGAACAAGCCATCTTTAGGGCATAGGAACTAGACTTGATCTATGCTCAGTCTGGTTTGTTATATGAGATTATACCTAACGCTCCTCGTTCTAGTTTCGATCCCAAGGTCAAACCTGGACCACATGCCGATGGCATTGTGGGTAGTGCAAGTAAGAAACCTGCAGGTTCGGTTGTGAAACAAGTTGCTTAGTTGTCTATCAACCAATCTGCCTCGGGACAAGCTACGGCTTCGTCTCAGCCTGCCCAAGCGGCGAATGTACTTGCTGTGCAATCGTCTGACCAGAAGGGTAACCAGCAACCCGGACAGAATAGAAAAAAGGGTAAAAACAATAATAATAAGAAGGGTGGGAATAAAAATGAGAATGGCAATAATAATGACATGAACAATAAAAATGCTGGGGGGGACAAGCAGAATAAGCGTAAGGTTAAGTTTCCTTGCAAGCTTTGTAAGGACGATCACCTCACTTACTTGTGCCCTAGGATGGATGAAGCTTCAAAGTTCATAGCACAGGGCCCAGTTGTGTTAACGAACCCTTTACCGCATAACCAAAATATGAACTCGAAGTCCCATGATCAATCTAGTGATGAAGATCCACCTGAAACTAGTGGTCGTGGGTGCATTAATATGGTTCGTGCCGCGAAAGTTGTGACGCGTGTGAAAGATTATTCTTCATCACAAACCAACCCAGGCAAAGAGCCTGATCCACCAGGAACCCCTTTGCGTATTGAGAAACCTGCGGATAAACTTGAGGCTGCACCTCGCATTCCTAAGGGGGTACTTAAGCGTTCGGGTCATAACCCAAATGCCCGAGCCGCCCAGAACTATTCAGTTGTCGAGGACTTGGGTCATACTCCTTGTGTGATGTTTGCATTGGAAGTGCTTCAGAGTTGTCCGTCGCAAAGGAAGGATTTGCTTTCCGCTCTTGGTGTGAATGGTGATGATTCTTCCTCAGTGATCAAATTTGAAACCGCAGGACATCAGCCTCGCTTGCCCTACTATGTGTCCCTTTTGGTGCATGTAGAATGTCTTAATATGATCGTCAAGCGTACTGTGATTGACGAGGGCGCTACTGCTTCTGTGATGTCTTTGTCTTGTTGGAAGGGTCTTGGTTCTCCTGAGTTGTCAAAGTATACGACCATGTTAACTGATTTTGATGGGAGATCATTTAGGCCACATGGTATCCTTCCTTCTCTTAAAGTCCGTTTGGGAGGGAAGACCGTTGCGATAGAGGTTGAGGTGGTTGATGCGCCCCTTGACTACAATCTCTTACTGGGAAGGAATTGGATGTATAGTATGCAAGACGTTGCGTCTTCTATATTTCACGTTGTATGCTTTCCTCATAATGGGAAGATTGTAACGATTGATCAGATGACATTCAAGAATCCGCCTGTTAGTGCATCTTCGGAAGCTTCAGTTCCGAAAGTTGAACATTCCCAGCCGAAAACTGGGAGTGTGGGTGTGGGTATGTATCCTTCCCTCATGGGAACCTTTAGTTGTCCTGCACCCGTCCTCATGATAGGATCTAGTTTTGATGGTGCTTCCACGTCTACGAGATCGGTTCCTTTTCGCACAAGTCATATGAGAGATCCTTGGATTCTTCCTTCACCGAGTCCTTTGAGTGAGGCCATTGAGACGAGTGTGCCGTTTCCTGCAATCGTGATAGCTTACCAAGATAATCTCCAGTCTGCTATAGAGCCTTGTTCTTCTTCTTCACAGACAAAGGAAGAAGACCCCTATGTGTTTCCGGCATGGGTAGTACAGTCTTCTCATGCCCACAATTTCCTTGATACGGTTTTCCCTTCAGATGAAGTGATCATCGAGGCTATGTCAGGAGTTGAGCCACCATGGGAGGAACTTCATCATAGATCATATTTCCTTCCAGAGCTTGACCTTTTGGAGCATGAGGATTATAGGGAGATTCTTAGACAGAAATTTGGTAGACCCATGATTCCATTAAGCTCTCCTGGTTAGATGGCTGATGGAAACATGGAAAATATATCGTCAACTATGCCTATCAACAATTCTCACAACCCTGGTACAATTGAGAATGTCTACATTGGGGCGGATTGTTCCCAAGATGAGATTCGCGAGTATACCGAGCTGTTCAAGGAATTCCGTGATGTTTTTGCTTGGTCTTACGATGAGATGCCAGGGATTGACCCTCGGATTGTCGAACATGAAATTAAGACTTACCCCAACACTAAGCCTGTTCGACAATGTTTACGCGCGTTAGAGATAGAGATAGAGAAGCTATTGAAAGCTGGTTTCATCTATCCCGTTCCCTTGACGGAGTGGGTTTCAAACCCCATTCCGGTAGATAAGAAGCAAGGAGCAATCTATATATGCACTGATTTCCGTGATTTAAATCGTTCCTATCCTAAGGATAACTTCCCCACACCATTTATAGATCAGATTTTGGATGAGTGTGCGGGTAGCGAGGTGTTCTCCTTTATGGACGGCTTTTTCGGGTATAATCAGATTCAAATTAAACCTGAGGACCAACATAAGACCGCATTCATTTGTCCTTGGGGAACATTTGCGTATCGAAAAATTCCTTTCGGCCTTAAAAATGCCGGAGCTACCTTTCAGCGGGCGATGACCTTGATTTTCCACGATCTCAAGTCCATTATTGAAGTATTTTTGGATGACCTCGCTGCTCACTCTCACATGAGGATGCGTCATTCTTATCACTTGAGATTGGTGTTTGAAAGATGCCGGCACTATGCTGTTAGATTAAACCCTCATAAGTGCATCTTTTGCGTGAAATCGGGTCGTTTGTTAGGATTTATCGTTTCGAAAGAGGGTATAAGAGTCGACCCTTTGAAGGTTGAGGCAATACTTCAGTTGTCTCCCCCGTGAAATATTCGTCATCCTCAGTGTTTGCAAGGCATGGCAAACTTCCTACGAAGATTTGTTGTCAATTTCACCAATTTGACTATAGGTTTCATTCGTCTCCTGAAGAAGGATACTCCCTTTGAATGGGATGAGCGAGCCCAGGAGTCCTTCGATGCACTTAACCGAGCCCTAGCATCGGCCCCGGTGATTAGTCCTCTGGATTTCCTATTATATGTGGTCACGTATTTAGAGACGATTGGGATGGTTTTGGTTCAGGAGGATGAGGAGCTCCAGGAGCATGTCATATATTATCTAAGCCGAAACCTTATTGACACAGAGATTCGGTATTCTCATGTCGAGAAGCTTGCCTTGGCTACCGTACATGCAGTGCAGCATTTGAGACATTATATTCTCCTTCGCCAAACCTTGGTTGTTGCCCATGTCAATCCATTTCAGTTCGTCCTCACACATAGGATGATTGGGGGAAAATATAATAAATGGATTGTCATCCTGCAAGAGTTTGATTTCGAGTTTGTTTCGGCAAAATTGAAGAAATCTTTAATCTTTGCAGAGCTCATATCGGATTTTTCGAGCGAGGCTGAGGAGTCGGTATGTGAAGATACGTTCGTTGATGAACACATTTTCTTGATCTCAATGGCTGACCCATGGTACGGTTATATCATAGTATATTTGCAAACGCAGAGGACCCCTACTCACCTCTCGCGAGATGAGCGACGTTGATTACGTCACGTTTCCAAGAACTACCTCATAGTGGACAGTACTTTGTACCGCCATGGAGTAGATTCCCTTTTACGACGTTGTTTAACTCATGACGAGGCTGAGGTAGTGCTTAATGATTGCCACGGAGGGGGGTGTGGTGGTCATTTATCTGGGCTTGCTACAGCTCAAAAGAATTTGAGAGCAGGATATTTCTGGCCGTCGATCTTCAAGGATTGTATTGAAGCGGTCAAGAGGTGCCACCCTTGCCAGGTGTTTGCACGTAACATGTGCTCAAAGGATGCCCTGTTACACCCTATTATCACCACCGGTCCCTTCACCAAGTGGGGGCTATATTTTATGGATTGCAACCCAGCTTCGGTTGGGGGGCACCATCATATCATAGTGGTTGTCGATTATTTCATGAAATGGGCTGAGGCAATTCCTACAGTAAAATACGACGGTGAGATAGCCGCTCACTTCGTATTCAACCAAATCATCTCTAGGTTTGGGATTCCGAGAGAGCTTGTCACTGACCATGGCTCGCACTTTCAGAATCGTATGATGGAAGAGTTGGCATCCAAGTTAGGATATAAGCAAGAGCACTCCTCTTCTTACTATCCTCAAGCGAATGGACAGGTTGAAGCTGTGAATAAATCCCTTAAGTCCATTCTCCAACGAACCATCGCACAAATCAAGACGAATTGGCATATTATGTTGTACCCTGCTTTGTGGGCATACCGAACCGCGGTAAAGACTGCCACTGGTTTTTCTCCATATCAGCTTGTTCATGGAGTGGAATCAATATTGCCGGTTGAATGTGAGATTCCTTCGTTGAAGTTAGCCGTGGAACTCTTACCAGACACTTCACCTTTGGAGGAGCATTTGGTTCACCTTGAGCAACTCGATGAGCAGCGTAGAGATGCCTTGGTGACTCTAGAGGTTAATAAGCGTCACGTGAAGGACCAATATGATAAGTCTGTCTGTCCAAGAGTGTTTAGTGAGGGATACTTGGTCCTTTTGTGGCATCAATCGAAAGAACCCTTGGGGGCAGGGAAGTTCAATCCTATGTGGCGTGGTCCTTACGTGGTCAAGCGTGTATTAGAGCAGGGTGCCTACGAGTTAGTGGATTACGAAGGGACAGTCTTGGCGGAGCCTAGAAATGGGTTCTATCTTAAGAAATACTATGCATGATCTTTAGCCAAGACTATTTCTTGTATATTATTGTACATCTTTTTTGCATAGTTAGGTATTGTTTATCGTGATCGGGTTTGTGATTAGTTTCCATTTCTTGTGGCAGATGTCAATGGAATCTTCCCCTTACATAGGATTCGCGGATGGTGCAAGCTGTCACACTCAACACTCAGCCTCGACTGCTTGGTTGATTTATACTCCTATGGGTCATGTACTGTCTTCAGGAGGTGTATGTCTACGGCCATCTTCCAACAATGTTGCTGAATATAGTGTCGTTATCGAGCTTCTACGGGATGCCATTTCGCATGGTGTTCTCTCTCTTGAGGTACGTCTTGATTCAGAGTTAGTAGTGTCACAGCTAAATGGTTTGTACCATGTTAGAGATCCGACCTTATTGAGGAGATTCTTACGTGTGAGATTGCTAGAACGATAATTTGAGAACATAACATATATACACATTCCAAGAAATTATAATCAAATTGCTGACTCATATGCTAACTATGTGTTAGATTGGCATTTGTTTCATTCATTATAAATTAATCGTAAACACAATTTTTACACATGTAAATAAATAAACCAATCACCATAAAAAAAAATTATATACATCAAAAATGTGGTAATACATAATGTCATAATGCAAAATTGGGGCTTTGAAAGCCACCATCATATACACGGTAGTACAAAATAGATACACTCCCAGGTGTCTAGTCCTGTGGAGGTGGATGAGGGTTGTGATCATGATATGTCACCACGGCTCTAGCTAGCCACTGGAATAATAGCACCCATGCGCATGGTACACCCACCACTTGTCTCTGCATAGCCTCAGGCAAGTCCTCGACTTGCGCCATGGGAATCCTATGAGTCAGTCGTACGAAGTTGGTATGGATGCTTTGGAGCATTCGCTCCGCATCCACAACAGTGATATTGTCTCCTCTTCCCCTCCGTCTATGACATGGGAAGCCCTCTGGTCGCCGTGGTCCCACATCTGCACATGAATAGTAGATGTCATTATGTATTGTCACCCAAAACCATGTCTTTTTGATTCCATTAATCAAGAAAACACAAAAAAATTAAATACTTCAAAATTTTTAAAAAGAGTAAGGGTCGAGATTCGTTACCTATGTCTCCATATGCTGACCCTGGTGGTAGTGGCATGTCCGGATCTCCTCGGAAGTCTATCCCTACATAAGGGTAGTCCTCTATGGCAACAATCTGTTGCCGCCACCATGGAAAAAGTCTGCTGGATAAGGGTTGGCCACCCTACTGCCCCCCAGTCTGCGCATCACGTCTGCCCAACGTCGTTGGGACTAATCTCGAACCCCGTGGAGAGGAACATCCACTCTAGGGCTCAATCCTGGAACACGCTCAAAGAAAAACATGCTCAAGATACTACTGAACCCGAAGTTCTGTATCCTACCTGCCTTGCACTCACTGAGCTGATGTTTCATGTTGCTCAGTAGGGAAGTGCTCCAGTCATAGATGGTCGGTGTCATGCACTCCACCGCATAGAACATCAATGGCCGAGAGACCTGATGGAGTGATGCTAAGCCTACTATCCTACCCAGCATTAGTAGTATGGCCTTTAGGCCCAATACCTGTATAGCGTTGGTGGGGACTTGGCTCCCCACCTTCTCTGTCTCTGGGTAGCAATACACAGCTATGTACTCGTCGATAGTCATCCCATGACCTGTCCCTCCTCGAGCACAAAGGTTCACCATCTCACCTCGCCGTGATAGACCTATGATAAAATAGATATCCTCCACCTCAATGGTGAGGGACATACCGTCTAGCCGGAAGGACTCTGAGTCCGGATCCCAATAGTCTACAAGCATCTATAGTAGTCCTGGTTTGGCCCTCAAGCCACCTAGGCACCAAAACTTGTAGAGTCTGCATCTTCTTAGAGCCTCTTGAGCCATTGTATCAGCCCTTACTACTTCCTCTACATCAGTGTGCTCGCGTTCTCGCCACTCTAGTACCATCCTACATGAGAGTTTGACCAAAATGTTCATTAGATTCTTATAAATCCTTATGCGCGGTGTCATACGTGGCTGTTTTGAAAAAAGCCGCGTATGTACGTGGTTTCTGGTCCCTTTTTCGCATATAGCCAGCCCTATACGCGGAAAAAGCCTCGATACCGCGTGGGCCGTAGTGCTCATGTAAGTTTGGCCTTTAAAAATTCATTTAATCATGAAAAATTATAAAAATTGTATTGAAATGCAAGCTGAGAACATGAGTAAGTACCTGGAAGAATCGGTTGTGAATTCCGCCGGCTGGATCTCTTGGAATTTGCAGTTGAATATCAGAGCTCAAATGGGTAAAAGTTTCAAATGATTTCTATTTTTTACTATTTATAGAAAAAATTTCAAATATTTGAAAATTTTTACCCCCTTTCCTATAGTTTTGACCGTTTCTGACCTAATCTGTGATGTAGAAGACTAATTTCAGCGCCGTTTTAGCCTTTGGATTGACCCGTTCGTACCGATCTTAGGTATACCATCTATACTAGCATATAGGTTAGGTTCACCACCGTTTTCATTTTGCATGACCTTATGACCATGTCACTATATCCTTAGGTACGAACCCACTCTATTATGTCACGGAACCTTCTTACTGCTATAGAAGTGGCATGATAGGAGTGGTAGAGACTCACCTTACATGGGTACCTTAGTTAGCACCTTATTTGCATTTGGTGCCCATGCCGATGTTTCCCCCTTTAGGGTGTGGGAGTCCGTTGTATAGTATTGCCATGACATTTAGCAAGAGCCTCATACTCCTCTTGATCTTATGCTGGCCGTGACCCCCCGGACTCCCTTATATCAAGTTGTGAATGCATTATCATGAGATTTTCCTGTCTTATTGAGCTTTATGCCGGCTCCCCTGACATTGCGTTTCAGCCATATATCCCGAGCTTGTCTCATGTCTAGCCATGCAGAGCCTTTATTTATATCCTTCGCAGCTTGATTCCCTTTTTACCGAGAGGGGATTTTCCCCCGAGTGTCGATATCCTACACATGTATCCTTGCATTGAGCATAGGTATGTTCCACTGCTTGGAACTAGTTTGTTTGCCTTAAATGACACTCGTCTCCTCTTAGTTTGTAACTATAAAGCTAGTTTATTCTTTTTTCAATCTTTTCAAATAACTGAAAAAGACCAAAAAAATCAAAAAACCAAAAAGCCGGACAAGAAAAGATATTATCTTTGGCAGTTGTCGAGTCGTGTCGCCTTCGAACAGAGCATTGTATATCACATCCATTGGTTGGGTTATAGTTTGACTTAGGAGCTGTACTCGTTATCTGAGTTTTATCTCCATCGACTGGTTAAGCTTCCAGTCCCTATGGAGCCTCTATTGATGCCTCCTGCATCATAGAGATGTCCTAGTTTGTATATCGAGTCTATGCTGCCTTCATTTAGTCACCTTACACCGTTATGCTCTTGTTCGAAGGAAGTTGAAACCTGAGTCGGGCATTCCTCAGTTATCTTGACTTTGCATGTCGGCCATTCCCGGTACAGTTACTGGTTCGTGCACCTTATGATCGATTTCTTCCATATTATAAAGCCTTGCTGAGTACCTCGTGTTGGATGATGGGGGGTGCCCTAATGCCCTCCTTCCAGTGGATTTCATCCCATCGACTTCAGATCATTTATTCTGGGAT
>LPNX010885682.1:50859-190531 GCA_001517045.1 Pseudotsuga menziesii
CCACTTTTTTCCTTTTGATGTGTCATTGACCATCCCTAAAAACATTAGAAAAATGATATATGCAGTCTTTTCCCCGATAACCGTGTACATACGCGGATATTCCCTCTATAGTCGCGTACATCGAGATGTGTGCATAATCCAAAATCCTTTGGAGCGTTCCTTGACTTGGATCTGACTCATATGACTCCTGGCCTTCCATATGCCTTGAGATCACATGGATTCGACCTTTCAGTATCCATTTGAAAAGCTATATAAGGAACCCATTGAGACATTGAAAGCATAAGAGAGAATTGAGAGTATCGAAACTATAGTCCATTGTTGCCAGAACTATACTTGAGTCTGCATGCCTTTGTCCCTTGGAGCACTGTTGTGTTCTTCCCAAGCTTGCCTTTTTCTAGTAAGCTTGCTATCGAAGTGATGGAGGATTGAGGTGGTGGAGTCCCAAGTGGGGGATTCAGTTTCTCTGGTTCGCAGACGTGCCATCAGAGATTGTCACTTGTAATCTCTGATTCATATTAATAGAAATATCTTTTCCTGTCCAGTAATGTGTATTTGAATGAATATTGTATCCATTGGAATATGTCAAATGCTTATACATTATTGATTATATATGCTAGAATAGATCTAACACCATGAAATATAGTATGCTTTTATTGTTTACTTGTTGTTGAGGACGTGCTATAACAATTCAAGCTGAAGATTGGAAAGCTCAACGGGGATCTACTTCAACCGTCCGAAAAAAGGTACGAGGTTCGATCCTTTAGTGTTAGATGTTTTGATTTCTATTGCATATTGGGAAAGATTTATTTTTGGAGTCTAGCTGTTTGTTGTGGTACCCCAAGCCATAGGAATTTCTCTCCGTAACATCCTCCTCCTTCTCTAGCTACTTCTCTTCTCCACTAATGCGCTACACAAGTGAGAGTGTGTATTTCAAATGAGGAGAGCTACACCTCTATTTATATTCATCCGTTCACTTCAATTAACTCATCTGACATGTAGGCTCGAGTTAATCATGTAGGCTCGAGTTGCACATGTAGGCTCAAGTAACCACACTGGGGTGCTAATGACCCACCTTTACAATTAGAGGGGACAACCTCATGACTCTTATTAGTTCTTCCGATTAGAAGCATCGGGGTACAAGATAATACAAGTGGTTCTCCCGGTAGGACCATCAGGGACCACAAAAGATACATAGAATATTCTTCAAAGTTACAATATTTCAACAGATCACTCCTACAATATGATATTATTTCCAAAATATCCATATTATTATGCATCTACACACCAGAAACATCATTGGAGATAGAGAAATCAAATTCCTATTCATATTCTAAAATAATCGCGAATAAACTATGCACATAATTTAAGATAGAAGAATCATTGGAGAATTTTTGCATAGAATGGAAGGAGTTTTTTTCTTCAAAAATAGATATTTGAATGTCTTCTTCTAGATCAACCATGTGATAATATGAGATATTAGAGATCTCATAAAATTCTAGAGCAACATGAGAAGGATTCACTCCAAGGAGGCTTTCTTCAATTCAAATTGACCGTGTGGAAGATTATGCTTCTTCTTCATCTTCAATAATTTGCTTTGCTATAGGAGAGGGAACATAGAGTCTATTATCAAAATTTGCATGTTGGATTTTATCCAAACCTTTTTCAATAGATGTGGTTTTAGATTCATTTCCCATATGACTTCTAGGTCCTCCTGATAAAGTGAAAGTGATGAAGGATTCCTTGGAGGAAACCATGTGGTTGGATGCTCCATAACATATCAAGTAAGCCTTCAACAGAGTGAGGCCTTCCTTTAAGGAATGGAATCTCTCATGTCATTCATTATTCTCTCCATCATCAGACATCTCAGCACCTTGTGGAAGGGAAATATTATTCTGTACAAGGATAGTTTTCAACTGGTTGAGGTTATTCTTCATGCACGAGTCTTCTGGATGAAAACCCCTCATACAATAGGGGCACATTTTATTTTCAAACTTTTTATTCTTCTTGGAGCCCAAATATCCTTTATAATTATTCTAATTCTATTTAGGATTTGAATTAAATGCTTTAGTCTCTTTACCCTTATGCCTCCCTTTAGCTTGTGCATTGGTAGAGTTTGTCACTAGGAGAGCTTGGTTTTTGGAATTCTGGAGGACTCCCATCTAGACCAACTTATATTTCTCCCGTATTAAGGACTTGGCAAAGATATAAAGTGAAGGAATCTTCCGATTGTGAATGGAGTCTCTTCTAAAATGGAATATAGAGACAAATACAAAATACTCAGTACCTAGTTTGCTGAGTATGGAGAGCACATGTTTCTCATCCTTTCTTTCTATTCCACACTGCCTTCATTGAAGTGCAAGAGACTTGAATTTTGTAAAGAATTGTTGCATGGTATTGAAACATCTAGGATTTAAGGCTATCAACTCGTTCTCCAAAAATTGTCCCCGAAGCTCATCTTTCTTTCCAAACAAGACTTCAAGCTTCTCCCAAGCTTCTTTAGGAGTCCTCAAACCTTCAAGGTGAAAGAGGAGGTATCTGAAGATGTGAGTACATAGAAATCCAAAAGCTTCATCTAAGCAGTTCATAAACTTATTTTTCTCAGCTAGATGATGTGGTTCAAACTCCCTTCCCATTATCATCCTAAACAAGCCCTTGTTGCACAAGGAAACTTGCATATCTTCCCTCCAATTAACATAGTTAAAGGGTGTTAAAATCCGGTGTGTGGAAGGTTGAGAATCCATAATTCTCCTTCAGATCAGACAATATCTTCAATCAAGCTACATAGAACTAGTAGGAATTCACTGCAAAAAAAACAATTCTCACTATGTTAGAATCAATCCTTCCCTCTCGACATGTACACTTTTTTAGGGTCCCTCATGCCCACACCTCCACTCTAAATGAATTCAGATAAAGTGAGGCACTCTTTGTGGGACTTCTATGGAAACCCAACTAATTTTGGCATACAATGGAGAGTATACAGTCTTGAAGATTTCATGAGGAGGCTCTGATACCATGTTAGAATTAATATGCCATTGATCTTCAAGTAATGAGTACTATTAGATTCTTAATTATTTGCAGTGAAAAGGAATGAATAATACCCACTTAACAAAACAAATCTCATAGGAAACAAACAATAATTGCTCGGTATAATTATAGTATAAAATTCATTAATCCCAGCTGTATACAATAGTGTTACATAAAGGAGAATTTAAATCATGAGAGATGAATTCGAATCTACTAACTTAATATTGACTACATGGCTAACTAGAAGTGTCTAAATCATTATCAAAGTTCAAGAGGATACCTCCAGATGTCTAATCCAGTATTTCAATCAGTTACAATCAATCAAAGTAGTCTAACTGTAGTGGTAGGTGAGAAGTAGGTGAGAACTAGAAGCTTCCCACATGCATCCATGCATAACTGGCACTAGCTGAGCTAGAGGATATCTAACTGAATGTAACTGAAGAATAACTAATCTTGACTAGTTACCAACTGCCAACAACTGAAGGAGGTTTGTTTCGACACTCCCAATGGCTTCTAAAATGTAGGTTTTGGTCTAGGAGGTTCCTAAACTAATGCATGAAGGTGCAGTCAGTTCTATTTAGCCTCTAATGACATTCCCCACACTCTAGTGAATGGAACATGTGTCCCCATTAGGCCAAGTGGACCCAATGGTAGTAGTGGACCCAATAATAACTAAATGACTCCTAAGTTAGGAAAATATAATATAATAGATAGTTTGGATAAGGGAGGATTACAAATCCTAACACTATGTCAAACAAGAAGCTGCAGATCCAGCAGGAGATGAAGTCAAAGAAAAGCACAAGAAGGACCTAGTCAAAACCAAGATGAGTATTTTCATCTCCATTGGCTCTCACTTGTATCATCCTTGAATAATTCCAATGATATGTTCAATGCAATGGCCATCTTGTACGAAGGAAATAACATCAACATGAATATGAATTTGAGAATGAAACTCAAGGATGTGAATATTTATATATCAGAAAACATTCAATATTAGTTCACAAGGATATCTTAGATAGGAGAAACTAGAAGGCATTTGATAACCATCTGATTCCTTCTTCGAGCGTAGATCAAGATTTTTATGCATCTAGGGACCTCTTTCAATATCACCTCTTGGGCCCTATGCATTGCCAATGTTAATAGGGTTTCTGGATTTCCTACCCTGCCCATACGTATGAATCAGGCATGTGACTATCCCCCTATATTTTCAGTATAGTTGTGGTAGCCTTATTATATTGTCTTTTAGGGTTCATACACAGGTATACCAGAAGGCTATTTCTTGTCTACCTTGGATAGGATTGGAAGGTAAACCTAGTAGAAGGTGTGGGAGGGAATTTGGGTGATTCCTCTTCTTTTGCCTAAGAATAGCTATAGGGACGCCAAGCAACCATCTATCATCTTTCTTTTGGAAGGAATATTTGTTTTCCTGGTTTGATACTTAGGTATTTTTCTAGTGGTCTGTTCTTTGTACTGTTGGTTTCCTGTCAACCTCAGACTTTGTCTCCTTGTTTGAAGCTATGGATAAAACCACATTGAACACCAACCAAGAGATCCCCATGATGGGAACTCCTTTTAATATTCCTATCATAGGGAATGTTGGTGTTCCTTTGATGACCACCTTGAATCTTCATGGATTCACCCTAGGGATATCGGTGTGGTTGTTTTCCACTCCAAATGTCCTGAATGCTCCTGATGCTTCTCAAGTAGGCTCCTTATATCAAGGGCATAAAAAATTTTCTCCCCCTTCACCTGTAGCTTCTTATCCTCCACCTTCTACCTCATGCGGTGAGTACTTATACTAGTAACATACAGTCTAAAAGGAGTAAAAGAAGGAGGAATAGGAAGACGACACATAAGAAAAGGGGTTCCTGTTCAACCTCTACAGGCCAAGTTGAATCTCTCCACCCAAAATATGTGGTTCATGCTAGGGGAACCCATCCAAACTCTGTAGGTCATGTTGGATCTAAGCACTCAACCTCTACAAGTCAAGTTGATCTTCACCATCTAGCCTCTATTGATCATGTTGGTGGGATCTTTCCAACCTTTCCAGGTCACATTGGATCCAGTCACTTAGCCTCTGCAGTTCATGCCGAGGGAACCCATTCAACCTTTGTATGTCAAGTTGAACCTCCCCATCCAACCTCTGTAGGTCATGATGGATCCATCCACCTAGCCTCTGAAGGTCATGCTGGGGGCACACACTCAACTTTTGCAAACCATGTTGATACTTACCATTCAACCTTTGTTTTTCATGCTGGTGGTGCTTGTCCAACCTCTGTAGGTCATGTTGGGCCCAGTCTCTCATCCTCTATAGGTCATACTGGGGGAATTCTATCAGCCTCTATGGTTCATGTTGAGGAAAAATAGTCAGCCACTACAAGTCATGTTGACATTGTTGAAAAGATTAATCATTCAAAACACAAGCCCAAGTTTCCTTGTAAGATTTGTGAGGGAGACCACCTTACTTATAAATCCCCTTCCATTGCAGAGGTATGAAGAGTTTGGTTTCATGGTCATCCTGTTTTTGAACATTTTGAATTTTTTCAACAACCATCCTCTCTTAGTTAGGTTGGACCCAGTCACCCATTCTCTAGTGGTCATGATAGGGGAAAAATCTCAGCCTCTGTAGGTCATGCTGAGAGAAAACAGTCATCCACTACTAGTCATGTTGACATCGTTGAGAAAATTGGTCGTTTGAAGTGAAAAATTTAGTTCCCTTGTAAGATATGTGAGGGAGATCATCTTAATCACCAGTTCCCAGCTATTGTAGAGGTGTGAAGAGTGTGGTCTGAGACTCCATGATTTCCTTCTCCTGAACATACTATAGTTTCTCAACAACCTACTCAACCTTTGGTTGATCTAGTGGCCGAACCATTATTAGCTTTGGTTCACCCCACTCTTCTTTCGGAGAGTGACCCTTATGTTATTGAACCAATGTCACCTTTGGTCAATCCCACTCTCCCTTTATAGAGTGAATTTAATAAAGCGGTTGAATCGATTGCATTGTCGATCAATCCCACTCTTCCTTTGGAGAGTAAAGTGTCTACTAGTCACATTTTCTTCACTGCCAGTTCATAACTTACTGAAAAAAGGGGCACTGAAATCACTTCGAATGAACCCCCACCAAGCTCTAGGATTTCTTACTTTGATTGGGATAGCCTAGTTGAGTTGTGCCTTCCTTTTTATGCACCTTTCCAGATAAAGGTCAAAGCTGGAAAGTACATTATTGCTTGTTTTATTGTTTTGGAAGGAGCCTTAGTTAGTATATTGTCTACTTGTGCTTGGCGAGGCATGGGATCTCCCATCCTTGTGTCAACTGCTAGTCAGTTACTGGAATTTAATAGAAGAACTAGTATAGCCTTGGGAATTATTTCTCAAACACCTATTACTTTGGGTGGGAATATCGTCTTAGTCGACTTCATGGTGATAGAATACCCGTTGGACTTCAATATGCTCCTTGGGCATGATTATGTCCATTACATGCAAGTTGTGGTCTCAACATTATTTTGTGTGATGTACTTTATTCATGGCGAAGAAATTGTCACTATTGATCAGTTGGATTTTCTTGATCCATCTCCTGACCCAACTAGAGTCCAGGTCTTTCCTTTATTAATTCCCAATGTTTCTATAGACATGTTGCAGTTGCAACTATTTTCCCCAAATTTTTTTTCGAGGGTCCACCCTTATTCTTTTAGTATTTAGAAGGCTTAAGGATTTCCATGATTTTACCAAAGTTTCCCCGGGGCCTATTGTTTTTGAAAGATTTGAGTTTTTTGTCTACTTATATCGGATGCATAGTGGACTAGATATCCGATGCATCGGATGCACAGTTTACTACCTTCCCGAAATTCCCATCGAGAGCCTTCTGAGGTTTTCTCCGATGTATCGGATGTCATTTCATCTATTGTATCGGAGACAGTTTTCTGATCTTCTGGAAGCCTATTTTGGAGCGGTTCGGATGAGTCGGGTCTCCTTTTTCCTATCCTTCTCTGATATCCTATTAAGTTGGTGAAATGATCTCGCCGTTGGTTGTGTCTGTTGGAATAAGCAAAGGAGTTACTGGTGCTGCCAATCAATGTTGCGGAGGTATAGTGACGAATCTATCTGTGACCTCACATTGTTCTCACCGATACTGAGATAAGTTAGAGTTTCGTCTGTTGATGAGTTTCTTCCATCCGATGTTCTGGGTATGAAGTGTTGATTCGATCTGATATTATGGGTTTTCCCAGGAGTATGACTCCAGTGGTGCGTTAAATTTTTTTTCCCGCCACGTTAATTGACTCCTCCCATGGTTGGGCTTATAAATCCATAGAGTTTGTATGAGGTTTCATTTTTACCGTATAGGTTATTCATTTGAGTCTGCGTAGCTGTCGATCGCATGTACAAATTATTCGCCAGCGGAGGTTGTTGTTTCTCTAGGTCGCTCGACATATTGTCTCCAGGTAGGAATCGCTCCAATGTTTATATGCCTAGTATTATTATTTTCTTTTGACCACATGTATTGATAGGGTTAAGTATTTATTTCCTCTGTGGGTTTTTCTTTTGAACAGCAGTGGTTTTTCTTTATTTAAGGATTCAACCTGTCTATTTGTGAGTGTCGTTTCATTCGGTTGGCTATTTTCTTTCCCAGTCTCTGTGTGGCCATGAGTGCATCATTGACATTTATTTGGGAAGCAAGGGCAGGGTGAAGATGAGAATTTCACCATCTGCACTGCCCCTTTCATTCTTGCATCGTTTTAAACCCTAGGCTGCGTGGCCATGTCTTAAGTGACGGTGTGTTTTCATGGGATGTAGGAGGGGTGTGTAGATGATAAGGGGTTTTGGGGGTTTTTAGCGGTCTGCAGTTTAAGGATTCTTTCTTTTTCCCCAGTCATGTTTTCTACCCAGAGAAACAAGGTTGTTGTGAAGATCTAGAGTTTTCCCTAGCAGAAGTTTTTCATTGGTTTAGGGCAGATAGGTTTTGCAAGTTTCCCATCCAAAAGGACGTTTGGTTTTGATAGAAGAAAAATTATTCAGCATGCCTATTGATGGGATGGTAATATTCTGGTTGTTTTTATTGTTGTTTTCAATACATAGCTTGCTATAAGTAAGTAGACTAAAGTCATGTTGCATGATTGTTACAGGCTAATCATTAGCACATCAATATGCCATGAAAGCAGAAGAAGAAGGCCCAAGCAGCTGAGGAGGAACCAAAAGTAGAGATAGTAACCAAAGTTGAGGTTATTTATGAAGATACTAAAGCTTTTACTGGAAGATACTAAGGCAGATGTAACAAGGATGATATTGACCAACACTGAGGGGCAGGGTTATGCTGCATATAGCCCAGCCTATGTATCCATGGCTTATAAGTATCCAACACCACAAATATATTTTACTGAGAGTTGGTTGAAAGATATCGACCTATATATGGTAGAAACAATTAAAAAAATGATGATCCTGGGTAAAAACTTCCATACGAGGCCCTCCGGAGAGTACAAGACATCAATCCTCCACACTCTGTATAGGTTCATTGCATTGATGTTAAATAGAATTTTGAGGAGGGATAATGGAAAAAGTTTTAAAATGGGTTGGGTATCGGTGATATTTTTTGTCGCCACCCAAGGTACAATCTTTAATTGGGAAAATATAGTGTCCAACAACTTGTCAGCTTGTATAAGTGTAGCATTGGGAGGAGTGTCCCAGAAGAAGACAAAATTTTATATGAGTTAAATATTGATTGATTGCATTTTATGTACTCAACCATTCCTAGCATTGAGGTGCCAATGGGATAAAGACCGAGCCCTGGTGTATGCTGCCTATCAATTATTATGGGCTCACAAATATTATAGCCATTACAAAGAGAGTTGTAAAAATTTCATTATGCCATTGTATACATTGATTTTCTTGGTTGAATGTAATTGTATGTCACAAGAAGCTATGAAAGTAGTGCAAGAAAGTGAGAACTATTATTTGACAGAGGAAGGGTTGTATTTAAGAATGTATGGTGGTTCAAGGGCTCCTTCCCTTTTACCCAGGTATGCTACCAACTACGTGATTCATAAAGAAGATGTGACACAGTTATACATTGATGGAGTATGAAATTTCCTTCTTTAGCAGAATAAGGCAGTATATCCTGTATTCCCCTTTTTGTAGGTAGTTATAAGTTTTCCAGGGTGAAAACTGCAACAAAATTTTTTAAGGAACTAGAATATTTTCATTTCGGTGAAATAAGCTTCCACAAAAATGACGCTGAAAAGAAAGTTGCCGAGTATTGCACAACAATTGGAGTTCACTTTAAGTATGCTGATTTTTTTGACAAAGATGAGGAGATTTTCCGGAGTGCTCAGAACATGACTGCTTTGAGGAGGATATTTAAACAAAAGATAAATAATGTGGGAGGAAAGGGAAAAGATGCTGATAAACTGTAAAGGCAGGAAGAAGATGCAAAAAAAAGAAGGTAGGAAGAAGCTCACAAGTTAGCATAGGAAGCATAGTACACTGGTT
Organism: Pseudotsuga menziesii; assembly: GCA_001517045.1. Taxonomy (NCBI): domain Eukaryota; kingdom Viridiplantae; phylum Streptophyta; class Pinopsida; order Pinales; family Pinaceae; genus Pseudotsuga; species Pseudotsuga menziesii. The sequence goes on from LPNX010885682.1 coordinate 60,367, forward strand.
GCGAGCTGAAGAAGAAGAAAAGAGAAAGACAACTGAAGAGGTGACAAAAAAGATAGAAGAATAAAAGAAAAGAAAGGAGGAAGAACAAATATAGAGAAGGTGGAAATAAAGTGAGGGATTAACATTAGAAGATGCTAATAAGGAAAAAGAGCAAGCATAAAAGGTAATTGAAGAACTGATAGAAGAGACATGAGAATAACATGACCCTACTAATCAAGGACAGACTCAGTCCGATGCTAATCCATTCGAACCTGCTTTTCCATCTAGTAGTATAGCAAGAGAGAGTCCTCTGATAGTATCTAGAATTGAACCAATTCCTTTTACTCCCACATAAGGAGAAGAAGTGCTCAATTTAAACACCATTTTCTATGGCAAGGTAAAAAAGAGGATTGTTAAAAGAACAGAGAAAAAGGTGAACACTGGAGGTAAGACAGGAGTGATGGTGACCGATAAAATAATGGTTCATGGTACCAACAAAGATCCATGATTAATGTCCAGGGCTGGGGTATCCCTATCCCTATCCACTGAAGATAATATGGAAAGAATAATGATGGATCTAGAACAGTCTCAGAAAAAGGCCACACAGTTGAAAGAGGCCTTGAAGAGAGAGAGAAGTGAAAGTCAGAGTTTGAAGAGGAAATATGAAGACATGATCAGTGAAGTTGAGGTATCCAAGGCAGAGTGCCAGACGCGACAAGAAGGTAAAGATGCTTTGGTGTTGTCCACAAGCAATATACAAAAGGAGGATAAGGTCACCCTTGTAGATTTTGGGAAACTCCAATAGAGATATCAGGTTTTGGAGGCAGAAAGAGATAATCTAAAATTATCAATTGAAGAGTTGAATAAAGAAAAGGGAAATTTAGAGGATAAAGTGACAGCATTGGAAGTACAAAGGACCACTGTAGAAGGGAAAGCTAGGCTATATGAAACTAAGGTAGTAGCCTTGGAAGATCAAAAGAATTCACTAGAAGCCTCATTGAAGACAACTATGGAGCAGAAAGTAGATGTTGAACATTTAAAGAAGCATGCTCTTATATTGAGCAATAAGATTCATCAAATGTAGCTTCAGATGGTGGAAGAAAGGTTTAAGGTTCAATAGATAGAAATAAGGTTGGATGAAATTATAAATACAGCTTCCTACTTCTCAGATAGGACACAAGACATCCTGGAAGTTCTACAAGGACAAATGACTTGGTTGGAAACCAATAAGGAACCTCTAGGAAATATACCCATTAAGGACCCGGAAATGGTAAAGTTGGAATATGAGATGATTGAGTTTGTAGGTAAAGTAATAGAATAATTAGTAAAGATAGTTAAGAGGACAAAGGGTGTTTCTACAGGATTCTATAGGAAATTCCTCCTAACTTACAATCGATGTCAGACCTTTGCCAAGAGGAGGTTCAAAGAGTTTCCCAACCATGAAATTTTTTTGAAGTAGTTGCAGGAGCGATGGCAAGAGGATGAACATGCCATCTAGCTAGTCAAGGGATTGGATGAGAAAGTATTCAAAACTGCAATAGCATCGGTAGCTATTAGAAATCACTTGTTGGAAGACTAGCTTCGATGAATTCCATCCAGAATGGTGAATATAAACTCTCAAGTGGCTAAGCATGAGATTACTATCAGATTTATAGAACCTTCTGGTATTGAAAACATAACAGTAGATGCAAATGTGTGGAAGAAATTTATGGATGAGCAAGCTAGACCATCTTAGTTGGACTATTTAGAACATTTGATTAATGATGCAATATATTGTATTTATTTTGTTTTTTGATTCCATAAGCTAAAGGACAAAATTTTGTAGAGGAAGAGTTAGGGGAAGCCCAAAAGGCAAAGAGGGTAGTTCAAGAGTTTTGCTCTTTGTATAAATATAGGCAAGCCTGATGTAATAGGGACCCTTTTTTTATGATATCTTTGTGCAATGTGATGGTAAGAAGAAATATTTCATATTATAATAAAGAGTTTATATTTTTGGCTAGAGAAAGCACCGTGGGATTTCAAATGCTTGACATGGACTGGTTGAATGTGAACTACTTCTGTTTCATCTTGTTTCTATGAACTGTGAGATCATTCTAACTTATGAATTCTTTCATGTTATGATCATTCTCCTGTTTATTTATGTGAAATTTCCACAATCATATATGAGTAATGAATGTTTTAATTGACAATGAGCTATCTCTTTGTTTATCTGTCTATTTATATTCATGTATTCAAAAATATTAACAGCTATCTGTAGTATTTTAAATGCATGTTATACAACACATTACTCATTATTAATTACAATATTTCTCCCTACAGATAGGTTAGATAGTATTAGTTAGTTTTTCTTTGTTTAGGATTTAGAAGCGAAAGATGTAAGATGAGAGGTAAGAACCTACGCATCACATTGTGACACTCTTCGCTATCTCTCTCGACTGCAGTTAGCTAGGCACTTGCATGTCATACCTAAATATAAAATTAAAAAATACACTTAAACGATGGATCGAGCCGCAATCGATAAAATAAGCTTTAAACCGTTACTTGACTTACGATAGCCGGACCGTAAACCAGACGTATTCCCCATGCCAAACAATAAAGAGCTAATTGGGAACGCTTATTGGGGAGAATCCCTACTGTTTTTACCTGCGATTTTCCAGGCCTCAACAATTTTGGTGCTAGAAGGAGGGCCACCAGTGCATGGATGGACGAGGAAGTTCGTTTTCTAGAAATTTCCCCACCAGTGATAGTTCTGAGACCAGTATCCCGCAAAAACCTACTCCCGAATAAAAGACCATATGGTATCTCTATACCATTGATAACGAAGTGCTTGATGATTTAAGAAGAATTACCAGGGTGTATGCAAAAAATATTGGAGGGTTACCTATTATTCCTGCTTTATTGAGAAGAGAGTATCATAAAAAGGACCATCCTCAATTGCAAGATTCACTGTTAGTGGAAGACCTCGAAGAACTGGTAGAAACAACCTTGGAAGAAGTTGTCCAACCTCTGAACCAGTTAGGACCAAATTCCCCTCACTATTCTCCTTTTTGAACTCCTGTCCAGTCTCCTCCTCAATCTCCACTCATAATCATGGCCAATGTGCATGCAAATCAGCCACCTCCACAACTTGCTTCGAGGGATAGATCTCCTTTAAACCTGGCACCTCCATTGCATGCTATGCCTGATAATTTTGACAAAGCCTTACCCAATTTTGAACCAAATGAAGGAATTCTTGTGAATGATCATTTGCAGAGTTTTTATTTGGCTTTAGAAGGATTGCAAGCAGTAGAACATGAAGATGTATTCTACAGATTATTCTTGGATACCCTGAAGGGAAAAGCAGCTTCATGGTCCTTTTCCCTGCCAGGAAACTCAATCACAAATTGGAATATTTTTGAGAGACTATTCAAAAACAAATACGGAATCCAGAAAACTCATGCAGCTTTAATGAAAGGATTAATTGCTGTAAAGAAGGAAAATAAAGAAAGGGTACATAATTTCACTCAGAGGTTTGCTGCCTACCTAAATAGCTTTGATGCAGTTGACAAACCATCTGAGCATGCCCTAATTGAGTATTATACCTCATCTCTTGGGCCTGATCTAGCCATGTTTGTCAAGAGATCGATTAGACCCACTTTGGTAGATACTTATGAATAAGCTGAGAAGGTGGAGGTGTAAATCGAGAGTATAGAAAACTATCCTATGCAGTCAGACAAAGAAAATTATGGAAACAGAAAGCGTCTATTGTTGACTAAACCTAAAGATGAGCGGTCGCAAGAGTTAGATGGGGTGGTAAAAATGATGCAGCAATTATCAAATAGGGTAATTGATTTGGAAAAAGAAAAAGAGGCTCATAAACAATACAAGTCTTATTATAAAAGGAGAGAAGACAACAGTCAACCCAAGCCTCCCCCACACAGTCCCTCAGCCATGAATTTGACAGATGTAGGAATGGATAATTTTTGCACATTGTTGCTCAACCTCACTCTAAGAAGAATTTCCCACAGTGGATAAATTCTATGACCTTAGTGATGAACCAGTTGTTGGATTCTAAGTTGATAGAAAGTGTGTAATCGGTAAGAGAAAGATCATGAACCAATAGAAACACAAGAAGAAGACACCTTGGTTTTATGGGACCGTGTTTCTATGTTCAACGTAGAAGATGAAGGTTTCCCTGATGAAGAATAAATATCAGAGACACATGTTACAATAAGAAGTCAGAATCCATTAAAAGAGGATAACTTGATACTTCCCAAGATTAAGAAAATTCAAGATAGCATGAAGAAAATGAAGAATAATACTCCAATTGTTAACATACCTGAGTTGGTCATTTCAAGCCAGATCCCCAAGAAAGTCAATGTTCCTATAAAGCCTACTGAAAATAAAACTGAAAATTTCAAGAAAAAATTGATTGAGCATGAAATGGGATATGACATTGTGGAAGACATTAAAAAGGCTAAATCAAATATCTCTTTCTTTGAAATGTGCAATCTACCTCAACAAAAGGAAAATCTCTTAGAAGCACTTGAAACACCCGTGAAGGAACCTCAGAATGATAACCAACCCGAGGAGGAGATTGGTGAATCAAGTTTAGGAGGAAAGTCTAAGTATAGAACTCCAGCCTTTATTCTAACTTTTGAGATTTTCAATTGCAATGTGCATAATTGTTTGGTGGACTCAGGACCATTGGTTAATGTCATGCCACTTTCAGTTTGCAAGAAAATAAATGGTCAACCTAAGCCAACTCCAGGCCAAGTTCTTCAATTAGACAGAACAACAGTGAAAGTGATAGGATAAATGGAAGATGTCCTGATCTGTTTGTCCGTAGATAAGAGGGTATGTCATTACATAGACATTGTTGTAGAAGATATCCTGAATGCTTATGGTTTGGTTTTGAGCCAGGATTGGTCAGCAAAATTAGAAGGATATTTTGCATCAGATTGGTCACATGTGTGGTTTCCCTATAAAGGATGTTGGAACCAAATAAAGGTGTTGAGAGAACCTCAAATGAAGTATAACGTGACTCAGTTGGAAGGAAATAATAAACCAATAAACTCTGTGTTGGGAAACTATTTTATTGAACTGGAGCTGGGAAATTACCAATCTGAAGAAACCAGTAGTATATCAGATATTCAGCCTGATCTCCTTCAGTTCTCAAGGGCTGATAAGATTGATTGTAACATAGTAGATTTAGTTTCAGATGTAGTTAGTAATTCAAATTTAGTAGGAGTAGAAAGTTTTTGGACTCTTTATTTTGATGGTTCTAAAACATTGGAAGGATCTGGAGTTGGATGTGTCCTTATCGATCCAAAAAAATAAACATTCTCTTTCATGTAGATTAGAATTTGAATGCACAAATAACACAGCTGAATACAAATCATTAGTCAAGGGATTGAAAAAAGCAATAGAATTAAAAGTAAAAAATCTAAAAGTGTACGAAGATTTTGAAATCATTGTTAAACAAATTCGGAACAAAATTCACTTCATATCACCACATTTGAAGGCTTACCAAAATGAAGTGTGGGATTTATTAATAAATTTTCATGCATTCTGTTAGATCATGTTTTTGTTTTCCATCTTTTAATACTTTTGTTTATGTTTTGAAGCTTAGTTTTAATTCATTACTCCTAGAAAATTTTGTTTCTTAGGATAGTTTGAATCTTTTTCCTTTAACTTTCATGTTTATACAATTTCTTAGTTTTATTTTTTTTTAAATTTTTGGTTTGATTTCATATTTAGAGGGCTTATAGAATGCTTATATGGAATAAAAACGTCTAAAAAAACATAAAATATTGATTAAGGCTCTTTTAACCAACTTTAAACCTTTATCATGAGTTTAATTTTTGAAAAACATTAAAGTAGATTTTCTTGTAGCACAAGCCTAAAACAAATTGCACACATGCGCTACAAGAAAGTTGCGCAGTTCAAAAACCATCATTTTTGGGTCAGATTTTTGAAATTTTCACACATGAAATGTCATTTATACTGTGTTGATGGATTTGATATGTGTTTCCTCTAGATTGATCATTATGACAGGTGTGGCTACACCAGAGGAATTATCATGAGGGCGAGTCGTGGTGATCTGTTACAGAGTGATGGAATAATGATGGTTGAACATAATGAGACAAAGGTGCCTTGAATTTTGTATCCCCTGAAGTGCACATAGAGAAAATGGAGTTTGTGGCGAAGAACCATCAGTCTGTAATTGAATTTTGAAATAGGGCGAAAAATTAGGGCTTTGAGGAACGGTCATTTTGGAGTTATCGAAGTGGTCAGAGAAGATTGGGGAATGTAATTGGACACTTGATAGTAAAAAATACACAATTCCAGCACCTAGATTAATCACTTTGACAGGTAGGCTGTGAATTGTTACCTAAGTTTATAAATTTGGGGTTTTTTCTAAATAGAGGACTAATGACAGAATTGATGGTAGATTATTAGTTTTTAAACCTAATTTATACTAAATGATGAATTCTCAGTCATGGAATTAAAGTATTTATCAGTTTAAACGAGAGAGTTTAGTTTAGGGTTTTTAGGTTCCCCCATACGGTATTGTCTGTTAGTTTATCAAAATTTGAAGAAATTCAAAGTGTGTTTTATTGACAGAAGCTATTTGACAATAGTTCAAAATGAAAAAGAGTGGTAAGACTAATAGAGCAGAACCTTCAGACATGAGTTGGGTTCAAACCTTTCCAGATTGTGCAAAACTGTTTGCAGAAGCAGGGTGGTTAGTAGTTTTTGAAAGGATTGAAGGTTATCAGTCATAAGTTTCTTAAAAATTCGCTCAATGTTTGGATAAGGATGTAGTGTCTTTTGATACTTTGAAGTTTAAACTGACCAGGGAATTGCTAGTAGAAGCAACAGGAATTTTAGATGAGGGTGAATTCTGGTTCAAAAAGGTGCCTTTCATTTTTGATGCTCAGAGATACCTACTTCCAGATGTAGTAGTAGATTAGGGAAAGGGAGTACCTATTCAAAAGTTTAAGCCAAGATGGATAGAGCCTATCAAAATCCTACAAAGTTATATCACTTGTGAGGGGAGATTTGCTTTTGTGTTTTGGTATCATTTCAGATTCTTTCAACATCTCAGTCATGAATCCAAAATGAATCTCCCATTCTTATTTCTGAAAAGTTTATAGAAGATGTCAAGTAGGGTGAAAGAAAATAAGGATCACACCAAATAATCAGTATTTCATCATGGGCTTATTAAACTAGTTATAAGCACTGTACTTCAGAAAAGAGAGAAGACATGGGAATACTTCTTGTTTTGGTCTGGTTTCCAAACAGAGAAGGAAGAGTAGTCTTAGAAGAGACAGTTAGACAAAGGTTAGAGTTTGATCAAGAAACTTAAAAAGAAAGTCACAGTCAAAGATGAAGAAGCTAGTGAACCAGGACAATATTCGAATCAGGAAGATGAAAACATTGAAATTGAATAGCAAATTAATGTTGAGGAAAATAAAGTTTCAAATCCAGAGGAGAAGGAAGTTGAGCCTATAGAAGATGCTTCTCCTGAAGAATTGAACCAAATTGTAAATGAAGAGGTAAATAAACAGGAACAAACCCCTATTATAGTACTCTTTGAAGATGATGAAAAATCCTTATTTGATGAAGTTAGGGTTCATACTATTGATGAAGTTAGGGTTCACTTTAAACAAGATACATATCCATTCTGAAGAACAAACAGTGTCACGAATAAAGAAAATGAAAGTTGTTGAACTAACTTCAATAACACATCAAGGGAAAGTTTCAAAAATGTTAGGAGAGGTTGGAGCAGTTTGGAGGCCCAAGACAAGGCCAGAGAACAAGCTTAGGTTAAATATGAAGAAGCTATTAAATCCCAAACTGGCTGAGAAAAAGGTTACAGTAATAGAAGCTCCTCATCTCATGAGAAATTGGAAGATAGTGAAGATGAAAACAAATAAGTTTTAAAGGGTAAAAAACCAATAGTTTCAAAAGATAAACTAGTCTTCACTGATACTAAGATCTCAGACATATTCATGGAGGTTTGAAATAATATGATTCAAGAAAAGCAACAAATTGATATAAAGAGTTCTTGTATGGAGAAAAGAGAGGCAATTGAAGAAGCAGTTCAGTGCAGTATCAAGATGAAGAACATTCAGAAATTCCTGAGACCTTGACAGAGCATATGAAGGAGGATGAAGAAATATTCAAGAAGCTGAAAATCCCATCGATGCCAGAAGGGATGAAGCCAATAGTAGAAGGTAAATGCAATGATTCTGAAAAGGAAAATCTGCAAAGGAGTATTAAACAATACAAGCATCAAATTGAGTACCTACATGAAAGAAATGAAGGATTAGTGAATGCAAATAAAAGAATAAGAGAACATTTGGAAGAAGTTAATAGTCACTATCAAGAATTGATTTCAATTTCTAAAGAGGCTCTTAAAAGAAAAAGATAGACAGAGAATCGGTTTACAGGACTAAGACAAACTATCCAGGAGCTGACAAAGCAGAAAGAAGAGCTGACAAAGAGAGTTGCAGATTTGGAAGCAGACCACCAGAAAGCTAGAAGGAAAGCTCAGGATTTAGAGGGAATTGCTCTTTTAGTAGAGGCAGGAAAAGACTTGTAAAAGTACTTTAGGAAGAGCAGTTATTAGTTAGTTTGAAAAAGTTATTTCATTTTTGTATAATGATAGTTTATATTGAAAAATTCGATAGGTGACCTAAAAGTAGTTATGGTTCAGTTATGCAACTGTTTTTGAAGGAACAAGATAAATGTAAGTCTAAAAAAGGACCAAGGGTTCGATTTTTGTTGCAAGAGGAGGCTATCAGGCTGTGGTTTATGAGCTAAGTGTAAATATTCTTATATGTTTTTTATGACTGAATTATGAAATATATGCAACTATATTCCCTTTTAGACTTTTTGACTGGTTTCATTTTTAATTTGTGTTAATTACTCAGTTGGTATACTCATTTCGTGTTTAAAGTTTTTATGCTTGAAATGCTTGCTAATTGTGGGTGGAACTCAGTATTGTGATTATTATGTTTGGATTATAGTTTATATGTTATGCATCTCAGTCTTTCAAATTCTCATGATTTAGTGTTTTCTTTGGTTTCATGAAGTTTCTTCCCTCTTGTATACAAACTGTACAACCAAAACCCTAGAAAAACCTATTTTACTTTATTGTATTTATTGAGATTGTGTTGCCTTGTTCTTTTGTAGTCTGAGAACAATTTCTGGCACTAACACATTCAATATTTCTTTAATGAATAATGATACATTTAAAGGATCCATAATAGATGACGAAGAACATCAAGCGGAACTACAGAACGAAAAATTTCATTCCAAAAGGAGTCAGAACTTTGGAGCATATGTTTGATTTAGACAAGTTCAGAATGCCAACTAATGTCAAGACACATAGATCATCTTTACAATTCGAGTTGATAAATCTAGGGACAGAGGCTAAAACCAAATATGTGAATTTGGGGAAGTGTTGTTCACCCAGTGAGAGGATTAAATTCATCGGTTTATTTAGACAATATAAATATGTATTTTGCTTGGACTTATGAAGAACTAAAAACGTATGACACCAAAATTATACAGCACGTTATTCCAATCAAAGTTGGAGTTAAACCTTATTAGCAGCCTCTGAGAAAGATGCATCCCAATCTAGAACCCCTAATTCAAAGTGAAGTAAAAAAGATGTTGGACGCTAAGATCATATTTAAAGTCAGACATTCAGAATGGGTCTCTAACTTGGTACCATTGTGGAAAAATTCTAGAGAGATCAGACTTTGCGTTGATTTCAGCAATTTGAACCATGCTTTAGGTAAAGATAATTACCCAGTCCCACCAATGGAACACATACTACAAATGGTATGAGGGTATGAATTGTTTTCATTGTTAGATGGATTCTCCTATTATAATCAAGTATTAGAAGTAGAAGAAGATAGGCTCAAGACTACTTTTAGAACCAAGTGGGGTACTTTTGCATATAGGAGAATTCCCTTTGGACTTATTAATGCTGAAGCAACTTTCCAAAGGGCTATGGACATAGCTTTTCACGGTCTGATTGGCCATAGTGTTGTGGTTTATTTAGATGATGTTATGATATTTTTGAAGAAAAGAGAAGAACACGCATTTCATTTGAAACAAATTTTTGAGCATTGTAGGAAATATGGCATTTATTTAAACCCTAAGAAATGTGTGTTTGCAGTCATAGAAGGAAATCTATTGGGTCATGTTATTTCTAAAAAAGGGATCTCCATAGACCCGGAAAGGATTAAAGCCATAGAACAAATCCCTTTTCCCCATAATAAAAAAGGTATGCAATCTTTTATGGGGATAATCAATTTCATGTGAAGGTTTGTGCCAGACTTTGCTCAAATCATAAAACCTTTGCAGCAAATGGTTAAGTAGAGTATGCAGTTCAACTGGACTGATTCAGAGAAGAATGCATTCAACAAGATCAAGACATCCATTTCTCATGCACCATCACTCAAAAGTCCAAATTTTGAAAACGATTTTATTCTGTACACTTTCGCTTCCGATGATTCATTAGCAGCAGCACTTACGCATAAAGAGGACGGGGGAGATGATTTCCCCATATCATTTATGATCAATGGTCTGCAAGGGGCTGAATTGAACTATCCCACGGTTGATAAATAAGCTTATGCAATTTTTAAGGTAGTAAAACAATTCAGGCCATACATACTTAAGAACCAGACCAAAGTAATTGTCCCACACCCAGTGGTATGATCCCTTTTTGTACAAAAGAAACTGGGAGAAAGAAGAGGTAACTAGTTGACTGCTTTGCAAGAATATGATCTTGAATTCAAACCAGCAACCATAGTTAAAGGAAAAGGACTCGGTAAACTAATGGCTGGTAGTCAAAACAATGAATATAACAGCTAGGATAATGAAGTTGAATTACACATGGTGGATGTATGTCCTCTATTCACAACTCCAGACTCCTGGTATAGGGATTTAGTCCATTATCTTCAAGAAGGATATTTGCCAGAACATTGGAATCCCAAGCAAAGAAGAGCATTACGTATGAAATAAGCCTTATATCAGATTATTGATGGAGTGTTGTTTAGAAAGAACTACGATGGAGTCTTTCTTAGATGCTTGGAGCATGAAGATGCAAAGAAGGTTGTAGAAAAATTACATGATGGACCTGTTGGAGGTCACTTTTCAGGAGACACAACAACACACAATATTCTCAGAGCTGGATATTACTAGACAACATTGTTTAAAGATGCTCATGATCATGTTAGAAAGTGTGATACATGCTAAAGTAGTGTTGGGAGGAAATCCAAAGTAGCATGACCGTTGAAACCAGTGATTATCTCGGAATCATTCGAGCAATGGGGAATTGACATTATCGGAGAAATCAATCTAAATTCTTCCATTAGAGGAAATTTCAACTCAAAATGGGCCTCCTAAAAAAAATTAATAAAATAATAAAATAATATTTATTAATTTTGGAGGAATAAAAGAAAAAAACTACTTTTTTGTTTGTATTTTCGACATATCTCCCCGTGTTTTTACTCAAATTTCGATCAGGAGAGCTCGTTGGATGCGGAAGTAAATTATATATCCAACGAGTACCCACTCGTCATACTTTTTATGGACCCCGCTACCCCAAAAACAAGAAATACCTGAAAAAATGTGATGATGATGTCATGATCACGTTTTTCATACCTGAAAAACGTGATCATGACATCATCATCACATTTTTTCAGGTATTTCTTGTTTTTGGGGTAGTGGGGTCCATAAAACGTATGTTGAGTGGGTACTAGTTGGATGTAGAATTTACTTCCACATCCAACGAGCTCTCCCAATTGAAATTTGAGTAAAAACACAGGAAGATATGTCGAAAATACAAACAAAAAAAGTAGTTTTTTTAATGATACCTATCCCCAAATTTATATTAAAAAAGTGTTTAATACCTATACGGTATTTCAAATTTAAAGCAATTTCATTGGCTAACAAATGATGACATGGAATTTGAATAAAAGTTAAAAGGCCCATTTTGAGTTTAAATTTCCTCTAATTATTGCAGCAAGTACATTCTGACGGCAACCAATTATTTCACTAGATGGGTAGAGGCCATTCCATTACGAAAAGTAAACGAGGATGCAGTTATGGATTTCTTGCGAAACCACATTATGACCAGGTTTGGGGTTCCAATTTCCCTGGTTTTTTATAATGTTTCATATTTTTCATCTATTAAATTGACTGCATTCGCAAATGAAAAGGGAATTAAGCTACACTATTATGCAAACTACTATCCGCAAGGAAATGGTTTGGCAGAATCCACAAATAAAAACCTGATTAGAATTTTAAAGAAAATAGTTATAGAAAATCAAAGGAGCTGGCATCTAGCTTTTCCTAATGCACTATAGGCTGATAGATTCACACCCAATAACTCCTTAGGTGTGTCACCCTACACTCTTGTCTATGGGAAAGAAGGTATATTACCTAGTAATATTTTGTTGCCATCCTCTAGAATAGCGCAAGACTCTAGGGGTAATGATAATAAAGTTCTACAAATCCAAATTCATAATCTACTGAAGTTAGAGGAGTCCAGGTCCAAATCCCAATAAAGGTTTAAACATCAACATGAAATGATGAAGATATGGTTTGAAAAACACAAAGCTTGGAAAAAGGAGTTCAAGGTAGGTGATTTGGTTCTTAAGTGGGATCACCCGCATGATGAGAAGGGAAAGCACACTAAATTCCAGCAACTATGGATAGGTCCTTTTCAAATTGCAGCGAAGATAGTCCCCCCAACTTACAAGTTGCGAGACTTACAGGGGTGGGAGGATAACTTACCAGTAAATGGTTTAGTTCTCACGCCTTATTTTTCTTAATGGTTTTGATTTTGTTTTTCTTCTACATAAATAAATGGTTTGATTTGTTTTGTTTGCTTTAGATTAATTTCAGTTGATTTACTTTTACTTGCTCAAGTTTTGATTGCTTGTAAATCTTGGTTTGTTTATGTTTCAATAAATCAACATGACTTTTGGTTTTGGAGTCCATCAAAGTTCTGGATAAACTAAAATGTTTGATCAAGGACTGCCTGCTATTTACCCATACACAATGTTTAAGGATTCTTGAAGACTAGAAAATTATCTGAATAGATTATGAACACATTGAAGTCCTGCTTAATCCATGTTGTTACGGAGAAACATTCCTATGGATTGGGGTACCATAACAAATAGAGTTACCGTAGAAATCAATCCTTTCCCATATGCAAGAGAAACAAAACATCTAACACTAAAGTATCTCGAAACATACCTTATTCTGGATGGTTGATGTAGATCCCCATTGAGCTTTTCCACTCTCGCTTGTATTAGCAATTCGCTCTCTCAACATTCAACAAACAAGACAAGCTTGCTATATAATGGTGTTAGACCTACTCTAGCATATATAATCAATCACATATAAGAATTTAAAAGAATCCATGGATTCAATACTCATTTAAATACACGTTATTGGACAGGAAAAGATATTTCTATTAATATAAATTAGAGCTTACAATAGTGACAACCTCTGTCGGCATGTCTGCAAATCAGAGAAACTGAGTCCTCCACCTGGGCCTCCACCAATTCAATCCTCTATATCTCAATAGAAAGCTCACAAGAAAAGGAAAGCTTGGGAAGAACACAAAGTGCTCCAATGGACAAAGGGATGTAGACTCAAGTATAAGCTTTGGCAACAATGGACTATAGTTTTCTTGCTCTTCAATTCCTCCCCTTTCAATGTATCCAAAGGGTTCCTTATATAGTGCTTCAATGGGGTAATGGAAGGTCAAATCCGAGCGATCTCAAGGAATATGGAATTCCAAGAGACAAGTGACTCAGATCCACATCAAGTAAAACTCCAAAACTATTTGTCCTTTTGCACACGTCTCAATGTATGCGGGTTTGAGGGTCGTATCTGCATATATACGAGAGAATAGGTTTAACAGTTGCGTATGGAAAATAATGCATGTTTTTAGGGATGATATTGGAAACATCAAAGGTACAAAAATGTTCCATGGGGTCCAAAGAGTCTATAGAGGGACAAAGAAGGCCATAAAGGTGTGATCCACCATGCGTGGTAAAATCAGCTGTAACAGATGCCCCCTAATGTGTGAGGTCAGAGGGGTGATACGATGGCCAAAATAAATTACAAGTACATCCTAGAAGTGGAGTGATGAAGAACCAAGTGGAAGAACCATCCATCCAACAGTATAACACAATAATCAAACTCTGCACATAACTCCAAGTACAGATAGCAGTCCCAAATACATAAGAGTACAATGGCCATGAATAGGCATGATACAAAGTATGAAATGTGTGGTCATCGCCACGTACAATATAGATAGATCATAATCTCCATGATAAATATATACAAAGGATCATGGTCTCCATGAAATCTGAAGATATATAATGGATCAAGATTTCCATATTGGCTGAAGATATCTGACATACACTTGAATCAAGTCACGAGAGCTGAAATCTCATGAACACTGGCATGATCAAGGAGGTAGCATATATGAAATGCCACGAATGTGGATGGTCTTCTACACAATTCGCTACAAGTACATGCCATACTATGTGAATAAAGGTGTTGAGGTCAAACATAGTAGTCCATCGTATGATTACCGATCATTGATGTATACCGTTAACAGACGCGATATCACCCACCGATAATGAAAATGGGAATCAAGGTACTAGAGTGCAAACTAACAAGTGTGAATAAATGTGTTGAGGTCGAACACTTGAGAGAATCCATTGATCAAGGGACATTGATGTATTCAAAAACCTGTCGATGGCGAGAGAACCTACCATTGATGACTGCAAGTCTCAAGGCACTCAAAATGACTCTAGATTCCTATCACAGAATAAATGATTTGAAGTCGATGGGATGAAATCCGCTGGAAGGAGGGAATTAAGGAATCCCTCATAATCTAACATGAGGTACTCAACAAAGCTATATAATGTGGAAGGACTTGATCATAATTTGCATGAACCAGTATCAGTACCGGGAATGGCCGACATGCAAAGTCAAGAGAACTGAGGAATGGCCGACTCAGGTTTCAACTTCCTTCGAACAAGAGCATAAAGGAAAATGGTGACTGAATATAGGTCATGGCGATACTATACAAAGGACTCCCACACCCTAAAGGGAAAATGTCGGTATGGGCGCCAAATGCAAAATGAGAACTAACTAGGGCACCCATGTATGGTCAAGCTCTACCATTCACATCATGTCACTTCTAAAAGCAACAAGGAGGTTCCGTGACAAGATAGAGTGAGTTCGTACCTAAGGTTATAATGAAACGGTCATAAGGTCATGCAAAGTGAAAAAATATGTGAAACCTAACCTATATTCCAGTTTAGACATAATACCTAAAATCGGCATGAACGGGTCAAAACCACGGTCAAAATGGCGCTCAAAATGGACTCCTTCATCATCAAATTAGTCCAAAATGGTCCAAAATGGTCAGAAATGGTCCAAAACTATAGAAAGTGGGTAAAAAATTTCAAAAATTTCATTTTTTTATTATAAATAGTAAAAAATTCAAAAATTCCATATCATTTGAAATTTTTACCCATTTGAGATCAAAACTTCCAATGCGAATTCTAGGAGCTTTGTCTGGAGAAATCCGACACCGTTTGTTCTAGGTAACTCCTCATGTCCTCCTCTTCCCATTTCATGTAATTTTTTTCAATTTCCATGGTCCATTTTAATTTTTAGGCCAATCTAAAATAGGTGTTTCGTCCCACACGAATATAGAGTTTTTTTTGTGTATAGGGCTGGCCATACGCAGAAAAACCTCCCAAAAATGCGTACATACGTGGTTGTTTTGCAAACAGTCGCATATGGGGCTGCGCATAAGGATTTTTAAGGTATACAATGACCAAAAATCATTTTTTATGTGCAGGATGGTTCTAGAATGGAAGCATTATGATGTGGTGTACCTTTACTAGGCGGTGCTACAAAGCCGTAATTGGAAGAGTAAGCAGGTTGTTGATACCCATACCCATAGGGTTGATAGTTCTATCCATACTGCGGTCCATAATATTTTCCATGAGAAGCTCCATAAGGTGTCCCATGGGATGTTCCATGAGAAGCTCCATAATTAGGGATATGGGGAACTCCTTGCGATGGACCGTGAGACGATCCAGAAACATGAATATGACCTCTCGAGACAACAGGAGGTACTTGAATCTGAGATACTACCATGTGAGTAGTCGCAGTATGAACATGGCTAGTAGCGATATTCTGGACGGAAGGACCACGTGAATGAGTGGGAGGAAGGGTTGTAAAAAATGCATTCAAAGGAATAGGGTTTGAGGATGAAGGGACATGTGAAGGGATGTAAGTGGTGTTCCCTATGGTCACTCGTCTCGGTTCTAGTATTCGCATATGAATACTAACACTAGGTCTAGGATGGACATGTGAGGTAGCTTCCACCATTGGTATGGAAGGTGCAATGTGACTAGTGCTCCGAAATCTCTTCGCATGGAAAGGAATAGGAGTGCCCTTAGGCGTAGTGCTAGGTTCAATTTTTGACTCAGCATGATGTGCCAGATTGTGTGCAGGGATATCAGGTATGCCATAACAAGTATAACTAGTGCTTGTGGGTTCATGATGAGTCTCGTCACCTGGTAACCAATGCTGGTGACCTGTAAATGAGGGATCATAACCAGAATGTGAAGGTATTTCTAGTGAAGGATCATATACAGGAGTAGAATATACATCCCCAACCTCGTGCAATGGAGAAGACATCTCAGGAATTTCATGCTCATGATCTCCCATTGTGTGTGAATCAATGTGAGAAGTAGTCCACTCAAACTGTCTGTTTCTCTCTCCCAAAGGAGGAGGAGACGTGGAAGGTGAAAGTCCTGCTAAAATATGAGAATGGCGAAGTGTCGTGCCCAAATCCACAATGACTCAAAAAATGAAAAAGACTCTACCTAATTACACAAACCCTAGGAAAACTATCATGCACAGAGCATACACCTATACAATGTAAAGCCAAATCACAAGCAAACAAGGGTAGGATATGTGAGCTCCCGAATGAAGCAGGTATGTCTCACCTAGGAGAGGCTTGAGACTCCCATACACAAAAAGCAGAGGTTCGTAACCAATTATAGTGGCCCTTAGCTTCAACGCATATAGCAACTATACTGTCTGACCCCTAACTGGCTAGGACACCTACAGAATAACCTCTGTGAAGTACCCCCTCAATAACCTAGGTAAGGAAACTAAGGTCACCTCAATATAATCAATGCTCAAGCGGACAGTTGCAGGAGGGATTGACCGTATGGGTAGGGTAGCAAAGCCCAAAATTCTCGAAAGAGCCCCCAGATATGAATACAATCCTAGAAATATCTCTGATGCTACTCAGTTATGACCAGGGGTCATCCCAATCAATAACCACTCACATTGCCTTGTGCTTAACTCCCTTGTAAGAGGAGGATCTTGAGAAACACTAATTATATAAAGGAATTTCACTCTCTCACCTGGACAAACACATAAATGTTTTGTTTAGTGGCCCAGGAGAATTTACTCACAATGAAATATTCCAAGACCCTAAAACCTAATCTTGTTGGTGCACCCTATAAAAGAAAAGAGTGTAATTCATTTTATTATGCGTTGATTTTAATTTTATTATTACTCAAAAGGGAAAATGGTCATGCAACTAATGATGTTATGATGCAACAAGAAGTAAAATGCACACCTAACAATCAATGCAAATGCACTCTGTCGAATGAAAAATGGGGTATGCTACTACGTGAAGTGAAATTTTTTCCTTCAAATGAATATGAAATCATTCCTATATGAAAATCTAACTAATACTTCTCCAAGCAAACCTAATGCAAGTACCATGCAAAATGAAAAATGCAAAAATTAATAACGATGCAAAAAAAACAAATGTTTTTGTATTTTTTGAATTAAAATGAGATAATATAGAAAAATTATGAATCTACAACCCCCAGACTCTGCAAGCACTATCATACAGCACCCAAGCAAAGCACTAATGTAAAAGAGACCTAATGCACTACTCTAAAAACAAAAAATAGAAAAATGAAATGACAAGAACATTCTTAAAAAATACAAACTAAAAAGCATCTCTGGTCAGAAACATGGGTGTATACAGACTCCAGAAGCATCCAAGAAGACTCGGTAATTATCCAAACTCACCAAGCAACACTTAATCTTCCCCCAAAAGGCAAAAATCAGGGCATACATGACTATGTGCAGAAAACCCACGTATATATGCGGATATCCCAGTAAAAACCGCGTGTACACACGGTTGTGCAGACAAAACTCGTGTACATGAAGAAAAAGAGATAAAAAAGAAGGTAAACAGACAATCTGAGAAAAAATTTACTCCTATCAAACACTACTAGGAAAACATGTCCCCAGACCCAACTCAAAAACAGAGAAATCAGAGCAATTCAAGAACATTGAATGCCGATAAAACCCCCAAAGGAAATGACTAGGAACTCCCCAATATGGTCACCAATTCTATTATGGAGAAAAATTCCTCTGGCTTGGGGTACCATAATCGACAGAGTAACCATAGAAATCAATCCTTTCCCATATGCAAGAGAAACAAAACATATAACACTAAAGGATGTCGAAACATACCTTATTCCAGATGGTTGATGTAGATCCCCATTGAGCTTTTCCACTCTCGCTTGTATTAGCAATTTGCTCTCTCAACATTAAGAAAACAAGACAAGCATGCTATATAATGGTGTTAGACCTACTCTAGCATATATAATCAATAACATATAAGAATTTAAAAGCATCCATGGATTCAATACTCATTTAAATACACATTATTGGACAGGAAAAGATATTTCTATTAATACAAATCAAAGATTACAATAGTGACAACCTCTGTCGGCACATCTACGAACCAGAGAAACTGATTCCTCCACCTGGGCCTCCACCACTTCAATTCTCCATATCTTGATAGTAATCTCACAAGCAAAGGAAAGCTTGGGAAGAACAGAAAGTGCTCCCAAGGGACAAAGGGATGTAAACTCAAGGATAAGCTCCGACAACAATGGACTATAGTTTTCTTACTCTTCAATTCCTCCCCTTTCAATGTATCCAAAGGGTTCCTTATATAGTGCTTCAATGGGGTAATGGAAGGTCAAATAATAGTTATCTCAAGGCATATGGAAGGCCAAGAGACAAGTGACTCGGATCCACATCAAGGAAAAATCCAAAACTATTTGGCCTTTTGCACACATCCCGATGTACGCAGGTTTGAGGGTCATATCCGCGTATATACGCGAGAATAGGTTTAAAAGTCGTGTATGGCAAATAATGCATGTTTTTAGGGATGATCTTGGAAACATAAAAGGTACAAAAATGGTCCATGGGGTCTAAAGAGTCTGCAGAGGGGCAGGGAAGGCCTTAAAGGTGTGATCCACCATGCATGGTAAAATCAGTTGTAACACCTGTAAAATAACTAAGGATAGAAAAGTCTAGAATACTATTTTGAGGTTCCATTCATTTCACACTAAAGAATGTCCTAAGGGGGTAATAGAAAAAGACCCATGGAAAGGAAGCAGGGTAAACAATGTATTATATTTAAATAATCCGATGCCACAGTCAAAATCCAAAAGGATAACAAGAGTCAAAATCTCCCAAGAAGCAAATATTTACCAAAACACATGATGAACCACATTAGTGTGAATAAGATTACCAAAGTTATTCTCTGTCCGTGAGTTAAAATCAAAATATCTCTCACACAAAAGGACACTATGGATAGAGGGGCCTGAATT
Source organism: Pseudotsuga menziesii (assembly GCA_001517045.1). NCBI lineage: Eukaryota > Viridiplantae > Streptophyta > Pinopsida > Pinales > Pinaceae > Pseudotsuga > Pseudotsuga menziesii. Next base: position 80,115 of record LPNX010885682.1, read on the forward strand.
AAAATTCAGAAAGAAAGAAATTAGGGAGGACTCAAAATGACCAAAGTCTAGAAGCACCAAAAGAGTGCAAACTAGCATGGGAATGAGGAACAAATGGATATATTTGTTTACCACATGTTATGATCCTGTGGTGTCTAAGTTGGAAGCTACCCAAAGGCAGAGGTAAAATAAAACCCATATTTTCGGCCTCAGAAGAATAATCGATACTTTTGAAACCCTGGTTCCCTTTCTTAAATTTGGACTATCATCAATATTTAAAGTTCCTAAATCTTTCATTCTAGAAATCCAGATATCTTGAAGAAATCTAATAAAGTGATACCACCGAAACAGTGTCTTGTCTCAAAGGATAAGTTGTTCAGAGATCTGTTTCCACCAGGTAGTCGCCAATTGTTGTAGCTACAACTATTTTCCCCAATTTTTATTTATTTTTTAGGGTCCCCCCTTATTCTTTTAGTATTTATAAGGCTTAAGGATTTCCATGATTTTACCAAAGTTTTCCCGGGGCTTGTTGTTTTTTAAAGATTTGAGTTTTTTGTCTTCTTATATTGGATGCATAGTCAACTAGCTTTCTAATGCATCGGATGCACAGTTGACTACCTTCCTGATATGCCCATCGGGAGCCTTTCAAGGTTTTCTCCAATGTATCATATGTTGTTTCATCTATTGTATCAGAGACAGTTTGCCGATCTTAAGGAGCCTAGTCTGGAGCGGTTTCGATGAGTTGGGTCTCCTTTTGCCTATCCTTCTTCGATATCCGATTAAGTTGGTGAAATGATCTTGCCATCAGTTTTGTCTACTGGAATAAGCCAAGGAGTTAGTGGTTCTTCCAGCCGACATTACAGAGGTATAGTTTCAAATCTATCTGCGACCTCACGTTATTCTCGTTGATACCAAAATAAGTTAGATTTTCGTCTTCCAATGAGTTTCTTCCATCCAATGTTCTGGGTATGAAGCGCCAAGTCGATCCGATATTGCAGGTTTTCACAGGAGCATGACTCTGGTGGTGGGTTATGTAGTGAGAATTTCTCCTCACTACAGGAGCAGGAATGGCTCCCTTCTGCATATAGGGCACAAGGGTAGGTTCCTACACTTTGAAAACAGTAAAAAATGAAAGGAAAAATACCATAAATAGAGTATCCAATTAAACTAAGATAATCTAAACACGAATAAGAAAATGGCAACTACTACAAACTAGATCTAAGAGCTAATAACAGAAAAGAAAAGAGGGAGATGAAGCCCTTGTGAACCCCTCTGCAAAAAATGGGTTAGGGTTCCGCCTCCTTGAAACCTGCAAGAAACCTAAGCTACTACAATGGAAAACCTGCAAACAATGTCAACAATAGAACCTACAAATATAAATAACAGTTAGAAAGCAAAAATAATTAAATAAACATGAAAATAGATGTTATACCTCACTTAGGTGGAAATGGGCCACCATGCCCTAGCTCATGGGAGCACCTCTCTCGCTTGGTTGGGAAGCAATGGCTTGATGGGATGGATATGGAGGAGAGGGAGTGTGGGTGGTTTGAGAGGCAAAGGTCTCAAAGCATCCACGGGCAGCATAACAATAGGCAGGGGAGGAGTGTTTTGAGAGTGACCACCCACCCTCCTTTTATACCTTTTCCAAGGGGTTTTAGTGTTTTAAGCCCTTGGTTAGGGTTTTAGCCCTTTTTTTGGGCCTTTAGCCCCTTCTGCCCTAACTTTAGCCCCTTTTAGGGTTTTAGCCCATTTTTTAGGGCTTTAGCTCCTAGGGGGCTATTTTGGGCTCCTTTTTGGGGTTTTTAGCCCTTTTCTTCATCCTTGGGATCTTTTGGAGGTGTGGGGGTCAAATGGAAGGTCTTATGGAGTGATATGGAGGTTGTGAGATGGTGTTCTTGGGTGGCATAGACCATTGAGAGCTATGTGGGGGATTTTTGGGTTAACAAATTTCCCCCTGATGTGTGAGGGCAGGAGCTGAACGTATGGCCGACGAACATCATAGGATTTGTTGTGTAGAGGAGGTGCTTCCAGGGCTGGGACATGGTGGATTTTGGTTTTTGTATTAATTTGGTTCCCATCAATGGGTGAGATACAATAAATGTGTGACATGTATATGGACGAGGCAAAAATTCCCATGCTCGTGATAATGTCAAAAGAATCATTTTATCTATGCTCTAAAATAAAAGAGTCGATCATATACAACTAATGTTACAATGTTGGTTTCCTCTATGTGAGGCTGAATACAATACTGATCTGGTTTATTGGACCCATGGCATTCTCATGGAATGCTATATCTTCATGACTGATGGTCTACTGGATCTGGAACAGTACATAGTTGTATGGACTCACTGATTGAGAGTCAGAGTCTCTGTGGTACAATTATGTTGTATCAATCATAAAGGTATATCGAAGCACTACTGGGGCTTCTGATCACTGTCTCCAACTCAACCCAAAAATAACAAGGGACATAACTTGTTTAGGTCCCTCTAGTGGACTCACCAATGTGCTAGAGTCAGGTGACATCTGGGGTCTTCAACCAAGTATTGTGTGGAACAAACCCTGTATGAATCTCAATGGTGTGATGATGGAGTTGAAGTTGAGCTCGTGAGAAACAACCATCCCAAGAGGCACTAAGGATTCCTCTCAAGTGGTCTATGGAACTCATTAATGATGTTAATGAAACCAAGGTATAGGGACCTCTGGGTCTATCCTCTAGAATATGTGTGTTGGCATCGACAGAGGGAGACCTACCCCTAGTCAAGGAAATGATGTTTCCTTGACTAGGAGAGCGAGGGATAACCGAAAGGTGTGAAGCAATCTGCAGACCGACTCACTGAATCGAGGGGGAGGGGAGGGAAGGAAAAAAAAACTGAATAGGGGTAGAGGGGGAGTGGGAGACTCAAAATTCCTTTGTTCAGAGTATGTCGGCAGGGCAGACCAAGCAATAAATGAAACTTAACTCATGGGAATGGGATCATAGCTGTAATACAAGGAATGTCGCTGCAGATGGGAAGTACTTGGAGGAGGTGGACACTTTTGATACTGATGGGATCCAAGGACAACACATTGCAGAGTACTCTGAACAAAGGTGACCTAATGTGGGAATGTTGCCAAACTGTTTTCTATGGGGTGGTGTCTAGGGACACCATTATGGTATGATCTCATGGATTTTTGGTGAGCCCAAGAAGGTAAGTACTCGATGGTGCTTTCAATTTTAGAGAGTTTGAAAGCACGAAGAAGACTCCAGTGGGGCCTCTTTTTCATTGGTAGTCTCCTGTGCCCGGAAAAGGATAAAAGTATACATAGGAGAGCTCACCCATCCTGGAGGGGATGAGAGAATTCTTTACCATTAGTAGTCCAATCAGGCCAGAAAACATTAAACCTATACTGACTGGACGGTCATTCAAATAATTTTACAAGCATGAATGAAACCAAGTTTGCTCGGTGATCTTTTCTTGTTGAGACGGCTGGAAAAGAGCTTAAAGACAGCCGGTAGTGAGCTTTTTCGTAAAGTGCGGCCACTCTGCTTGAGAAAGAATAAAAGTATGTAGAGGGGAATGACCTTGGCTTGAGTGTGCCAAGGAGGTCCTTTGCATGAAATGGTCTACATGGTCCACAAAAGGAGGTAAACGAGATGATGTAGATGCCCTTTCCTATACTTTAGTGAGCGAGAAAGGAAGCAACTATGCTCGACGATCTTTTCATTGTTTTAAGGAGTCAGAAAAGAGCTTAAAAGAAACTCCAATGTGGTCAACCAACTGCGGTGGCATGAGCGGTGCCCCATGTCGGGATGGTGGACAGAGGTCCAAAGGTCATCCACGCAGTATGGACAGAGTAGAAGGCTCTCAAGCGTACCAATGCATGCGTGGGATAGATCGTGGTAGAGGCTTGCAAGATGGTGCGACAGAGGCATGCAAATCGAGGTGGCTCTCAGACATAGGTTAGGAGAGTGTGTGTGTGTTGTGGTGGATGAAATTGACTACATGCGATGTGAGTGCAAGTCTGGGGGCACTTATATGCCAAATACGTGCAAGAAAAGAAATCCTTTTGTGGACAGTGGTCCAGAGGTCTGCATAAGGTGCGGCAAAAAGAAAAGACAATCTATGTGTTAAAAATAAAAAATAAAAGCTAAAATTACAGTCCTTAACGGTTGGTTCCCCAAAAACTCGCATGAGTAGCGATCGAGAAGTGTGATACAAGTACCGGTCTGTAGACACTTGCATCATCATGTCATGGCTCATAAATCGAGGTGACTTGTTTGAAATGGTTCTGAAATTGATTTGTTAAACATGAGATGATGGTCTCATAAAGAGATATTAATTTGAGCCTGGAGGTGTGAGAGGTGTCTCGAACCGGTTCCGGGTGACTTTGGATTAGCAGCTGATGGTGTTGCCCATGACTTGTGCTAAAAAACGTTGAAAAACAAGAAAGAGAAAAAACTACGCTATAAGGGACTCATAGTGGTGGTATTAGGCATATGCTCTCTTGAGGTGGAGCCTGTTGCACGACTTCTTCAAGAGTCGACCATATGAGTCAGTGAAGAGGTATGCCCCCTTTCCAAGACGAAGGTCATTGGCAAGGCGGGGTGACGAAATCTAGTCTTTTATGGAAAGAACTGATTCCACACTATGGTTTAAAGGGAACGAGATAAAATCAGAGGTGGTCGTACAGATCTCCTTGTCATCATGTAAGTGGTGCTGAGGTAGATCAGGTGGATCTTCCATAGATGACGAGATGGAAAGGAAACTGGTGCTAGCGATCATGTAAATGGTATTGGTTGTGGTTTTTGTGACCTTGCCCCTAGTCTCTGTTGGAGGAAGAGGGGTAGGCTTGGAGATGGGAGGAGTCTTTGATGGACCTAGAGGTAGGTGCAACATCATCTTAATGGGCTGGACATGAGTCAACACATCCTGGGGCCTGGGAGGTAGGGTAGGTGGTTCAAGGTACCACACAGGATCTCCCAGTGTGAAATCCTATAGATTGTGGGTTGCCAAGATGGAATTACTCATGATCTTGGATGGTAGGAAAAGGAAAGGGAAAAGAAAAGGAAAAGGATCATGTTGAGTGGGAATGAACCCCACTATTTTCTTGGTAACTTAGGTTGAGGTTGCAACTGAATTTACGGTTGTGGCTGGGGAAACACCGAAAGAGACAGGTCTAATGGACTGTCGTTGATGGTGGAGACAAGATGGTCAGTTGAACTGGACATCATGTAAATGGACATGGTTTCTGACAAAGGAGGTGGTGGGTGAACTTCTTCGATCAAGGTGATCTCAGTCTCAAGGGAATGTTGACGGAGGTTAGCAAGAGCCATTCAAAATTCGGGCAGGTCTTGGCAATGGTGGGAGTAATGTACATACAAGCCAAAAAGGGTGCAAGCATGGTTTGTCCTCAAGGCCTTGTTCCTAACTACTAGTGCGGTTGGGAGTTCAACCATGGGGATGTTCTCGTTCGTATCCATGGCATCCAAATGCAGACGAATCACTGGGATTTCAGGGCAATTCTGAGTTGGATGGCCCAGTTGTTCGCAAACGGCACAAGGTGGGACTTGTCATGGTTCTGTGGTGGCTTTGGAATTCTTTCCCCTAGCCCTCTTGGGTTGGGCCGATGCAGGTGTGGGTGCGGGGGTTGTCTTGTGTAGTCCAGGTGGAGGGTGAGACTCAACTACAATAGGTTGCACCGAGGTTAAGACAACCTGGGGCATTGTTGGTTGAGTTGGTGGATCAAGATACCACACCATGATCTGCAACGTAAAGTTGGGTAGGCTTAAGGTGGCCATGACCGGCTTGCTCATAACACCAGGTGGGGGAAAGAGGAAGGGAACTGTATGGATTGGAGATGAGCCCACATAAATCCTAGCTGGTTGCATGTGGGGGTGAGATTCTGGTTGCGGCTGCATGTAATGCTGCTGCTACGAGTGATGTTGCAGCTGCTGTTGGCTTTGCGGCTATAGACAATGATGTGGTTGTGGTTGGGGCTATGGCTGCGGTTGTTGTTTGGGTGTAGTGGTGCTTGATGAGACCATGCACAAGTCTACAGTTTGCTTTTGTGTCGATGGTGGTGACATCAATGGGAAAGGAGCCGTCATGGTGGGATCGGTAAACAACCCAGGGCCCACATTCAACGTTGGGGAGGCTGGTGTGTTTTCAACCACAGTGTTGGTTGCAAGGATGACGTTAGCATGTGTGGTCGCCCCTTGCAGCTCAGTGGTGGTGATGGTAGGATTAATGCTGGCAGGAACTATTAACCCTTGTGGATCATGGTAGGTGAGCTGTTCAACCATCACAATATTCCCTTCAAGGGGGAACATCATGAGGCAGAAGACAGTTGATGCAACGGCTCAAATGGCATACATGTAACTCCTCCCAAGGAGGAGGTTGTAATCCAGTTGAGCATTGACGACCTCGATGTCAATCAGGACTATCTTCCCAGCTAACATGATAGGGACATGGGGGAGGATTCCTTGGGCTTTAGTGGGATGTCCATCAAAAGCCCGCAGAGTCATGGAGGACGGTTGCAAAATCAGTGATCCAAGCCTCTGCCAAACCAAGGTGGACATGACACACATGGATGCCCCCTCATCCACTATGCATCGGTGCACAACCAAGTTCCAGATGGATACCGGGATTTGGAAGGTGATAGTGGAGGGCATGCACGACTCTCCGTTCTTTGTGTCAAATGTGATGAGCTTGGAGTCAGAGGGGTTTACTGCCCCTAGGAAAGCTAGTAAGGCTTACCACTGTGTTGGGCATGTTTTAAGTACCTCAAGAACGGACATGGTGGTTGGTGTTTGGGCCAAATCATCCACAATGCTATAGCTAACTGTAGCTCTAGTTGTGGCATTATTGGCAATTCTAGGTATGGGGGGGCACATGAACGGGGGTAACTAGAGGGGTAGGTTGGTTGTCTTAGACATGGATGTTGTTGATGAGTCGGAAGGTTTGGTGGTGGTACCGTATTGATTTCATCTAGTTTGTAAGTTGACCTCTTCAGTGGTCATGGTCATCAGGTGGTGAACACCTATTTCAGCCATGGGCGGTGCCCCCGGAGCGTTGGGATTGGCCTAGGGAGGGGGAGTGGTTGCCACCATTCCTTAGACTAGTAGTGGGTTTTGAAGCACCATGGGAGGAGGTCCTTGTGGTGCCTAGTTATGTTGGGCTTGAGTGGGGCCATTGGCGGCCTGTTGCGCCTCATTTTGAATGGCCTGCTTAGCGCAAGCCATGAGGGAACACTCAAATGTGTAATGCCCATAAACATCACAGAGTGTACAAGGTTGGTTTGTGCACAATAGAGCATTGCATCTTGGTGCATTCTGCTGTGGGGGATTTTGGGTTGGTCGGTTAGCCGTGACATTATTGGGAGGGTTCGGTTGTTGACCGCCTCCCTAGAGTTGGTTATTGCCTTGGTTGCGAGGCCGGTTGTTTCTAGCTTGCCCTTGTTGATTGTTGGGGGTAGGCTGGTTGGGATGGTTTTGTTGTGCAAACACTTGTCCCAACGGAGCGGGTGGAGCGGGGACGGGGGATTGAACTTGTTGCACTGGTGGTGCATAGTATATTTGTGGGGTGGTGGTGCCACGAATGTGGGAATTCGCCCCACATACTATTGTGTTGGCCAAGCCATAACCTGATCCTACCGTGGTGGCACAGGTTGTGCATAAGAGGTTGTTGCTCCAGATTGGGACATCATTCTAGCATAGTTTGGAGCTTGGTTTTGATAAGAAAAATTAGCAGTGTTTCTTGGTTGGGGTGTAATGACAGGTGGTGTCGGTCGAGGCTATGGTTGTTGCCAGACTGACCCTATGATGTCGTGCGCTGTGTGGGATACCCCCGGTGCGTCGCGGTAGGAGGTACTTAGATGGGGAGCGTTTGTAATGACAGTATACAAGTATCCTGACTGGGCATAGATGAGGTCAAATTGTTGGGCCTTCAGTATGGCCTCTTCTTTATATTAGGGAAATTCAGATGCGATGTCCTTTGCGATGGGCGGGAGAAAATTCTTGAGGAACCAATCCAAGAAGATCCTATCATCAATTTGGATCTTACACAAGCTGCGGCGCTACCGCCACTCATGGATATGATCAGTGATGTGAGTGGTAGTGTTTTGGTGACAGGATAGCAGGATCTCCACCCCCTCGTCATATCTGACAGGGAGTTGGAAATATTGTAGGAACATAAAGTCTAGGGAGTTGAAATTGAGGTACTTGGCTTGTGGTAGCTCGATGTACCATTTGGCTGCGACACTTGTAAGGGTGCGTTGGAATAGCCTCAGCCTGATGGAGTCATCTATGATGCTGTTGGATGAGCACCATAGATGGAATGTCATTATATGATTTTGGGGACATTTCCCTGCTTTGCCTTCAAACTTTGGGATGTCCGATGGTAGCTTAGTTGGCATGGGTGGCCAGAAAGCTTGGTGGCGGATGGGATCATTCGTTAATCTAGCCAAGTTAGGCAAGTTCAGATGAGCCATGAAGGGTGGATTTGATCCCAAGTTTATGTGGGATGGAGCCACAATGGGGGTGGGGTTTGCAGGTGCATAATGCATCTACATGGCTAGGGGTACTTGTGGTGGCACCATGGCGAATGGGCCAATTCCCCCAAGTGTTGTGGGTGGGATGGTATGGATAGCAAGGGAATTTCCCCCATGTATGGCAGTAGGGGAAATGTGGGTGGTCGGTGCACTGCCCCCCTGTGTGGCAGGGGGGGCAATGTGTGTGGAGGGGCCACTTCCCCCATGTGTTACCACTAGGCTAGCTTGGCTGGTCACTATTGGTCGTGGAAATTGGCTAATGACAGTCTGCATGACTGTGCTTGGACTTCTTGCCAAGTTGTGGGTGACAGGTTGTGATGTGGACATGGGTCCACTTGCTAAGGTTAGGCCAAAAAATGGATCCGGGTTTGCAGTAGCCATGGGGTTTGATGGTGCGGTGTGGAGGTATGGCTCAGACTAATATGGGTCTGAATCATAATCAAAGGCTATGTGGCCCTCTTATGGTGTGGGAGATCACTGAGAGCAGCTTTGACGGTGCCGATCAAGTGTTCCAAATGGTGGTGGTTCGCCTCTCAGGCGTGAGGAAGATCGTGGAGGATCAATTCTGTTTGCTTTTGTGTATGAAACTGGTGGGTATGAGATTTGGACCCCGGTTTCAATGGATTCCTATTGGCTGAAGGTGGTCTCTCGGCCACCAAGACTACCAGAAGACAATTCTTGGCTTGTTCCTCACGGGTGCTTTCACTCAATCGGAAGGGGTTTTTGCCTGTTTCGCTTGGCAATTCCTCTTAGCGGCCAGCTACTTTGGGGTTCCTATGGTACTCCTCATAATGAGTTTCTGGGAAAATCCCAAGTACTTCCCATAGTTTAAGCAGTCAAGGACTTATGTCCTCAAAGACTACAGAATTGATTGAACTTAGTGTAAATTTGGTAAATTTTAAGGCTTAATCAACGTCATGATTTGAGTTGGGTTAATTATTTGGTATGGTGTGTTGGTTTACATGTTTGTTTTGGTATTTGGTTTGTAATATGGTTTATGAATTCATGGTAGAGCTCATATCATGGTTTTTTATGCAAACATAAAAAAAAAATTTACAAGAAAGTATGGTGATTAAGACTGAATTATTGGCCTAACTAAATGTCTACCTCTCAGTGATATTCTTCTTCAACCAAGAGAAGGTGTTGGGCTCTCAACACAATGGGGATAATACCATCCGTAGATGCTTAGGTCACCTCCCAAGTGCTAGGTTGGTCAACAGGGAGGACGCTTAGCGCCATGAGAAGCCCTCCTTCTCTACCCCCTCTACCTTCCAGGTCACCTGGTTTTAGTGGTTTGAGAAAAATACCATGGAGTGCCTAGATCTATATGAGCTTACCCTTCGTCGTATCCTAGAATACCCAGAAGGGTGATGAATGGGTAGAGGAGGAAGGGGGCAGCAAGATGGTTATTTTTAAGTTACTTTTAGTTAGACTAGTTGATTTTATTAAGCCTTAATGATTGATTTAGCATATACACATTGTTCATGAATTGATTTGCAGAAAGTAAAAGCTAGAATTGAAAGAGACCTGCAATGGTGGACAGAGGTGGCTGGGCTGCACTAACAGTCCTCTGAAACTAAAAATTACTATTAATTAAATTTAAATACAACTTCTGTGTGACAGGTCGCACAATTCTGACCAAATCCAGCAAGGGGGGCATGAGGTTTTTCCAGAAATGAGCGAGGGGGTCGCATAGAATGTGAAAACAGCTGCAACCTCAGCTTTTGGGATGAACTCATGCATGTCTAAGGATTAAGTTCCCCCTGGGTGCACCTGTTGGCTAATTAAGAGTGCCCCAGTCTCACCTTTTCCCCCGATAAGAGCGACCTACTCCGGAAAGGGGTTTTTTGGTGATGCAGGGTCAGATCTGGTCGACAGTAACTAGTACTAGGGTTAGTCTGACTCAGCTCATCCTAGCAGAGGCTTCAACACTGACTAAAATAGGAAATAAAGTAGATTTAAATAGATATAACTTAAGATTTGTGAAAACTAGGATAAAATGGAAAAAACATGAAATTTTTGGCCTAGGGATCCTGTGCGATCGACCAATGGAGTCACCAAAGCTGTAGTGAGAATTTCTCCTCACTACAGGAGTAGGAATGGCTCCCTTGTTCATATAGGGAACAAGGGTAGGTTCCTACCCTTTGAAAATAGTAAAAAATGAAAGGAAAAATAGCATAAACAAACCAGCGAATTAAACTAAGCTAATCTAAACAAGAATAAGCAAATGAAAACTACTACAAACTAGATCTAAAAGCTAATAACAGAAAATAAAAGAAGGAGATGAAGCCCTTGTGAACCCCTCTGCAGAAAATGGGTTAGGGTTCCGCCTCCTTGAAACCCGCAAGAAACCTAAGCTACTACAATGGAAAACCTACAAACAATGTCAACAATAGAACCTGCAAATAGAAATAACAGTTAGAAAGCAAAAATAATTAAATAAACATGAAAATAAATGTTATACCTCACTTGGGTGGAAATGGACCACCATGCCCTAGCTCATGGGAGCACCTCTCTCTCTTGGTTGGGAAGCAATGTCTTGATGGGATGGAGATGGAGGAGAGGGAGTGTGGATGGTTTGAGAGGCAAAGGTCTCAAAGCATCCATGGGTAGCATAACAATAGGCAAGGGAGGAGTGTTTTGAGAGTGACCCCCCACCCTCCTTTTATAGCTTTTTCAAGGGGTTTTAGTGTTTTAAGCCCTTGGTTAGGGTTTTAGCCCCTTTTTTGGGCCTTTAGCCCCTTTTGCCCTAACCTTAGCCCCTTTTAGGGTTTTAGCCCCTTTTTTAGGGCTTTAGCTTCCAGGGGGCTATTTTGGGCTCCTTTTTGGGGTTTCTAGCCCTTTTCTTCATCCTTGGGCTCTTTTGGAGGTGTGGGGGTCAAATGGAAGGTCTTATGGAGTGATATGGAGGTTGTGAGATGGTGTGCTTGGGTGGCATAGGCCATTGAGAGCTATGTGGGGGATTTTTGGGTTAACAGGTTATATTTTTTTTCCCGCCACGTTAATTGACTCCTCCCATGGTCAGGCTTATAAATCCGTAGAGTTTGTATGAGGTGTCATTTTCACCGTATAGGTTACCCATTTGAGTCTACGCAGCTGTCGATCACTTGTACAAATCATTCACCAGTAGAGGTTGTTGTCTGTCCAGGTCACCCACCATATTGTCTCCAGGTAGGATTCACTCCAATGTTTATATTCCCAATATTATTATTTTCTTTTGACCGCATGTATTGATAGGGTTAGGTATTTATTTCCTGTGGGGGTTTCTATTTTTAATAGCAGTGGGTTTTCTTTATTTAAGGATTCAACCTTTCTATTTGTGAGTGCCATTTCATTTAGCCGGTTATTTTCTTGCCCAGTCTCTGTGTGGCCATGAGTGCATCATTGACATTTGTTTGGGAAGCAAGGGTAGGGTGCAGATGAGCGTTTTTCCATCTACATCGCCCCTTTCATTCTTGCATCATTTTAAACCCTAGGCTGCGTGGCCATGTATTAAGTGACGGTGTGTTTTCATGGGATGTAGGAGGGGTGCAAAGATGATAAGGGGTTTTAGGGTTTTTTGGTGGTCTACAGTTTAAGGTTTTTTTTCTTTTTCCTTAGTCAAGTTTTCTACCCATAGAAACAAGGTTGTTGTGAAGATCTAGAGTTTTCCCTAGCAGAATTTTTTTGTAGGTTTAGGGCAGATAGGTTTTTCAAGTTTCCCATCCAAAAGGACCTTTGGTTTTGATAGAAGAAAAATTATTCGGCATGCATATTGATGGGATGGTAATATTCTGGTTGTTTTTATTGTTGTTTTCAATACATAGCTTTCTAGGAGTAAGTAGACTAAAATCATGTTGCATGATTGTTACAAGCTAATCATCAGCACATCAATATGCCATGAAAGCAGAAGAAGAAGGCCCAAGCAACTGAGGAGGAACAAGAAGTAGAGATAGTAACCAAAGTTGAGGTTATTTATGAAGATACTAAAGCTATTATTGGAATTGAGTTGGAGTATAAATGGGGAGAGATATACAAAATGATTTCAAACCATAGTGTTCCAGAAGCAGGGTTTGAAGATCTACCTTTCTATGCCAACATTGAGAGATCATCCATTATGAAGGTGGCTACCGGAACTGAACTTTTCCCCTATTTAGAGGTGATAGGGTGGATTCTTCCAAAGGCAGATGTAACAAGGATGATACTGACCAACACCGAGGGGCAGGGTTATGCTGCATATAGCCCAGCCTATGTATCCATGGCTTATTAGTTACCAACACCACAAATATATTTGAATGATATTTGGTTGAAATATCTCAACCTAGATATGGTAGAAACAATTAAAAAAATGATGATCCCAGGTGAAAAATTTTGTATGAGGCCCTCCAGAGAGTACGAGACATCAACCCTCCACACTCCCTACAAGTTCATTGCATTGATGTTAAACAAAATTTTTGGTAGGGATAATGGAAATTTTTTTGAAATGGGTTGGGTACCAATGATATTTTTGTCGCCACCCAAGGTACAATCTTTAATTGGGAAAATATAGTGTCCAACAACCTATCGGATTGTATAAGTGAAACATTGGGAGGTGTGTCTCAAATGAATACATAATTTTATATGAGTTCAATATTGATTGATTACGTTTTATGTACTCAACCATTCCCAGCATTGAAGTGCCAATGGGATAAAGACCGGGCCTTGGTGTATGCTGCCTATCAATTATTATGGTCTCACAAATATTATAGCCATTACAAAGATATTTGTGAAAATTTCATTGCCATTATATACATTGATTTTATTGGTTGAATTTAATTGTATGTCAGAAGAAGCTATGAAAGTAGTGCAAGAAAATGGGCACTATTATTTGACGGAGGAAGGGTTGTATTTAAGAATGTATGGTGGTTCAAGGGCTCCTTCCCTTTTACCCAAGTATGCTACCGACTATGTGTGTAACCTCCCTGACCCTTCGACCGATGAAGAAGATGCTACCGATACTGATATCTACCCGGGCTACTATCCCCATGAACATACAATGATAAAAATGCATTGAACTAACATACATAGATGTATAACAAATGCAATTATATAGCAAAAGCAAAACCATACATTCAAGCATTTAGTATGTTCATCATTTTCACTAAACAACAAATACAATTGCAGATATGAAATATAGAAGAATACTTATCTTATGAGGAATTCATCCCGCAACCAGCTATGTCCCTGCAATGTTCCACCCAACCATAGGCCAGTGTGCTCCTTAATCGCTTAGTAGCACTGCCACCCCTGAGCTTGTAATGATCCCCACAAGGAATAAGGAAACTAACCAGGCTCACACATAGCCAAGGATACCACACTATTCAGCCAAGCCAACACAGTTGGGTTTATCAGGCTAAGAGTGCACAACAACACATAACCAAGCCAACAAGTTGGCTTTATCAAGTTATCAGGAAATGGAAGCATTGTCTACTAAGCTAGTGGACTCACTGAAGAGATAAGGGGGCCTACACCAGAACTATCCTGAATCCTAAGACATCCACACACACCCAACACAAGTAATCATTCCCTTCTCTGCTGCACAGTCCCTCAAGACATGACTTCCCTTCTAGTGCTATTCAGGGGGTGTAGAGAAGAGAGACATCCCTATAGCTCTGTCTATGAGGATCCTATAACCATTAGGTTTGTCAAGAAAAATACTTTCCACTCCTACACAGTCCAAAGACCAACCCACCGTGCACACACAACAAGACATACAACCTTGGGATTGAAAGGAAAACACCACAGACCAAAACCAGAATGACAGGAATGGTTAACACACAGAGCAAAACTGGAATGGTAATTTGGGTAATACATAGCTCGTACTGAGAAATTTGACTCTAGAGTCATTCTTGGCCCTATCATGGCCAAAATGACTCAACAACAACCTACAACAAACCAAATCGTGGGAAAACCAACAGTGATTTCTCATCTGCATGAGGAAGGGAAATGTAACCTGCGTGGAGGTGAATCAACATGCCCAGACCCACAACGTGAAGAGAAATACACATAGCCAAATACCAAAAATGATAATTAACCCACAACAAACTTCCATCTATTTGAGAGAGAGACCAACATGGATTTCTGATGATGAGGGAAAATGTCCAAGAGCCCAAATCGGGAATAAGAACTACACATAGCCAAATCGTGAGGGCAAGGTAGCTCTCCCAGTTCTCTACGTGAGGAAGAAAAATGAGGAATGGGGTTTGTGGTCTCTTTCTGCCCACGTGAGGGTGAAAATGATCTCCCTGGTGGAGTGTGCATGTGGGAAAGGACTGACAGTCCTTCCACACACCACTGTCCATGCAATGACTGTCCCCCAACTAACTCCATAGTATTTAATTTGGTAGTTGAATGAGAAAATGGATAAAGGGTGAGTAAGAGAAAAGAGGTAGGTGACAACTAAATGGGTTTATCAATTGACACTTGGATTTACCCCAATGGCTCCCAAGGGTTAGATAATCCCCCCCCGCCTTATCCTTAGGAAAATCATGCCCTTTTCATTATGGTTGCATTGACATAGCTGGTTGTGGTTATTTTTAATTAAAATGAATGTTTACATGATGCCAAAATTAATATGTGTTGGATAGCACAATACAGAATCGACAAAGATTTTAATCGCCGTAACATAAAACAATTAAATCGATGGTGGGGATTCTGCCTTTAGCTCCACACCACGATTAATTACAATATATACATCATATACATTTAATGCAAATGGGGTCAAAATCGAGGTGTTACAACATGATTCATAAAGAAGCTGTGAGACAATTATACATTGACGGAGTGGGAAATTTCCTTTTAGAGCTGAAGAAGGTAGTATATCCTGCAGTCCCCTTTTTTGTAGGTAGTTATAAGTTTTCCAGGGTGAAAACTGCAGCAGAATTTGTTAAGGAACTAGAATATTTTCATTTCGGTAAAATAATATTCCACACAAATGACACTGAAAAGAAAGCTGCTGAGTATTGCACAACAGTTGGAGTTCACTTTGAGTATGTTGATTTTTTTGACAAAGATGAGGAGATTTTTTGGAGTGCTCAGAACACGTCTTCTTTGAGGAGGAGATTCAAACAAAAGATAAATACTGTGGGTGGAAAGGGAAAATCTATTGATAAACTCAAAAGGTAGGAAGAAGATGCAGTGAAAAGAAGGCAGGAAGAAGCTCATAGTTTAGCACAGGAAGCAAAGGACTAGTTGCGAGCTGAAGAAGAAGAAAAGAGAAAGATAGTTGAAGAGGAGGCAAAGAAGATACAAGAAGAAAATAAAAGAAAGGAGGAAGAATAAATACAGAGAAGGTAGAAAGAAAGTGAGGGATTAAGATTAGAATATGCTAATAAGGAAAAAGAGTAAGCATAAAAGGCAATTGAATAACTGAGAGAGGAGACATGAGAAGAAAAAGACCTTGCTGATCAAGGATAGACTCGGTCCAATGCTGATCCATTCGAACCTACTATTCCATCTAGTAGTATAGAAAGAGAGGATCCTTTGACAGTATCTAGAATTGAACTAATACCTTTTACACCCACAGAAGAAGAAGAAGTGCCCAATTTAAACACCATTTTCTATGACAAGGTAAAAAAGAGGATTGTTAAAAGAATAGAGAAAAAGGTGAACACTGGAGGTAAGACATGAGTGATGGTGACTGATAAAATAGTGGTTCACGGTACCAAAAAATATACACGATTAATGGACAGGGCTGGGGTAGCCCTATCCCTAGCCACTGAAGATAATGTGGATAGAATAATGACAGATCTATAATAGTCTCAGAAGAAGGTCACGCAGTTGAAAACCTACCTTGAAGAGAGAGAGGAGTGAAAGTCAGAGTTTGAAGAGGAAATATGAAGACATGATTAGTGAAGTTGAGGTATTCAAGGCAGAGTTCCAGACTCTACAGGCATATAAAGATGCTTTGGTGTTATCCACAAGCAATATAGAAAAGGAGGCTAAGGTCACCCTTGCAGATTTTGGGAAACTCTAGCATAGATATCAGGTTTTGGAGGCAGAAAGAGATAATATAAAATTATCGATTGAAGAGTCGAATAAAGAAAAGGGAAAGTTAGAGGATAAAGTGACAGAATTTGAAGTACAAAGGACCACTGCAGAAGGGAAATATAAGCGGTATGAAACTAAGGTAGTAGCCTTGAAAGATCAAAAGAATTCACTGGAAGCCTCATTGAAGATAGCTATGGAGTAGAAAGTAGATGTTGAACCTTTAAAGAAGCATGCTCTTATATTGAGCAATAAGATTCATCAAATGCAACTTTAGATGGTGGAAGAAAGGTTTAAGGTTCAACAGATAGAAATAAGGTTGGAGGAAATTATAAATTCAGCTTCCTACTTCTTAGATAGGACACAAGATATCCTGGAAGCTCTACAGGGACAAATGACTTGGTTAGAAACCAATAATGAACCTCCAACAAATATACCCATTAAGGACCTGGAAATGGTAAAGTTGGAATATGAGTTGATTGAGTTTGCAGGTAAAGCAGTAGAAGAATTAGTAAAGATAGTTAAGAGGAAAAAGGGTGTTTGTACAGGATTCTATAGGAAAATCCTCCTAACTTACAATCGGTGTGAGACCTCTGCCAAGAGGAGGTTCGAAGAGCTTCCCGACCATGAAATTTTTCTGAAGCAGTTGCAGGAGCAATGGCAAGAGGATGAACATGTCATCCAGCTAGTCAAGGGATTAGATGAGAAAGTACTCAAAGCTGCAATAGCACAAGAAGCTATCAGAAATCACTTGTTGGAAGACCAGCTTCGACTGATTCCAGCCAAAATGGTGAATATAAACTCTCAAGCATCTAAGCATGAGATTACTATCATATTTCTAGAAACTTCTGGTTTTGAAAACATAGCAGTGGATGCAAATGCGTGGAAGAAATTTATGGATGAGCAAGCTGGGCCATCTTAGTTGGACTATTTATATCATTTGATTAATGATGTAATATATTGTATTTATTTTGGCTTTTGAGTCCATAAGCTAAAGGACAAAATTTTGTAAAGGAAGAGTTAGGGGAAGCCCAAAAGGCAAAGAGGGTAGTTCAAGAGTTTTGTTGTTTGTATAAATATATGCAAGCCTGATGTAATAGGGACCCTTTTTTCAGGCTATCTTTGTGCAATGTTATTGTAAGAAGAACTATTTCATCTTATAATAAAGAGTTTATATTTTTGGCTGGAGAAAGCACTTTGGGGTTTCAAATGCTTGACATGGACTGGTTGAATGTGAACTACTTTTGTTTCAACTTGTTTCTATGAACTGTGAGATCATTCTAAGTTATGAATTCTTTCATGTTATGAATATGCTCCTATTTATTTATGTGAAATTTCCACAATCATATTTGAGTAATGAATGTTTTAATTGACAATGAGCTATCTCTTTGTTTATTTGTCTATTTATATTCAGGTATTCAGAAATATTAACAGCTATATGTAGTATTTTAAATGCATGTTATACAATACATTACTCATTATTAATTACAGTATTGCTCCCTAGGGATACGTTAGATAGGTTTAGTTAGTTTTTCTTTATTTAGGATTTAGAAGCGAAAGAGGTAAGACAAGAGGTAAGAACCTACGCATAACATTGTGACACTCTTTTTTATCTCTATCAAATACACTTAGCTAGGCACTTTCATATCATGCCTAAATATAAAACTAAAAAAATACACTTAAACGGTGGACCGAGCCGCAACCGGTAAAATAAGCTTTAAACTGTTACTTGACTTACGGTAGCCGAACCATAAACCGAATAGATTCCCCATACCAAACAATAACAATCTAATTGGGAACACTTATTGGGGAGAATCCCTACTGTTGTTACCTACGATTTTCCAGGCCTCAGCACGACACTACCCTGCCACTATTGAGCTATGTGGCCTCATGTCCTTTGCTTTCAATTGCTACTGAGAAACAACCTTTGTTTTCATGCTTACCTTCTCGGGACTTGGTCCCAGCAGTTGACCATGTGAGTCATCCTATATAGACTATGGATCCAACTCTCCACTCTATTGATCCATTTGAAAGTTTAGACATGTGTCCTATCTTAGATGATCTCCTTCCTTTGGATGAAGTTTTCCCGGAGTCTTTGATATAGTTTGACCTTCTTTTGGATGTTGGTTTAGTTGTGACTAAGTCTAACCCTGATTTTATTAGTAAGCCCGATCCTCCCATGGATCAATCTTCTTATATTGGTCTTGTTGAGTCTGATAAGCAAGTCAGTGATCCTGATGAGTTTGATTTTTCTTATGAATTTTTCAATTCCTGTGATACTGAGTTTGTTCCTGTAGACTATATCTCCCCAGTTGATTTTTGTTTTCCTTCTGATGTTGATCTTACTGATTATAAACCCTTGGATATTGGCACTATAGGATCTTCTTTGGTTGATTCTTCCTTGAATATAAATTTTATAGAAGATAACAAAATTGCATGTGTTTCTGTCAAAGTGACCTGCATTGGATCTTTTCTTCTGAATATGATTTTTATGTTGTTGTTTCTTGGAGACAGGATTTTTAGTTGGATTCACAACTGTTTACTGGCCTTGCCTTTTTGTTCAAGCTGTAACTGCATTTTCATGTACCTTGCTCATTATTATGAGCATGATGTCATCTTCGACACTTTTAGCTCTTTTTATAATCCCTCATCTTCGTTCTCATCATCACTTAGCCTTGTACTATTTTTCCTTTGAAACTTGACACCTTTTTCCTTGAGGAGACATTCCCCGAGTGTCTTTATCCTTCTCATGTTCCTTGCATTATGCATAGGTTTTTTTCTTGCACTTGGAACTAGTTTATCCTTCCTATGACACTCGTCTCCTCGCATTTAGAGAATTCTTTCTTCTCTCCTTTGAGCTTGTTAAAAACAGTAAGGAGGTTGTCAGTTGACTTTTTTGGAATCGTTAGAACTTCACGGGAAAGGTATGGAGTTTTCTTAGGCCCAGGTATAACTCCTCAAAATAGACTTGACTACCGAGTAAAGTTGTCCTTTTAGGCTCATTAACAATATGTGAATGGTCATCCACATCGATGGTAGGTTATCACATTTTTGGACCACGTGGAATAATACGAAAAATGAACACTCTCTTTTATTCAGAATTGAGAAGAGTATTCTTAGGAATAGGTTTATCACTTTTTTGGACCTGAGGGACTAAATTTATGGAAAATGAACACCCGATACGAGCTTAGTTTTCTCTTTTTTGTGCTCTAGATGTAAACATGAAAAACATTCTGAGTGTACTTTATGTATTTTTCATGCTCACTAAACCCTAAAGAACAAAGCATAGAGTTTACTGTTGTAAGCCCCATTTCTCGTAATCAAATGGATCTTTCCAAGTGATCTTGAATTCCTTCACACTCATTAAAATCAGGCTATATGTTTCTTTTGAAGGAGCATTGGGTAGGTGGTAATTTAACCTTTTTTGGACCTCCCCAACTAAGTACAAAAAATGTGTTCCTTAGTTCACCTAAACTATGATAGTTTTCTTTTGGATTGTTTTATACTTTTTCAGACTTAGGAGACTAATTTTACGAAAAATCACCCCCATGGAGTCTTCTTTCAATTTTTCAGACTATCTAAACTATGAAAACACCATCGAGCATTTACTAGTTTGGGATCATAAAATACATGAATCAGTGACATTATCAAGCATTATTCTCTCCCCTCTTCAAGCTTGTCAAAAATGAAGAGAGACCTAAGTTCACTTTATTGGACTCGTTAAACCTTTACAAGAAAGAGGGAATGGAAGTTCATTCACATGTATTTTACATCATGGAAGGAAGTCTTGTCTCTTTGGACAAGGCACTAGTTTTGAGTCTATCAATAGTTGGGTCTCAGTTTTTGACCTTATCCTTATTCATAGCTTTTTACTCCTCCAGTTGGTCTCTTTTCTAATTATATGGGGAATATGTCAATGTATCCTACATTACAGATTTGTGTCATTGGTCCTTTCATGTCAAAACATTCCTAAGTCACATTTGTGTTGTGCTCACTATTCAATGATTAACCCTTTGTTGGACATTCTGCATTTTCCTTGAACTTTTGTGTCGGCCATTCCTTGGTATCAGTTCATTACATCATGTCTTTGGTGGTACTTGTCGTGAAATTATGTACCAATTACATATCCAATTAGTATTTGACTTAGATCATGTTGGATGATGGAGGATTCCTAATGCCTTCCTTCCAACGGATCTCTTCCTATCGACTACAACACCTCTTGCTCTGGGAATGAGATTTAGAGATTTATGATAGTACCTTGGGGATTGCAGTCATCAGTGACAATTTCCCTCACTATTTGGTAGTGGGAATACCTTATTGTCTCCTAATTGATGTATTATTCAAGTGTTCGACTTCAAGTCCTTGTATTCACACTTGTTAGAATGTACTAGGTACCTTGGGGACCATTTTCATTAATGGTGGGTTCCCATGTGTTTGTTAATGGTTCTCATTACTGACCAACAATAAAACGGTTTCCTCCATGTTTAACTTCAGCTCCTTTATTCATATGGTTAGGATTTATATCTGTGGGTGGTTTTCATTAAAGACCTTGGGTCGACAGTAGCATCGTTATTTTTTGCTATTGTCCAAGCTGCGCAAGGCCTCGTCACACTTTATATAATTTTTTTTGAGATATATATCCACCTTGTATTCTTGTGGCTATGATCGATTGTTGAGCATGGATCCACCTTGTTCATTTGTGTCCATGTCTCCTTTAGATTTTATATGGCACATTTTTGCATTTTGAGTGACCATGATAGTTACATTAGTTGGATCTGCCTGTATCTTTATGGTGATGACTTGTATGTCCTAGAGATCAGTTTTGTCTGACATTTATCTATCTTCCATGTACTTTTGTTCGAGCCTTTCGATATTGGATTCTCTTCTCTCTCCATACTAAACTTTTTCATTTATAATGTATTTCAGCTATCATCTTCCCCTCTAACCTCATACATTAGGGGGTATCTCTTATAGCTCAAAATGACACATCTCTGTCTGTGACCACTTTCCCATGATTTCGTCGCATGTTGACACTTCCATGGCGACACTTCATGAAAGTCACTGAAAAACACCTATATTGGAGGAACCATATATGGAGTTTTGTAACTTCATTTAACTTCTTCACTACACCATTGCAAAGGTATTTGAACTATATAAAACTTTCTAGAAGAAACCAAAGTTTGAAAATGCACAAAAGTACCCTAAAAATGATAATTTTTTATGTACACGCGAGTTTCGTTAAGAAAACCCGTGTGTTTCACTTTTTACACGTGACCTGTTCTATATAATACTCATGTGTTCCCTAAATACACAACTATTTGCACTAAAAATCGTGTGTCATACATGACCATTTTCATTGAAACACACATGCATCTCCTGAACATGCGACTGATGTCTCTGAAACTTGCGTGTCCGTCCTGTTGATGTAAAAAACAAGATGTTTCTTGAAGTTTAGGTAGTTTGGGTGGTTATGCAACTGAATCCTTTAGTTGTAACTAATTTGTCTTCTACCCTATCTCTTCAGAAACATATAAATAGAGGTAGGGAGTTCCATGAGAGGAGACTTGAACTTTTTCATTATCATGCTGGAGGAATTGGGACTCTCATTTCCCCCACCTTTTCCCTAGTGATCATCTCCTTGTGTTGCATAGCTTGGAGCCTGAGTTCCTTGGAGAAGAGAAGAAGTAGAACCAGATTAAGGTTTCATTAGGTTCTCAACTTAAAGAGAAGGTATATTTGTATTTCTTTTCATGATTTATAAAGTTGTGATGTCCTTCTTCTTCCCAAATCATTGTTAAGTGTGTGTTTGAATCTCTGTTTTGATCATATGATAATGTTAATCATATTTTTATTTCATGTTCCTTTGATTATAATTGCTTTATATGTAGTCATGTTTGTTTTAGGAAGGTATAACTCATTTTTCAGGTCTCTTGGAGCAAGAGGAGCAAGAGGAGGATTGAAGGGATGCTTGGATCAACCTTCGTTTTGCTATGGTATGAACCATTCTAATCTATGAAACTTGCTTATATATACTTGTAGAAATATATGCATCTCTCTTTCAACTATAGCCATAGGAAAATTTTCTCTACAATAGTAACTGGTCAAAAACTGAAAATTCTTAGATTCTGTATCTGTCTTCATAGAAAGATGTGCTCTTCAAGGGCGAGTTGAGGGAGAAATATTTCCTGGATGATCTTTCAAGAGATTTGTTTAGGATGAAAAACCTAGCTGTGCAGTGCTTCCTTTTCAGGGTGGCTCTGATACCATGTTAAGTTTTATCAATTTTCTTAGATGGTATCTTAAAACAAATTACTAGAATATCACTGAAATAACAACATGCACATAAAACATAAGAACACAAGAACAAAAATATTTTCCTCTGGGAAACCACAAGGGAGAAAACCCCACAAAAATTCCTCAGTATAGATCTTGACTAGAGGAGTGTAAAACCCATACAACTACTTCTAACTTCTTTCTGGCACACTAGTTATTCTCTCTCTTGCAAAACTACTTGAGTGAGTGAGTACAAATGAAGGGGAGCACCTACCTATTTATATTCTTTTGTTGACTTGACCTCTAACCTGGTGGGGCCGAACTCACTAGGTATCGGGGATGACTTGTCCAACTGGACACCACAAATAGAATTTATTATATTGACACTTGGGTACTATTGAGATGACTTAAATTTGGAGCTTTACATTGCATAATTCAATGACTCTAACAAGGCCAAAATCATCTATGGAAGGAGGAATACAATACATCTAGAATATCTTACAGAGTTACATTATTTTAACACAGAATCTATTGAAACATTTTCCCATGGATGAGAAGGATGTGGAAGTGGAGTGTACAAGCCTAAATTTCCATTTATTGGTTTACTTCTTGCACACATGACACACCCTTTTACATATTTGGAAACAATATCATTTATTCCAGGCCAATAACAAAAAATTTGTAATTGTGCTGTAGTTTTACCTACTCCAAAATGTCCTGAAATGAGAGAAGTGTGATATTATCTTATCACATATAGTATTTAACTTTGTGGAATATATATTTTACCAAGATGATACAACAACTTGTCATTGATATGATAGTTCAATTCTTCATTCTGATAGCCATGCCTTAATGATTCATAAAATTCTTTAAACTATTCATCCTTAGTATATTTTTCAACATAACTTGCATGTACTAAAGGACTTTGTTGAATGACAATAGAAGCATTTGTTGGAATTCTAGATAGCATATATTCAACTTTGTTCTAAATTCATTTCTTATACTTAATAACCAAATGAAATTTTTGTAGAAAGCCCTTCCACCTGAAATGCCTTGATTATTGTATCTTAGTTTGTGATTGTAAATATTGTAGTGGATGATGATCAATATGTATGATTGTTTATTTACCCATTAGGTAATTTTTCCACTTTTTAAAACTTTGTACTAGTGCATGCAACTCTTTGTCATAGGTTTGATAATTGATTGTTGTTTTAGAGAAAGTTTCAGAATGATAGCATATTGTTAT
Source organism: Pseudotsuga menziesii (assembly GCA_001517045.1). Lineage (NCBI taxonomy): Eukaryota > Viridiplantae > Streptophyta > Pinopsida > Pinales > Pinaceae > Pseudotsuga > Pseudotsuga menziesii. The sequence goes on from LPNX010885682.1 coordinate 104,146, forward strand.
TTTATGTGTCATTAAGACTACCCCCATTGCATAAACACTGGCATAAGTTTCTATCTCAAATAGTTGTTGTAGATTCGATAGTGCAAGTACTGGAGTTGTGCTGATATTTTCTTTTAGTGTGTCGAAGGATTTTTGTTCCTTGTCTTCCTATTACAGAGAGGAACATATTATGGATTGGGGGTATCACAACAGGCAATATGACACCAGAAATCAATATTTCCCAATATGGAAGAGAAATAAACAAATCTAACACTAAGGGATATAAAATCGTACCTTATTCTAGACGGTTGAAGTAGATCCCCGTTGAGATTTTCCAATGCAATTGCAATTATAATTTTCTCTCAACAACAAAAAACCAAAGCAAGCATGATATATATAAATGTGTTAGAGCTACTCTAGCATATATAATCAACCATGTATAAGAAAGTGACTACATCCATGGATTCAATATTCATATTCAAATGTACACGAATTGGATAGGAAAATATATTTCTATTAATAAATTAGAGATACAATAGTGACAAACTCTGTCAGCACTTCTGCGAGCCAGAGAAACCAAGTCCTCCACCACTTCAATCCTCCATCTCTCGATTGCAGGCTCACAAATAAAAGAAAAGATTGGGAAGAACACTATGTTCTCCAAAGGAAAAAGTGATGCAAACTCAAGTATAAGAAAAATGAGGCAACAATGTGTTATATTTTTATCATTTAAGCAATATTATCTTAGGATATTATTTGAGAGAATAACATGCAAAACAATCAATCGCAAGAGAGAATAGACACAAATATTTTCCTCAGGGAAACCATGAAGGAGAAAACCCTGCAACTTTCTCAGGGATAGAATGAGCACCAATGGCAGCAATAAAACCCAAAGATAGAAATATTATCTCCAACAGTTGTTCTCTCTCTCACTTGTTTGAGCACTTCCTCTCTCACTCATGCACCCCAGTTGAGTGAGTGTATGTGAAAAATATAGAGGCTCACTCTCTATTTATACTATTTTCCGACTTGAAATTTACTTACCAGGTCCGACTTCACTAGGAGAGTCTAATAACCCTAGTGCCCCTCAACTGTGGGGAATTTCCCCCCCGATCAACAAGGAGGGTTAACCTAAACTCAATTGTGGGGAATATTTCCCTGAGTTACAATGAAGGGTTGACCTCAATGAACTTACATGACTTTATTATATTAATGAATCTCCCGATAGGAACATCGGGGTACAATGGAATACAAATGATTCTCCTGATAGGAACATTGGGGTACAATATAAGATATACAAGTGAATACATTCTGAATTTACAAATACATCAACACTCCGTCTTAACTAGGAAGGTATTCTCTTGACACAATTCATCAGCACAAGTCTTCGTCACTGGATCATTCATTAAAGTTGGATCATCATAAAAGCTATATCAGCACTGGATCATCATGAAAGCTAGATCATCACTAGATCATCATCATCATCACTGCTTCTGCTATCTCGATTAAATGGTGCTATCTCTCAATTCTTATTGTCATAGGAAGTTCTATAGAGCTAGCCCTTTTTCATGTTGGTTGTAGGCATTGCCTCCATGTAGGTATTCATCAACAACACTTATATCATCGGCATGGTAGGACACACCTACTACCATCTGAGAAAGACTCTAGCACTTACATTCACTAGCATGGTAGGACACACCTACTACCATCTGTGAAAGGATTCAACACTTACATTCACTAGAATTATAGGACACACCTAATACCATCTATGAAAGGCTCCAACACTTACATCCACTGGTGTGGTAGGACAAACCTACTACCATCCATGGAAAGGCCCCAGCACTTACATCCACTTGCATGGTAGGACATAACTACTACCATCTAGGGAAAGGCCCCAACACTTACATCCGCTCACATGTTAGGATACACCTACTACCATCTAGGGAAAGGCCCCAACACTTACATCCACCAGCATGGTAGGACACACCTACTACCATCTATGGAAAGGATCTGCACTTAAATCCACCAACATGGTAGGACACACCTACTACCATATGTGGAAAGGCTCTGCACTTACATCCACCGACATGGTAGGACACACCTACTACCATCCAGGGGAGGGCTCTGTGCTTACATCTGACCATGGGAGGCACCAATATTACCACCATGTCAGAAAGTCTCTACACTTGAATCTGACCATGGGAGGCACCAATCCTACCACCATGTCAGAAAGGCTCTACACTTACATATGAACATGGGATGAACACATCCACCATCCATGTCAGAAGGGAATTGCACTTACATATGACCATGGGAGGAACCAATCCTACCACCATGTCAGAAAGGAACCTAGACTCATCACTTCCCCTTGGAAGAAACCTCGATCTAGAGAAAACTAAGATTCTCTTCTGAAGTACTCAAACTTCACTTTGGCCATTTCTAGCATAGAATCACATCAGGGCTAATTACGTCCAAGGATAACTTGCGAGCTTTTACAAGACTGATTACATACGAGGAAAACCTATAGGAATGTTTACGTCTGAGAAACCTAGAAGTTTATCCAAGATTTTATGCTCATACAACCTGTCTTACTGGCTATGCTAGAACTCCTTCTTCCGAGAGATCTCGATCTGGATCACATACTAGAGCTTCACTGCTCCTCTCTGCATCATACAAAAATGCAAGTTAGATCAATCAAATCAAATAGTAGTTTTCAAAAGAAACATACCACCTCCCAAATAGTCAAGAAAGTGGCAACATATTTTTCCTTGGTTGTACTCAGTTCCATACAAGACTTATTCCTACTAAACCAAGAGATCACACCTGATCTCATACTGAAGCAACACCTCAAAGTTCTCTTCCTATCAATGGAACTTCCTGCCCAATTCGAATCCACATAACCTTCTAGGTTAATATTTTGATTCACCTCATACTTGATCCCACAGACAACTGTACCCTTCAGGTACCTCAGAATATGATTTGCAAAAATAAAGTGAACATGTCTTGATGTGTTCACAACAAAGCAAATATTTGGTCTACTATTCGTCAAGTACATCAAGGAACTAATCATTTGATGATACATTGTGGCATCAACAGACCCTGATGAAGCATCACTCAATAGCTCCAGAATCGATGCCATAGTTGTGGGCATGGTCTTGCATTCCATCATCCTAAACCTCTTTAGGATCTCTACTGCATACTTCCCTTGTCCCAGGGAGATTCCATCCGCATTCTTCCACACCTCCATGCCTAGAAAGTAGTGTATCATATCCAAGTCCTTCATCTTGAACTCGGCAAAAAGTCTCCTTCTTGCAAATTTAATGATTTCCTCTTTTCTTTTAGGAACAAGTCATAGACATATAATAGTAGCATCACTGGTCTTCCACCTTCAACCTTGAAGTAAAGGTTGGAATCCTCTCTACTCTTAGTAAATCCTAGATCCATCAGTAAGCTGTCCATCCTGTCATACCATGTTGAACCTCAAGATATTCTACAGTCACTCCCTTTGAAGTGGAGCACCATTCTCCCTCTTCCTTTCGTACTCTATGTATTGAAACATTCTATACTGGAGTGACAAGTATCTTCCTCTACTACTAATATTTTATGTATCCATCTAGGGTCACTAGATACCGCATCCTATATTTTTATCATTTAAACAATATTATCTTAGGATCTTATCTGAGAGAATAACATGCACATCAATCAATCACAAGAGACAATAGACACAAAGATTTTCCTCAGGGAAACCATAAAGGATAAAACCCCGCAACTTCCTTGGAGATAGAATGAGCACCAATGGCAGCAGTAAAACCTAAAGACAGAAAGATGACCTCCAACAACTGTTCTCTCTCTCACTTGTGTGAGCACTTCCTCTCTCACTCATGTGCCCTATTTGAGTGAGTGTATGTGAAAAATAGAGAGGCTCACTCTCTATTTATACTAGTTTTTGACTTGACAATTACTTACCAGGGCTGACTTCACTAGGAGAGTCTAATAACCCTAGTTCCCCTCAACAAGGAGGGTTAACCTCATTGAATTTACATGAATTTATTATATTAATGACTCTCCTAATAGGAACATTGGGGTACAATAAAATACATATGATTCTCCTGATAGCAACATCGGGGTACAATATAAGCTATACAAGTGAATACATTATGAAGTTACAACTACATCAACAAAATGGACTATAGTTTCCTTACTCTTCAATTTCTCCTCCTTCAATGTATCCAAGGGCCTTAATATATAATGCTCCAAAGGGGTAATGGGGGGTCAAATATGAGCGTTCTCAAGGAATATGGAAGGATAAGAGACAATATATTTGGACTCATATGAGGAAAACTCCAAAAATATTTGTCTTTATGCACACATCCCAATGTACGCAGGTTTGAGGTCAAAAGCTGCATATACACGTGAGTATTGCTTTAAAATTCGCGTATAGGTATAAACATGCAATTTTTGGGGATGATCTTGGAACATCAAAGTATAACATAAGTCCATGGGGTCCAAAGAGTCTACAGAGGGATAGGGAAGGCCATAAATATGTGATCAACTAGGTGTGGTAAAATCAACTATAATGGATTCCCCCTAATGTGTGAGGTCAGAGATGTAACATGATGGCCTAAATACATTATAAAATCCATACCATAAGTGGATTAATGAAGACCAGGTGGAAGAACCAACCACTCGTCAGTACAATACAATGAACAATCTATGCATGTGACTGCAAGTACATATAGCAGTACCGGATACATAAGAGTACAATGTCCATGAATAGGAATGATATACAAAGTGTCATGTGTATTCATTGCCACATACAATATACAATGGATCAATATCTCCATAATGGATGAAGATATCTGATATATATTGGAATCACTCGAATCAAGATCACAAGAGATGAAATTATAAAATTGAGCACATAGATCTGTGTACAAACACACAAATCAAAAGATAGATCAGACAATTTACTCAGCAATTGAAGAATGAAACAGTGAAAAAATGGCTTGCAACTATGAATGATTTCATTAATAAAAAAGTAATTAGATAATAAATTACAATGTAATACAATGGCTAAATATCCACATGCAATTGGAATCCGCATGAGGAAATTTGAATTGACTAGACTCTACTTGACTATAGGTCACTAAGACCTTGTCTAAATCATTATCGGAGTTCTAAAACAAAACTCAAGTGTCTATTTCATTTTTAACTAATGATAAATGACTATGGTAGGTGAGGAATACGCCTCTCCTCCATGCAGCCATGCAAACCTAGTGCTAACTAAATGTAGAGGAATAGAACTGAATGTAACTGACTCCTAACTTATCTTGACTAGTCACTAACTGAACTCAACTGATGAAGGTTGGTATCAACACTCCTAGTGGCTCCTAAATTATAGGGATTGATCTAGGAGGGTCCTAAATTGATGCATGTAAGTGAAATCAGTGGCACTAGGCCTCAATTAGTGTTCTCCACACTTTAGTAACTGAAACATGTGCCTTAATTAGGCCAAGTGGACCCAATCGTGCTAGTGACTAAAAATAGACTGGAAGGACTCCTAATTTAGGCATGAATCCTGATTTAGACATATGAACAAATTGGACAAGGGAGGATTAATAATCCTAACACCCCCCTTGAATGATAACTTGTACAATCTATGGGCCCTGGTAACTAAGATCATAGGGCACCCATTACACCAAGTAAAGTAAAGTAACTACTCAATACAAGGAGCTGAGGAAAAAACCACATGAGAAAAAAGCCCCCCCTCTATCTAAGTAGATAGAATCTGGATTCAAGTTTGAAAAAATTGGAAATATGTTGCTGCAACCTTCATCTCTGTGATGTAGCGAAGCAGCATGAATGGTGTTCTATGTGTTACCACCTAAGTTGTACTTAGTGGTTTTTTATCAAGTGAGCCTGATGAACCAGACAAGGATAACTTGTTCGGACTTAAAAATACCTTTGGAAGTACTTCTGGGAAGTGCTTGTTGTATCATATCACATGTTCATACCCCATGGGGGAATTGTAATAAATGTTCTAGCATGATAATGTCTGTAAAAGAATCGGTCTCTTAGACTTCATTTGTTAATTTGATCAGCCCAGGGTGTTTTTTCCCTTGGTTATTATTGGTTGTTGAATAAACGACTGATAATTTCTGAGTTTTTCACTCCATACCTCCAAAGTTGGGGTGGTCAACTTGGCATTTGGGCCTATTGAGGTTATTAGAGTCTATGTGTCAATGTCTAGACATGCTAGACATCATTTTTGAGTCATATGAACATGTCTAAGTCCCCCTAGGTGTTTGTCAATTTTTCAATTTTTTAGTTTTTTCAGTGTTTTTTATTAAAAATTTAATTTTTCCAAAACTTAGGCTATTTTTTAATAGTTTAATTGGAAAAATTGATTTTGTAATAAAAGTGGGCCAAATAATCAGTTTCAGACATATAGGTGCTCATTTTCAAGCTAAGAGCACCATGTAAACCCATGGACCCACTATTTCCTAGTTTTGAGTGATTTTCCATCACTCAGGTCAGAAAGCCCCAAAAATAAATTATTGATAATTTTAATTAATAAATTGATGAATAATGGAGCAAATCCAAAATCATAGATTAGTGTATTCTCAGTCGATTTGATTGAAATCAGTCAGATCTGAAGCAGATTGACTGGATCTGACAAATCCTTGACTGAAGGAGGTGATCAAAATAGATCCAGAGTTGATATTGAGCATCCTTTATGGGGAATTTCACCCTCCCTCTCCCCTCAACATGTTTTGGGCTCATCTCGATGAGTTTTGGTGGATGCTTCAGTCAACAGGTTGAGGTGTCAGTCAGATCAGCTCTCCGATTGACAATTGCACTCAGTGAGACTCAGATCTGGCTCAATTATGCATAGATCATGCATTTATGGACTCTCCATCAGAATATTTGGTCAATATCCTTGAGATTTACACCCCCTTTGGGCTGGATGGCCTGTATTTTGTATATATCCAGGCACAGCCTCCTCTTCCAAGCGAGTTAGAACTGGGATTGAGGTGCTGCTGCTATTGTAACTCTGTAATTCTTCATTTGAAATAAAGAAAAGATTTGGAGGCAATACGGTGTGGTGCCATTGCATGTGTGGATGATTATTGCCATTGTTTTACTGAGGTAACCTATATCTGTGGTCATTTTTTGCTAATTTCTTGTAGATCTGTGGTTAAGATTGGTAATTAGCTTATTACAATCTTGATAGGAAAGGTGTTGTTCAATAAGTTTATTGACTGTCACTCTCCTTGGATGCATGTTTATAGATCTATATTTATCATGTCCTATAAGCTTATATGCATGTTATCTTGAATCTCTTTGTATGTACTAATCGGATCTCACAAGTTTCTTGGCAAGTTCTTTGATTTCAGCTGAGTTGCAGGTTCATACTTTGGAGAGGATGCTGATATAGTTTTATTCTTCATTCTCCTCAAAAAATTTCAAAGGCATAGTCCCTCGACATTCCACCTGAAAGCTCTACTACGGATCTTCAAGGAAACCAGCACTTTTCTCCTCTTCTTCCTCCCTCAAAATCAAGACTTTACCCGGTTACTTGGTTCAGTTCATAGCTGTGATTTCATTTGGATCTGTTTCATCAAATTAAAATATACATAGATCTAATATTTCATACCTCATATTCTAGATCTTGCACTTATAAAAGTTTCATAAGCATCCTAGATCTAGCTGTAGGGAAATCGTCTTTTTTTTTGCATGAGTTTTAAAGAAAACTTGTAGATCACATGCATTAAATTTCCTTTCTCTGTTATAAAATTTAATATTCTGAAATATCAGTGCAATTTCATTTGCTGCACAAACATCAAGCCAAGATCCCAAGGAAAGTTTGCTTTCCTTGGTTCCTTTTCGTTTGTTTTAGCTAGTCTTAACTTCATTTTTTATGGGATAAGGTAGGCTGATCCAAAGGTACTCTTAAAGTTCTTTTGGGAATTTTTTATTCTAACATGATCACTATATTTTATCAGGTCTGACATAAAATAAAGGAATCTCCTGTCCGAAGTGGCTTTTGGAGCGTTCAAATCCCCCTAGGGGTCTCCCTTTTCACCAAAAAACTCAAAATTATTCCAAAGTTGCAAAATCTTGGTTTCAGCTTGTATAAGGAACAATAATTATCTGAAATATCATTCCTATGATACTGTAACCATTAATAAATAAAATCATTTTTGGAATAGGCTCTTTCGAGCCCATTCCCCATCCCCCCTGGGGGGATTTGCGTCGGTGCCCTTTTCGTCGCTTTTTGCTTATTTATTTTTTTAATAGCATTGATCTAATTTGTAGGGTAGTATAATTGATTTTGTTATTAATTACATACTCCATATATTACATTTCAAAGTAATCGTAATACTTACCCCACGATTTCCCGATTGACCCGAAAGGGGAAAGAGATTCGTGGTAGGATTAATTAAGAAACTAGAACTGCGTATCTATTTTCTTTTTTCTATCATTTGTTTATCAGCAAATTTAAAATTAACCCCTCCTTGATTCCCCGATTGAGATCCACTTGGATTGAAATATTTTCTTGGAGGCTTTTCTTTTAAACAAGAACATCCAGTTTAAAACTTACTAAAATTGACAAGACTCCAGTGTGTATGCTCTGTACTTGGTTGCGGTTCATCCGATCAGTCAAGCTGTATCAAAAGCACTTGGGTGACTAGTATAATTAGGACTCAGTCTCCCCAACTGACAAACCATCAGGTGAAAATCCAACACCTAGATCAAACCTCTACGGTGGCAAAATACCCAAAGGAAGCGGGAACTTACTAAAAAGTGACCTCGGGGCGCCGATCTCTATCACACCCTAACGGGTGCGTTATGAAAAATAGCCCCAGAAACTCCATTTTAGCCCACATATTCCTTGCGGGTATCCATGAAGGTTTAGTTTTGGACATACTCCAAGTACCCTTGGGTATATCTGGAGTCCCCCTTTGCCTAATTTAATCAACTCATACTTCACATTTAACTTAAAACAGACCAAGATGCAATCGCAAAACATTCACTCTAAGCACATGTAAGCACATCGATCTTATTGATTTGACTCCATTTTAAGGCACTGGTCATTTTTGCTTCATATATACATTGTGTATCAGCTTTGTGCTTTCGTGTGTTTATTTTCATATCTCGTCATCTTTAATTGTCTATAGTTAAAATATTCAAACTCCTAAGTAACTGATTCAGTTTAACATCATCACACTAAGAAATCATCCTTAGTAACTTAATAGGGTCTACCCCCCTTGGCTCCGTTAGGAGTTGAGCCTAAATGGAGGAGTCAAGAACAAGGTGATAGCCTTGACTCGAGACTTGCCCCCAAGGACACACCGAGTGGCTTGAAGATTTCTGCCGTGTGACCTAGGTGTGTGAAAGGAGGCAACACTTTTTGGCGCCGTTGCTGGGGATAAATCTTTTTATTCCCGAGTACAACTTCTGTTTTCCTTCTTTTTGTTTTTTCTTTGTTTGATGAATGCTTAGAGTAGATCTTTAATTTTCATCTGGCGACTCCACTAACTTGTTTCCAGTTTTATTTTTACAAAGAAAAGAAAAAAATAATTTTTGTGAAAATATTTATAAATGCTTATTTTTCTTTTTCACATGGCGACTCCATTGAAGGGATAAAACCCTGTTATCTCATAAACTTGTGAAGTTTTGTTGTGTGTAGATGAGCCCATGCGACATGTTAAAACCTTTAAAGCTCATCACTTGACAACTCCACCTTTTCAGTACAAGGTTTAATCGTTGTATCAAATGGATACTATTATGGATAAATTAAAGGAGAAATATGGTGCCCAGTTCACCTTAATGTTTCAACCTATTGATTTCTCAAACATCCCAAGTTTTACTAACTATGGTGAGGGTGTGGGGGATGCATATAACTGGCTTCCACCATTTCATGGAGATTATGGTGACTTGGCCATCTGGCATGTCAAATCTTTCCTTCAGTTGATTGCTGACTTCAATATTCTTTATGAAGACCATATGATGGAAATGTTTGCTAGTACTTTTCGGGGTGAGGCTTGTTGTTGGTTCTATCAGGGCCTTCCTAATAAATGTATAACTTCTTTTCCAAACTTCCTTTGGATGTTTTTAGAGCAGTGGCATGATGGTAGGGGTAGTATGAATGGTTTAAAAAATTTCCTTGAAAAGATCTGTACCTTCTACCTATCTAGGACAGAGTATCACACGGAAGCATATGATGGACCTTTTTCCATGATACAAAGTATTGAAGACTTGGAATCACTTCTTGAACATTTAAGTAAATAGGAGGTCCATGATACTCCCATCAAAAATCATCCTAGAGGTTATTTAAGAAAGGAAGAAATTAAGCGTCTTCTTAAAGAATGTGAGGTATCTCCCAATGCACAGCAAGATTCCGAGGAAGGGAAAATCCAAGATGATCATATTGAAGAGTTTTAGGAGGAGCCCATGATGGAACACATTGCTGAAGACTCTCCTCATGTCACCATAGATGAAGACAATGAAGATTTGGTATATTCTCAAGTGTGTTGCAATGCTGATACTTTTCTAGAAATCCCTCTAGAGAAGTCCACTGAGCAACACATACCAAGTGATCCCATTTAATATGTCCAAAAAATTTCCTTGATTGAAGATAATATTGAAGATCCTCTTCATGATATCATAACAGAGGCCTATAAAGAAACCTATGATAAGATCACTATAGTGTGTGGTGACACTAGACCTTGTTCTCCTCATGTTGATGAAGGTTTGGAAAGTTTATTTCCTTGTAACATTTTATCTAAAGAAGATTGTTATGAATACAAGGAAGACATGGATAGGCAGGAGCATGATGCCATGGATGAAGAGTCCCCCACATATGACATGGATGGGAGTGATGACTATTGGAATTTCATAGATAATCCAACTTGTGAAAATCTTATGGAGAATCCCATCCATGATATGTCCAACAATGGGAGTGTTTATTCAAAAATTTGTGGAAGTCCAATCTACGATACATCCATAGAGGGAAGCAAAGATATGGATGCCTAGGAAAACCTTAGTATGGAAGAGGAGCATTCAGAATTTTCATGTGATCATTCAAAATCATACCATGTAGAGCCGCACAAGGGTATCAGCAATGAAGACATTGAGAAACAGTATTGTGAAAAGTCAGATGTAATGCAGTCAGTGGAATATCAGTCTCAGCCATCTTTTTCACATATAGAGGTTCCTTATGATTTCGAGCTACTTGGGGCTTGTGCAACAAGTTATCATTTGATAAGCCCCGATGATCAGTATGATGATGTAGTTAGTCTACCTCATCATTCTGATTGGTATATCAGTCCTATCCAGTCATGGATAGAAGCAGTCTGCATGAGCATATACAAGTTTGGGAAGAATTTTTATGACATTGTTCATGCCTATGATCTCCCATCCATCCCGCCCATCCTGAATTATCACGTAGGTATGCATTTTATGAATAAGGTATCCTTACTTTGGCTGGTAACCAAAGACAAGGAAATTTTTTTTATGTTAATAAAATGCTTAGGTGGTTACATTGGATTTCTGATTACACTTAACCCTTTTTATATCATGCTTAGAGTAGGAAAATAAGCTCCTTGAAAATGAGCATTTACTTTTTGCATTTCTACTTAGCTATAATAAAACTTTGCTTCTTTTAGTTAGTTACATTTATGTTGTGCAAACAAATCAGCTTAATGTTTCATTTGGTTTTCTATAAAACTTGTGCTACTAAGCTTTTTCTTGTCAACTGGAGATGTTTTTACAGGGTATATAAACCAAATATTCTAGTGTTCTTGTATCCTCTCCTTTCCTTAAAGACCAGATCGAGCACACGTCCCGCAGTTGGAGCCAGAATGTTACCACCTAAGTTGTACTTAGTGGTTTTTTATCAAGTGAGCCTGATGAACCGGACAAGGATAACTTGTTCGGACTTAAAAAGACCTTTGGAAGTACTTTTCGGAAGTGCTTGTTGTATCATATCACATGTTCATGCCCCATGGGGGAATTGTAATAAATGTTCTAGCATGATAGTGTCTATAAAATAATCGGTCTCTTAGACTTCATTTGTCAATCCGATCATCCCAGGGTGTTTTTTCCCTTGGTTATTATTGGTTGTTGAATAAATGACTGATAATTTCTGAGTTTTTCACTCCATACCTCCAAAGTTGGGGTGGTCAGCTTGGAATTTGGGCCTATTGAGGTTATTAGAGTCTATGTGTCAATGTATAGACATGCTAGACATCATTTTTGAGTCATATGAACATGTCTAAGTCCCCCTAGGTGTTTGTCAACTTTTCAATTTTTTAGTTTTTTCTGTGTTTTTTATTAAATTTTAATTTTTCCAAAACTTAGGCTATTTTTTAATAGTTTAATTGGAAAAATTGATTTTGTAATAAAAGTGGGCCAAATAATCAGTTTCAGTCATGTAGGTGCTCATTTTCAAGCTAAGAGCACCATGTAAACCCATGGACCCACTATTTCCTAGTTTTGAGTGATTTTCCATCACTCAGGTCAAAAAGCCCCAAAAATAAATTATTGATTATTTTAATTAATAAATTGATGAATAATGGAGCAAATACAAAATCATAGATCAGTGGATTCTCAGCCGATTTGATTGAAATCAGTCAGATCTGAAGCAGATTGACTAGATCTGACAAATCCTTGATTGAAGGAGGTGATCAAATCAGATCTAGAGTTGATCTTGATCACCCTTTATGGGGAATTTAGCCCTCCCTCTCTCCTCAACACATTTTTGGCTCATCTGGATGAATTTTGGTGGATGCTTCAGTCAACAGGTTGAGGTGTCAGTCAGATCAGCTCTCTGATTGACAATTGCACTCAGTGAGACTCAGATCTGGCTCAGTTAGACATAGATCAGGCATTGATGGACTCTCCATCAGCATATTTGGTCAATATCCTTGATATTTGCGCCCCCCTTGGGCTGGATGGCCTGTATTTTGTATATATCCAGGCATAGCCTCCTCTTCCAAGCGAGTTAGAACTATGATTGAGGTGCTGTTGCTATTGTAACTCTGTAATTCTTCATTTGAAATAAATAAAAGCTTTGGAGGCAATACGGTGTGGTGCCATTGCATGTGTGGATGATTATTGCCATTGTTTTACTGAGGTTACATGTATCTGTGGTCATTTTTTGCTAATTTCTTGTAGATCTGTGGTTAAGATTGGTAATTAGCTTATTACAATCTTGATAGGAAAGGTGTTGTTCAATAAGTTTATTGACTATCACTCTCCTTGGATGCATGTTTAGAGATCTAGATTTAGCATGTCCTATAAGCTTATATGCATGTTATCTTGAATCTCTTTGTATGTACTAATCGGATCTCACAAGTTTCTTGGCAAGTTCTTTGATTTCAGCTGAGTTGCAGGTTCATACTTTGGAGAGGATGCTGATATAGTTTGCTTCTTCATTCTCCTCAAAAAATTTCAAAGGCATAGTCCCTCGACATTCCACTTGAAATCTCTACTGCGGATCTTCAAGGAAACCAACACTTTTCTCCTGTTCTTCCTCCCTCAAAATCAACACTTTACCCGGTTACTTGGTTCAGTTCATAGCTGTGATTTCATTTGGATATGTTTCATCAAAGTAAAATATACATAGATATAATATTTCATAGCTCATATCCTAGATATTGCACTTAAAAAAGTTTCATAAGCATCCTAGATCTAGCTGTAGGGAAATCGTCTTTTTTTTTGCATGAGTTTTGAAGAAAACTTGTAGATCACATGCATTAGATTTCCTTTCGATTTTATAAAATTTAATATTCTGAAATATCAGTGCACTTTCATTGGCTTCACAAAAATCAAGCCAATATCCCAAGGAAAGTTTGCTTCCCTTGGTTCCTTTTCGTTTGTTTTAGCTAGTCTTAACTTCATTTTTTCTGAGATAAGGTAGGCTGATCCAAAGGTACTCTTAAAGTGATTTTGGGAATTTTATATTTGAAAATGCTCAATTTATTTTAGTATGTATGACATAAAATAAAGGAAGCTTCTGTCTGAAGTGGCTTTTGGAGCGTTCAAATCCCCCCAAGGGTCTCCCTTTTCACCAAAAAACTCAAAAGTTTTCCAAAGTTGTAAAATATTGGTTTCAGCCTGTATAAGGACCAAGAATTCTCTGATATATCATTCCTATGATACTTTAACCATTAATAAATAAAATAATTTTTGGAATAGGCTCTTTCAAGCCCATTCCCCATCCCCCCTGGGGGGATTTGCATCGGTGCCCTTTTCGTTGCTTTTTGCTTATTTTTTTTTTACTAGCATTGATATAATTTGTAGGGTAGAATACTTGATTTTTTTATTAATTCCATACTCCATATCTTACATTTCAAAGTAATCGTAATACTTACCCCACGATTTCCCGATTGACCCGAAAGGGGAAAGAGATTCATGGTAGGATTAATTAAGAAACTAGAAATGCATATCTGTTTTCTTTTTTCTATCATTTTTTTATCAAAAAATTTAAAATTAACCCCTCCTCGATTCCCCAATTGAGAACCACTTGGATCGAAAGAGGTTCTTGGAGGCTTTTCTTTTAAACAAGAACATCCAGTTTAAAACTTACTAAAATTGACAAGACTCCAGTGTGTATGCTCTGCACTTGGATGTGGTTCATCTGATCAGTCAAGTTGTATCAAAAGCACTTGGTTGACTAGTATAATTAGGACTCACTCTCCCCAACTGAAAAACCATCAGGTGAAAATCCAACACCTAGATCAAACCTCTACGGTGGCAAAATACCCAAAGGAAGCAGGAACTTACTGAAAAGTGACCTCCAGGCACCGATCTCTGTCACACCCTAATGGGTGCATTACGAAAAATAGCCCCAGAGACTCCATTTCATCCCACATATTCCTTGGGGGTAGCCATGAAGGTTTAGTTTTGGACATACTCCAAGTACTCTCGGGTATATCTAGAGTCCCCCTTTGCCTAATTTAATCAACTCATACTTCACATTTAACTTAAAACATACCAAGATGCAATCGCAAAACATTCACTCCAAGCACATGCAAGCACATCGATCTTATTGATTTGACTCCATTTTAAGGCACTGGTCATTTTTGCTTCATATATACCTTGTGTATCAGGTTTTTGCTTTCATGTGTTTATTTTCGTATGTCGTCATCTTTAATTGTCTATAGTTAAAATATTCAAACTCCTAAGTAATTGATTCAGTTTAACATCATCACATTAAGAAATCATCCTTAGTAACTTAATAGGGTCTACCCCCCTTGGCTCCATTAGGAGTTGAGCCTAAACGGAGGAGTCAAGAACAAGGTGACAACCTTGACTCGAGACTTGCCCCCAAGGACACATCGAGTGGCTTGAAGATTTCTGCCACATGAACCAGGTGTGTGAAAGGCAGCAACACTGTGCACGGGTATTCTGGGGCCTAGCATGTAGACTTATCCTTCTTGTCCCAAAATGTTGATGGAAGGAAGGAGGAATGTAACCTTTTCCTCTTTCTAGCTGAAGAGGTGTATGATCCACTCTATTCTTCTGAAGGAAGTGTGACTGATTAGACCTTTCCATGTTACATATTACAGGAAAATTTTTGCATCTCTCTGAAGGAGGTAATATTGCATGACATAGCACAAGCTTCTGTATCTTCTGAATGTCAAATGAATTTCCAGTCATCTTCCTAGCTTCCTGCTTGGAAGTAGGGAATGAATCTGAATCTGAATATGAATGAATCTTAATCTCATGAACTAATACAACCGGTTTTCCAATACTAGTGGAAACTACAAGAGAAGGAGATGGAATGTTTTTACCTTCCTTTTGAGAGTGCATTGGTTTTTAAAAAGGCATGAAGTGTGAGAACTCATATGCCTTGGAGGCATGATTTGCAACACCATTCGCTATGATGTTCCTAGTAGATATATATGTGATCTCCACTGAGTCAGGACCAAATATCACTCGCTTTGGAGAGCCAATATGAGTCATCTAGTATACAGATAACAGATTTGAAGCTAGGGAGGGAACATAGAACACATGTTTGAACCTTCCATGTTCAAGCTTGATAGAGCCCTTCCCTTTGGTTTGAAATTTACTGTTATTTCCCAGATGAATACTAGGACCATCAAAAGAATGTAAAGAAGAGAGTGATTCTTTGGATGCAACCATATGATTGGAAGCTCTGGAATCAATGAGGAAGACATGTGTTGTTGAGCAGCTGGCATTCAGTGCATGGCCTCTTTCAAAGCAATCTTTAGTGTCTTCAGTGTCTTCTATTTCATCTCTCTGGTCAGCCTTTCTTGTGCTAGGAGGTGTAGTAATGTTATGTTTCTTCAGAAGAATAGTCATTTCATCAATTTGTCTTCTCATGCAGGAGCTATCTAGATGAAAGTCCCTTCCACAATAGGAACAAAGGGTCTTCCCTTTGCCATTCTTCTTGCTTCTCTTCAAACCTGAAGGCTCATTTGACTGCTCTTTCTTCATAGGAGACTCATCTCTTTGCTTCCCTTTATCATTCGCTACCTTAGGTCCTCTTGCAATGAGTGCTTGATCTCTGGAAGATAAAATGATCCCCATTTGGATCAACTTGTCATGCTCATGAGAGAGGGATTCAATGAAAGCATCAAGAGTGGGAATCTTCCAATTTGGAGTGGTGAGCTTCATTGTTTGAAAATTTGATACAAATACTGAGTAGTATGCACCGAGTTTTGAGAGAATGAAAAGAATGAGTTGATCATCCTCCTTCTCAACCTTGCATAGCTTTAACTGGAATCTCAGGTTCTTGAATTTTGTGAAGAATTCATTTAGTGTTCCAAAGTTGGATGGATGAAGAGAGATGAGCTCATTCTCTAGCTGATGGACCCTCATGTCATCTTGCTTGTCAAATAAGGAGGCAATATTGTCCCAAATTTCCTTGGAATACTTCAATCCCTTGATGTGGAAGAGAAGATTGAAGAGATTGAGAGAGATAAGAATCCATAGGCTTCATCAAGCCTAGCCCAGTACTTTTTTTTGTCATAATTAAGAATTGGCTACGCCTCTAGATACATTATGAGTATGAAGAGATTCTTGGTGTGAAGATGATTCTCCATGTCCTCCTTCCACTGGTGGTAGTTGAAGGTAGTGAGCTGCTCTATTGGATGATCCATTTTGAGTGCAGAGAAAAGGACTGAGCTGCTGTAGTGAATGCAGTGAGGAGAAAGAGCCGCTTGTAGTGAATGTACTGAGAAGAAATGATAACCTGTAAATCACACAATAAAATAGACAAAATAAGGTCGACTACCTGCACATTTAAGGTTTTCATCACACCCAACATAATTGATCAAGAAGCTTGATTAACAATTCCTTAACTTGGGGTATTAAGTGGTAAACCTTCTGCTTCTAGTGTAGAGTAGGAATGGTGCAAATTGATAAAAAAAATGATTCAGCTGGAGATCCAAAGAGGAGAATTTCCTTGTCCACTGAGGCTCTGAGACCATATTAAATTAAGCACATATATCTATGGACAAACACACAACTCACAAGATAGATCACACAATTTACTCAGCAATTGAAGAATGAAAAAGTGCAAAAATGGCTTGCAACTGTGAATGCTTTCATTAATAAAAAAAAGTAATTAGATAATAAATTACAATGCAATACAATGCCTAAATAGCACAATGCAATTCGAATCCACATGAGGAAATTTGAATTGATTAGACTCTACTTGACTGTAAGTAACTAAGACCTTGTCTAAATCATTATCGGAGTTCTAAGACACAAATCAAGTGTCTAATTTAGTGTTAACTAAGGATAACTACCTATGGTAGGTGAGGAATGTGCCTCTCCTGCATGTAGCCATGCAAACCTAGTGCTAAGTGAATGTAGAGGACTAGAAATGAATGTAACTGACTCCTAACTTAGCTTGACTAGTCACTAACTAAACTCAACTGATGAAGGTTGGTATCGGCACTCCTAGTGGCTCCTAAATTTCAGGGATTGATCTAGGAGGATCCTCAAATGATGCATGCAAGTGAAATCAGTGGCATTAGGCCTCAATTAGTGTTCCCCACACTTTAGTAACTAGAACATGTGCCCCAATTAGGCCAAGTGGACCCAATGGTGCTAGTGACTAAAAATAGATTGGAAGGACTTTCGATTTAGACCTGACTCCTGATTTAGACATATGACCAAATTGGAGAAGGGAGGATTAATAATCCTAATATAAATCTCATGAATACTGGCAAGATCAAGGAAGTAGCATATGTGGAATTCCACCAAGATGGAAGGTATTCTACACAAACTGCTACGACTACATGTCCTACTATGCGGATAGATGTTTCAAGGTCGAACATAGTAGTCCATCATCTGAGTACCGATCATTGATGTATACTATTTACAGACCTTCCATCTTGTTGGAGTTCCATATATGCTACTTCCATGATCTTTCCAGTATTCATTATTAATCTTTCATAGTAATATAGGGACTAAAACACAGACTCATAAGAGATTTCAGACAATAAGGCATGAAAATGGTATAATAGTGCTACAAAATGAGTATCCACTCTATATAATCAATAAAGAATGAGTAATACAATACAATGATCATGCTGGAAGCATGAATGACAAATAAATTTGAATTTCCAAGGAGGTCATTCGAATTGAATGAGTGAGTCTAGCTTAACTGAATGTAAGCCATAGTCAACACTCAAGTTAACCACTAATCAAAACCCTAATTGACTCAACTGAGCCCTAACTGAAGTTAGGGTGCAATAAATGACTGAGTCTAATTGAAAGTATCTTAGACACATGTCACTGAAAGCCAACCAATAAGTGGTAGTGCATCAATGACTCCAATGAACCCCGATGAGGTTAACTGAAGTGTAATTGATCATCAGAAGTGGTTGGAGGCGCCCCTATTGACTCCAGTTCATTAAATAATCAATAAATAATCAATTTAATGAAGGAAGGCACCTTCACTACTATGTTTAACTAATTGTAACCATCATTTAGCAATATGGGGCATTAATGACACCCAGATCAACCCTGGAGTGCTCCAGTTAGCCTCCCCGAATGTAGGAGAAGGCTAAGTTAGCCTCCTTGAATGAAGGTAGGCGTGGGTGTTCTCATGTTGATGTCATCTAGTGCTCCTATGATGTCAATTAAGTCAATAAAACTTAGGATAGTGGTTTAACCAGGACAAATTGACCAAAATGAGTGTATATGGTGGTAAATGTCTCCAACACCCCCCCTTAATCTATACTCAGGAGGAGTAGAAAACATAAAATGCATAAGAATTCTAGGGCCTCGACAACTAAGGCCATAGGTCACCCTGTACAATATTGAAACTCAAACAATGCTCAAAAACAAAATAAGTGAGGAAAAGAGGGAAAAACCAATGGGAAACCCCCCCCTTCAAGTTGAACACTGAAACTAGTAGGATCACCCAGATGAGCTCACCCCCAATAGTGAACGAAGGTAAGTGAACTTATTTTTTGAAAATTTCTTGGTGAAGATGTCTGCAATATGCTCATCAGTCGGGAAATATTGTAGAATGATGGTCTTGTCATGCACTGGCTCCCCGATATAGTGCATGTATATCTATACATGCTTGGTCCTCTTCCTGGTAACTGGATCTGTGGAGATGTTAATAGAACTTTGATTGTCACAAAAGAGGATAGTGGAAAAAGTACTACCAAGATCAAACTCTGAAAGAATGCCTTGCAACCAAACTGCTTGGATGCAAGCATTCACCGCTCCTCGATACTCGGCCTTTGTTGAAGATAATGCTATGGTGGCCTAATTTTTACTAGATCAAAAAATAGGGCCACCACTAAACATGAATACATATCTGGAAGTTAACTTCTGATCAATAGAATCACCCACCCAATTGGAATCTGTGTATCCAATTAGCTCTAGCTCAGAGTCTGTAGCATAGTGAATGTCATAGGTCTTGGTTCCCTGAATGTACTGGAGGATCGTCTTGGCTACATTCCAATTAAGATCATGGGGCTGATTCATGTATCTTGATACATCATTCATGCCATAACATATATCAGGCTGGAAATTTGTCAAGTACAACAAGCTACCGATCAGCTGTCGATAAATAGTGCAGTCCATGGGAGGTGTGTTTTTTCCTTCTTTAAGGCTGATCCCTGAAAGGAAAGGGAATGGTTTAGGCCTACATTAATCCATGGTAAACTTGACTAATAGGTCTGATATTTATTTGTACTAAGTGACCATTATCCCATCAGAATTTTTCTCAATTTCGAGCTCCAAAAATTGTTTTAAGAGCCCCAAATCGCTCATTTCAAATGCATTGTGGAGAGCAGTTTTGATGGCTGAAATAGAAGCAACTGTGCTACTTGTGATCAGTAATTAATAAACATATAAAAAAATAGTAATAAAATTACCATCATACTTCTGTATATACACATTTGGATATTATCTACACCTTTGTAATTTTTGCGAGAGAAGGAAGGCATCCATCTTGGAATACCACTCTCTTGGGGCCTGTTTTAACCCGTATAGTGACTTCTTTAGCTTCCAAAACAAATATGGATAAGAGATGTATCCCTCAGGTTGCTTCATGTATATCTCCTCATGAATATCTCCATGCATAAATTCTGACTTAACATCCATATGATGCACTTCCCAGTGCTTAGATGTTGAAATTGCCAAAACTAGACGGATGGAGTCCATTTTTGCAACCGGTGCAAAAGTCTCATGGTAGTCCAAACCTTGGACCTGGGAGAAAAATTTTTACACCAGAATTACCTTATATTTTCAGTTTATTCCATATTCAGCAACCTTATTCTGAAACACCCACTTGCATTGAACCAATTTCCTTCCCGGAGGAAGAGAAACTAGCTCCCAAGTAGTGTTTTTCTGAAGAGAATTGATCTCTTCAACCTTGGCAACTTTCCATATTGGATCCTTCTGAGCATGGTAGTAGAAATTTGGGTCTGAAATAATCATCAAATAACAAGTTTTGGACAGCAAATTATCAGGACAAGAGAGTGCAATACCTTCTCTTTGGAAATCAAACCGGGTTCTCCTTGGATCATCCGGATTTCCAATGTTATCTCCTGCGGAGGAGAGTGTCTGTCGGGCCCATGTTGGGAGATGATTTTTTACTTCAAGTTATGATTCAGAATCTGATGTTTGCTGTACAATGATATCATAAATGAGAGGATCCAAATCAGGGTCATCACTGTTAGGATTATTAATCCTCCCTTGTCCAATTTGGTCATATGTCTAAATCGGGAGTCCATCCAGTCTATTTATAGTCATTAGCAGCATTGGGTAAACTTGACCTAATTGGGGCACATGCTTCAGTTACCAAAGTGTGGGGAACACTAATTGAGGCTCACTTCCACTTATTGCACTTGATTGCATAAGTTTAGGAGTCTCCTAGATCAATCCCTACAATTTAGGAAGCAACTGGGAGTGCCAAAACCAACCAAGGTCAGTTCACTTCAGTTGATGACTAGTCAAGCCAAGTTAGGAGTCAGTTACATTCAGTTCTAGCCCTCTAGATTCAGTTAGCGCTAGGTTTAATTGATTGCACACATGTGGGGTGATTTTCTCACCTACCACAGTCAGTTAACCATTAGTCAACACTAAATGTAACACTTGGTTGTGTTTTAAAGCTCCTATGAACTCCGGTTATGATTTAGACAAGGATAGTTAACTACTGGGTCCTCCGATAGTGATTTAGACAAGTCTTGGTTACCTACACTCAAGTAGAGTCTAATCAATTAGAAATTCCTCATGTTGATTCGAATTGCTTGTGGCTATTAAATCCTTTTACTTCATTGTAATTATCATTCAGATTATTTTTTTATTAATGAAAGCATTCACAGCTGCAAGCCTTTTGCATTGTTTCATTCTTCAATTGCTGAGTAAATTATGAGATCTTCTTTGTGAGTTGTGTATTTTTCTACAGATCTACATGCTCAAATTTACATGGTATCAGAGCCTCGGAGGACAAGGCACTTCTCCTCCTCAGATCTCCTACTGGATCATCTTTTTTGTTTTGCAGGTACAACTTCGAAATGATTTCATCTCTGATTAATTGGATGAATAAAAGTGATGGATATTTTGGAGCAATATGTCTGGCCCTTTCTCCTAGCTTGCGCTACCTTATTGGTTCTGCTGAATACCCAAAGGATCTCTGGACAAAATTGGACAGAACCTTTGGCAAGCACAATGAGGATCATAATAGCACTTTGGAGATCACATCTAGCACCACAAGAGTTATTTACTCAAAAATCCCAGCCTCCACTCTCTCTGATGAAGTTGTTCAAGATGAAGAAGAAGCAGAAACTTCTACACAGTCAATTCAAATTGAAGACAGTCTCCATGCAGTGACTCCTTCTCTTGATGCTCCGGAAGTTCATGAGATCTCTGATATCTCATATTCTCATATTGCTGAAACAGAAGAAGACATTCAAATCTCTGATATTGAAGAAAAATTCTGCTGCACTTCCATGCAAACATTCACCGGTGATTTTCCTTTAAATTCTGTGCAAAATTTACCAGTAATTGCTTCCGAAAGTGAAGAGAAATTTGATTTTTCTTCCTCTAATGTTGCTGCTGGTGTGAAAATATGTAAAAAATTGGATATTTTGGAAGAAATATCAGATTATAATAGTGACACATTCACTCCCCATGATCTATATTTTCCAACAAAATCCTGCAGGATTGCATGCACCAAAATTCAGAATTTTGAAGAAGAAGAAAGCTGTGCATCTACCGTCTTGGTTAACCATTTATTTGAATCTGATATTAAACTTATTGGATATGATATGATATTATTTATATATGATCTGATATTTCTTGGTTTAATATATCAAATTCATAATCTTTCAGTACCGCTTGTAGCTGTTCTCATCAACGGTGTGAAGAAACAAGTACCGCAAGTCTCCTACAAAACTGTTGCTGGGGATTTGATTCCATTTCACAGTTTTGGATATATTTTGAACCTGTTTAGATATGATTTAATTTCTGATCTGATATTATTTGGTTCATATTTTAAAATCCAAAATCATTCATTCATGCTTGTAGCTGCTCTCACTAAATCCGGTGTGAAAAATCAAGTACCGCACTTTCTCTTCAAAACTGCTGATGGAGATTTGGTGTTAGTTTCCTCATATGAGGTTGCTGATATTTTATTATGTGATTCATTATCTATTTCAGAAGCTATATCAGACTATGGATCTCAATCATTCTCTCTCAACAGTCCCAGTGCTTCTCTACCATTGATCACATGCACATCTCCTCACAGAACTAGTAAAGAGGAAGATTTTCTGCATCCGCCTGGACACCTGCTCCTAACACTTGGGGCTGTTATTACCACTCATGTTTTGCTGTTCATGGCTGAAAAATATCGGTTTCTTGAGTGTTCTTCACATTCTCTGAATTCTCAAGAACCTTTTCTCACTATTCAGTTGACTTCATTTGCTCTACATGGGTCAAGTCTTCATCTGGCAGCTGTCCATATTTCTGATTTAGTTGAGCATATCATTCTTCTTCCAAAGAGGAAGATTAATCCAGAAATAATTATGGATAGGTTCACATGCTATGCCCTAGGATACCTGTGCACAGAAGAACCAGATTGATCCTGATTCTACCTGCTTAATTAGAAGGGGGGTTTTTTTCCCATGTGGTTTTTCCCCAGCACCTTGTTTTTGAGCAGTTACCTTACTTTACTTGATGTAATGGGTGACCTATGGTCTTAGTTACCAGGCCCCATGGATTGTGCAAGTTAGCATTCAGGGGGGGTGTTAGGATTATTAATCCTCCCTTTTCCAATTTGGTCATATGTCTAAATCGGGAGTCATGTCTAAATCAGGAGTCCATCCAGTCTATTTATAGTCATTAGCACCATTGGGTAAACTTGACCTAATTGGGGCACATGTTTTAGTTACCAAAGTGTGGGGAACACTAATTGAGGATAATTGCCACTTATTGCACTTGATTGCATCAGTTTAGGAGTCTCCTAGATCAATCCCTACAATTTAGGAAGCAACTCGGAGTGCCAAAACCAACCAAGGTCAGTTCACTTCAGTTGATGACTAGTCAAGCCAAGTTAGGAGTCAGTTACATTCAGTTCTAGCCCTCTACATTCAATTAGTGCTAGGTTTAATTGATTGCACACATGTGGGGTGCTTTTCTCAGCTACCACAGTCAGTTAACCATTAGTCAACACTAAATGTAACACTTGGTTGTGTTGTAAAGCTCCTATGAACTCCGGTTATGATTTAGACAAGGACAGTTAACTACTGGGTCCTCCGATAGTGATTTAGACAAGTCTTGGTTACCTACAGTCAAGTAGAGTCTAATCAATTCGAAATTCCTCATGTGGATTCGAATTGCTTGTGGCTATTAAATCCTTTTACTTCATTGTAATTATCATTCAGATTACTTTTGATTAATGAAATCATTCACAGCTGCAAGCCTTTCGCACTGTTTCATTCTTCAATTGCTGAGTAAATTGTGAGATATTATTTGTGAGTTGTGTATTTTTCTACAGATATATATGCTCAAATTTACAATCACCCCCAATTTCATCGTCCAAATATTCAGTAGAATAGGAAGGAAATTCAGCAGTTTTCTCCTTCACTAGTTCCACCTCCTGAAGAGGCTCTTCGAACTTGACGCTCCTTTCGATGATGATATGTTTTGTTTTGATATCTATAAGATTGAAACCTTTTGATTAATTAGGATACCCATTAAACATACATTCTATGCTTTTCGGTTGCAAATCCCTCCTTTTATCAAGTGGAATTCGGGCCCATGCAGTGGACCCAAACATCCGCAGGTTCTACACATCCGGCTTGTGTTCAAAGTATGCTTCAAAAGGGGTCTTCCCTTTCACAGATGAGTGTGGAACTCTTTTATAAATGTATGATAAAGCATGCATGGATTTATCTCACAATTTTTCTTCCAACTTCTTTGATTCCAACATACAGGTGTTCATCTCCTTGAGAGACCGATTCTTCCTTTCCGCTACACCGTTATGCTGGGGAGTGTAGGGAATTGAATGTTGGACCTGAATACCACTTTGGGAGCATATGTGAAGCAAATCATTACTGACATACTCCCTACCAATATCAGATCTCAAGATCTTGATCTTAATCCCATATGCATTCTCGATCAAGACCTTCAGTTTAGTGAATTTTTCACATACTTCAGACTTGTTTTTGAGAAAGAAGACCCATGTGTACTTGGAAAAATAATCAATAAAAGTCAGAAGATACCTTGATCCATTCATGGATGTGATAGGCATGGGACCACTGATATCAGAATGTATCATCCCTAAGATGCATGTATCTCGGTTTTCCTTCCCCCAATCGAACTTGTGCTCAGGGTGCTTTCCAACAACACAGCCCTTGCAAATTCCAGTGGTTTCCTTGATGACCGGGAGGCCTTCAACCATGGAGTTTTTATATAATTGTTGCATGTATTTGAAATTGAGATGGAAAAACCTCTCATGCCATATTCTACTAACTTCATTTCCATGAGTCAGCAATGCAGTGGGATTTGCATCCGCCACAAAGTGGGAAAACTCATAGGCTTTTGCATGATGGTTTGCAAGGCCTTTTGCAACAAGTTTCCCAGATGCAAGTTTCGTTATCTCAACATAATTAGGGTTGAAGGATACTCTCTTAGGCACTCTTGTATGTGTCATCTAATAGACACTAAGGATATTTGATGCCAGAGATGGTATATACAAAACATTTGAAAAATAGCCATTCTCAAGATCAACCGTACCTTGTCCTTCTGAAATGATGGTGGAGTCATCTCCCATGTGGATGTGGATGGATTTGCCAGTCTCCAAAGATGAGAAGGAGTCTCTTTCAGCCATCATGTGATTCGAAGCTCTAGAATAAATCAAGAGTGACTTGGACTTTGAAGTGCTTTCCATGAGGGCATGGCCTCTTTCATGCTGTGGTTCCCGATCTTGCTGATTTCTCCTCCAAAAGCTTTCCGAAAGATTGATGTGATTTCTCTCAAGGAGAGAGGTAGTTTCATCAAGTTTCTTCTTCATACAGGCATGTTCAGGGTGGAATCCCTTCCCACAGCATGAACACTTGACTTTTTCCTTTCCATGATGCCTTTTTCCTTTGTTCTTCATTGAGCTGGAAGACTCATCATGCTACTGGTTTTCAACTTTAGGCTTAGGAGATTCAAATTTAGTTTTTGGGTTCTTCTGCTGCTTTCCTTTACCCTTCAGATATTTGGGCCCTGAGACATGGAGGGCTTGATCACAGGAGGATATGATGATCCCCATCTCGACAATCTTATCATGTTCACTTGTTAGGGACTCAACGAAGGCATTGAGTGTAGGCATCTTCCATCCAGGGGTTGTGAGCTTCCCCACACGAAATGTAGAGACAAAAACTGAATAATCATCTCCAAGTTTGTCGAGTATGGCGAGGATGAGATGATCATCCTCCTTCTCCACTTTGCATTGATTCAATAGTAAGACAATGTGCTTGGACTTTGTGAAGAAGTCATTCAAGGTCTTGAAATTGGAAGATCTGGAGAGACATCAACTCATTCTCAAGCTGGCATACTCTCAAATCATCTTGCTTTCCATACAGGGTTTCAAATTTGTCAAAGATTTCCTTTGGAGTCTTCAATCCCGAAAGATGAAAAAGAAGATTCCAGGAAACAGAGAGGCACAAGAATCCAAATGATTCATCCTTTTTGTTCAAGAATCTAGCTTTGTTTGTCATAGAATCATGATCTTCTTTAGTGTCCATAGTGACCCTATAGATTCCTCTAGCACGTAGCTGGATCTGCATGTCTCCTTTCCATGAGTGGAAATTGAACAGAGTCAAGAGTTCTATGGAAGAATCCATATGAATTTGCTAGAGAGAATGATTTCACCTGTTAAAAACCTAAAAATCACAACAAAAAGGGCACCATAAGGTCAGAAAACCTACACATTTTAGGCTTTCATCACACCCAGCATAGTCAATCAAGCAAGCTTGATCAACAATTTCCTTACTTGGGGTATTAAGTGGTCATCCTTGGCTTTTGGTGCAGTGCTATAATTTTGAGCTATTGCTCAAATTCCATGCAAGATCTGTCAAAAACCTTGTTTTTGAGAGATCTGAGCTTCATCCCGCCATGAGATCTGATACCATATTAATCTGTCATAGTAATGTAGGGACTAAAACACAGTCTCATAAGAGATTTCAGACAATAAGGCATGAAAATGGTATAATAGTGCTACAAAATGAGTATCCGCTCTATATAATCAATAAATAATGAGTAATACAATACAATGATCATGATGGAAGCATGAATGACAAAGAAATTTGAATTCCCAAGAAGGTAATTTGAATTGAATGAGTGAGTCTAGCTTAACTGAATGTAAGCCATAGTCAACACTCAAGTTAACCACTGATCAAAACCCTAATTGAATCAATTGAAACCTAACTGAAGTTAGAGTGCAATAAATAACTGAGTCTAACTGAAAGTAGCTTAGACACATGTCACTACAAGCCAACCAACAAGTGGTAGCACATAAATGACTCCAATGAACCCCAATGAGGTTAACTGAAGTGTAACTGACCATCAGAAGTGGTTGGAGGTGCCCTTGTTGACTCCAGTTCATTAAATAATCAATAAATAATCAATTTAATGAAGGAAGGTTCCTTCACTACTCTGTTTAACTGATTGTAACCATCAGTTAGCAATATGGGGCATTAATGACACTTAGATCACCCCCAGAGTGCTTCAGTTAGCCTCCCCGAATGTAAGAGAAGGCTAAGTTAGTCTCCTTGACTGAAGGTAGGCATGGGTGTGCTCATGATGATGTCATATAGTGCTCCTCTAATGTCAATTAAGTCAATAAAACTTAGGATAGTGGTTTAACTAGGCCAAATTGACCAAAATAAGTGTGTATGGTGGCAAATGTCTCCAACATTCATGAGATTTTTGTTAGGATTATTAATCCTCCCTTGTCCAATTAATAATGAAAATGGAATTCAAGGTATAAAGTGAAACCTAACAAGTGTGAATAGATGTGTTGAGGTCAAACACTTGAAATAATCCATCGAACAGGGGACATTGATGTATTCCCAAAACTGTCAATGGCGAGAGAAACTACCACTGATGACTGTAAGTATCAAGCCACTCAAATGAATCTAGACTCCTATTCCAAAATAAATGATCTGATGTCGATGGAATGTAATCCATTGGAAGGAGGGCATTAAGGCATACCCCATTAACCAACATGAGGTACTCACCAACATTGTATAATGTGGAAGAAATTGAACAAGATGTGCATGAACCAGTAACAGTACCGAGAATGGCCAACATGAAAAGTCAAGATAACCGAGGAATGACAAACTCAGTATTCAACTTCCTTCAAACAAGAGCATAAGGCAAGTGGTGACTAAAGGTAGGCAGCATGGACTTGATAAAATAACAGGCATCACCAAAGGATCCATGGGGACTAGAAGTGTAACTTGTCGATGGAGATAAACTCAGAGTAATGATTACATCTCCTAAAGTCAAACTAATAACCCGACCAACAGATGTGATATACAATGCTCTTTTCGAAGGAGACAAAACTCGACTGCTGCCAAACATAACATATTTTCCCATGTGACTTTTTATGTTTTTTGATTTTTTTGGACTTTTTCAAATATTTTGAAAAGATTGAAAAATATTAAAAGTTCTTTATAGTACATAGCTAGGAGGAGACGAGTGTCAGGGATATGAAAACTAGGTCCAAGCAGTGGAACGTACCTAACACCAATGCAAGGAGGTATGTGCAAGATAATGACACTTGGGGAAATGTATCCTCTAGGTAAAAGGGGTAATCAAGTGACAAAATATATGTAAAAGGATCTTCTTGGCTAGACATGAGACAAGATCGAGCTATATGGCTTATAAATCCGAAGCAGGAAGCCGGCATAAGACTCAATAAGGCAAGAAAAACTCATGAAATGCAATTACAAATTGATATATACAAGGGAGTCCCTATGGGGAAAGGCCAACATAAAGTTAAAGAGGAGTATGAAGCTCTTTCTCAAGGACATGGCAGGACAAAGAGGGACTCCCACAACCTAAAGGAGGCATCTCAACATGGGTACCAAATGAAAAATAGGATCTAAATAGGGAATCCATGTATAGGAAAGATCTACCATTCACACAATACCACTTCTAATAGCAACATGAAGGTTCTGTGACATTGTGGAATGGGTTCATACTTAAGGTTAAGATGAAATGGTCATAAGGCCATGTGAAATACAAGCAGATGTGAAATCCTAACCTATATGCCACTTTAGACATTATACATGTAATAAGATGAATAGATGAAAGACTCGATCAAAACACACCCAAAATGGTCCCTACAACACAATATTAGGCCAAACGGTCCAAAAATGGTCAAAAATAGCCCAAACTATATAAAAGTGGGTAAAACTTTCAATTTTTTTCTATAAAATAGTGAACTTTTTTTTTTCCATACCATTTGAAATTTTACCCAACATAGTGTTTTTGGACTCAAAACTTCAGAAGCTGATTTTGGGAGCATCTATCCACGAAATAATACACCGTCTGGTTTAGGTATATCATCATGCCCTTATCTTCCATTTTCATGCTTTTATTTTTAATTTTGGTGGTCTATTTTTTTTTATCTTTGGCCATCCTAAAGAAGGCAGTTTCAGCCCACATAGAAATCAGGTCTTTTTCCGTGTATAGGACTAGGTATACACATAAAATACCATGATACCCATGTATGTACGCAGTTGTTTTGAAAACAGTCAATATAGGGACGCAAATAGAGAAACCAAGCTCAAAGACTAATGAAACTTGGAAATTCTTGTGCAGGATGGGGCTTGAGTGGAGAGAGCGTGAACATGAAGATGTTGATCGGGACGTGCAAGGTGATTTGATGGCTCACCAAGATTTTAGGTCTTGTGGTTTGTATAAGTTTTGGAGCCTTGGAAGCTTGAGGGAAAAACCAAGGCTACTCCAGATGCTAGTAGAAAATTGGGATCCTAAATCAGAGGCATTCCAGCTAGATGGGATGCCACTCATCCTTGAGGTTAAGGATATATATTTCATTACAGGATTGTCCCTGTTAACCCAAAAAATACCTCACTAAGCTCTACATGACCTACACCACCCAAGGACATCCATGCACAACCCTCATTTGACCCCCACACCCTCAAGAAGGCTTAAAAACCCCTAAAAAGAGCCAAACTAGCTCCCATAGGGGCTAAAACCTCCAAAAAGGGGATAAAACTCCTCAAAGAAACTTAAAACCCCCAAAGGAGCTAAATATTGGGAGAAAGGGGATAAAGCCCCAACCAAGGGCTTAAAACCCTAAAAATCTTGAGAAAAAGTATAAATAGAGGGGTGGGGGTCACTCTCAAATCACTTCTCATATCCCTATCATTACGTTTCCCATGTGAGTGCCTTGAGACCACTTGTCTCTCAAGCCATTCACCCTACCTCTCCTCCATTCCTCCATTGAGCCATAGCTCCCCATTCCTAAGAGAGGTGCTCTCCTAAGCTAGGGCATGGTGGCTAGTCCAACTAGAGAAGGTATACTTGTATTTTCATTTTTGCTTATTTAGATTGTAGTTTTCTAACATTATTTGTTTGCGGGTTTATTGCTTAACATTTTCTTACAGGTTTCCATTGATTGCTTACAAGTTCTCTTGTTTCCTAATAGTTTGATGCAGGGTTCTGGAGCTTAACCCTAACCTTGTGTAGAGAGGGGTTTTCCATTTCGTTTTCTGTTTATTTCTTTCTATTCTACCATTCTCATAGGAACCCTACCCTTCTGTCCTATAGACAGAAGGGATTCGTTCTTACCTGTAGCAAGGGAAAAATCCCTACTACAGATTTGGCGGCCATACTAGGTCGATCCCATAAGATCCTTGGGTTTTATTTCTGAATTTTAGTTTTATTTTCCCTAGTTTAGTTTTCTTTCAAATCTAGATTAGATCTATCTTTTAATCCATTTTTAGTTATTGTCGAGCCTCCTCAAGGCCAAACCGAGCCGATTTGGCCATAGTACAGGTTACTGTTGCCCGGATCTGGATCAGGTTCAAGAAATTTTCATCTTTCAGAGTAGGTTGCTCTTATCGGTTTGAAAGGTACGACCAGGTCACTCATTTAAGCCCGAAATGTG
The DNA here is from genome assembly GCA_001517045.1 of Pseudotsuga menziesii. Taxonomy (NCBI): domain Eukaryota; kingdom Viridiplantae; phylum Streptophyta; class Pinopsida; order Pinales; family Pinaceae; genus Pseudotsuga; species Pseudotsuga menziesii. The sequence goes on from LPNX010885682.1 coordinate 135,260, forward strand.
TGACCAGGTTGCTCATTCAGGCCTAAAAGGTGTGACTTCATCCCAAAAGCCAGATCACTTATGTCTACAATTTCTGAGTGACCCCCTCACTTGTTTTGGGGAAAATTTGGCGACCCCCTCGCCACATTTTCCCCAAAAAGAGCGACCTGTCTCTCAGATTCAGATTTTTAAAGATTAGGGACTGTTAGTGCGGCTCATCCACCTCTATCCATCAAATTTGTGTCTATTTCCTTTTAGTATCTGTTTAGTTTATTACAACACATGTAAATCAATGTTAAATTAAATGGTTAATTGGTTAATGAATCTGTTTAAAGCTTGAACCAAAAAATTACTGTAGGTTTCAATTCTTAAGTTGAAATTAACATCTTGCCTAGCCCTTCCTCCTCTACCCAGTCATAACCCTTTGGGGTATTATGGGATAAGATGAATCTTGAATCTCGTATAATAATAGGCACATCGCCTGTCATTTTTCTAAACCACTAAAAACGGGTGACCTGGAAGGTAGAGGGGGCGGAGACTGATGGGGGTTTCATGGTGTTCGCGTCCTCCTTGTTGACCGACCTTACATCTGGAGAGTGATCTAAGGATCTACGGATGGGATTAGTCCCATTTTTTTGAGTGCCCAACAGTCTTTCTTGGTTGAAGAGAAATACAAGTGTAAGGTAGTCACCTAGTTAGGTTCAGATTCAGATTCAGGTATGGCATGCATTCAAATTTCTGTTTACAATTTAGTGCTATGTTGAACAATCTACTCACATTATAGGTTCTATAATACAATCTCTACAGGCTATTCATAAACCATACAAGAATCCACTAAATGTAACAGAAAGATAAAATACATGCACACAAACCATACCATATAAAAACAACAAAACTCAGCTCATGACGCTAAGGTAGCCTTTAAAATTTATAATTTACACTAATTCAACAATCTGTAGTATTTGAGGACATAATTCCCTGACTGCCTTAATCATGGGAAGTACTTGGGCTCAGCCAAGAAACTCATTGTGAGGAGTACCATAGGAACACCAAAGTAGTTGGTTGCTGAAAGGAATTGCCAAGCGAAACGGGCAACGACCCCCACCAATTGACTAGCACTCCTGTGAAGAAAAAGCCAAGCACTGTCTTCTGGAAGTCTTGGTGGCTGAGTGACCACCTGAATCCAATAGGAATCCATTAAAACTAGGGTCCAAAAATCATTACCATATTTCACCACTCGACATACAAATCAGACACAATTGACCCCCCATGTTCTTCCTCACGCCTGAGAGGCGATCCACCACAGTTTGGGTCCTTGAACCAACACTATCGAGACCATTATTGATGACCCTCTACACCATCAAAAGGACACATAGCCTCTGATTCAGAATCAGAATCATACCAATTTGAGCCAGACCTGCATACTGCACCATCTAGCCCCATGGCTGGTGCAAACCTAGATCCATTTTCTGGCTTGGTGATTGGTAGTGGACCCATCTCCACACCCCAAACCACCACCAACACCCCTGCTGGTGGCCCTAGCACAGTCATGCAAACCCTCATAAGCCAACTACCAACACCCATATTGACCAATCAAGTTGTCCCACCTATAACACATGGGGGTAGTGTCCCTTCCACTCACACTGTCCCACTTGGCATGCATGAGGGAAATGGCCCTTCCACCTACACTGCCCCTTCTATCACACATGGGGCAGTGGCCCTTCCACTCACAAAGTTCCATTTACCACACTTGGGGGCAGTGGCTTTTCCATAATGGTGCCACAAGTACCCCCAATTATGCAGGTGCATCATGTCCCTACAAACCCCACCACCATTGTTTCCCCATCTCACATCAACCTTGGGTCAAACCTTCCTTTCATGGAACGTCTCAACTTTCTTGACTTGGCTCGGTTAACAAATGACCCTATCCACCATTAAACCTTTTGGCCTCCCATGCCAACCAAACTTCCCTCAGACATTCCCAAGTTTGAAGGAAAGGTAGGGGACTGCCCCCAAAACCACATCATGACGTTTCACCTATGGTGCTCATCAAATAGCATTGTAGATGATTCGATCAGGTTTAGACTATTCCAACACACTCTCACAGGTGCTGCAGCCAAGTGGTATATTGAGCTACCATAAGCCAAATACCCGGATTTTAACTCCTTGGCTTTCATGTTCCTGCAATATTTCCAACTCCCCGTTAGATACAATGAAGGGGTGGAGATCTTGTTATCTTGCCACCAGAATACTGTCACCCACACAACTGACCACATCCATGAGTGGCAACGATGCTGTAGTTTGTGCAAGATTCAACTTGAAGACATGATCTTCCTAGATGGGTTCCTAAAAACTTTGCTACCACCTATAGAAAAGGACGTCGCATCCAAACATCCCCAATCTGAAGAGGAGGCCATATTGAAAGACAAATAGTTTGATCTGATCTATGTACAGTCTGGATACCTTTACACTACCATTCTAGACACTCCCTGTGTAGGCACCTCCTACCAGGATGCACTGGGGGCATCCCATTCTGTAGATGGCATCATAGGTTCTGTCTCCCACCAACCACAACACTGTCTGACACCACCTACAATACCACCACAACTAAGCAACACCCCTCATGTTTCCTACCAAAACCAAACTATGGACTATGCAAGAATGATGTCCCAGTCTGGAGACACAACTTCTTATGCACAACCTACGCCACCACAGCAGGCCCAATAATTAGCTTGGCCGACACAGCAATATGTGGGACAAATGCCCACATTTGTGGCACCTCCCACCCAAGTTTACTATGCACCACTAGTGCAAGCCATTCAAGCCCACACCCCTACTCCGCCAACACCTTTAGGACAGGTGTTTGCACAACAAAAATGTCCTAACCAGCCAGCCCCCAATAACCAACAAGGGAAAGCCAAGAATAACCGACCCCGGAACCAAGGAAACAATCAACCATAGGGAGGTGGTCAATAACCAAATCCTCCCAACAATGTTGCGGCAATGCGGCCAGCCCAAAATCCTTAGAAACCAAATGCACCTAGATGCAATACTTTGTTGTGCACAAACCAGCCATGCAAGTTGTGTGAGGTCTACAGGCACTATACACACGAATGCCCCTTCATGGGTCACGCTAAGCATTCCATTCACAACGAGGTTCAGCATGCTACCAATATGGAAACCCAAGCTCAACCCAACCTGGCACCACCAGGGCCCCCACCCATGGTCCTCCAAAACCCATTACTAGTCAAAGGACTGGTAGTAACTACACCTGATCCCCATCCCAATCCCAATGCCTCGGGGGCACCTTCAACATCAGAAACAAGTATTCACCACCTGCTAGCCATGACAACTAAAGAGGTCAATTTATAGACTACAAAACCAACACTGAACTTGCTGACACATCAGTGACATCTATGTCAAAACAACCAATGCACCTCTTCAGCTACCCCCTTTCCCTCCATGCTTCCGTATACGACGGGTTGCTAAGAACATCACGACTAGAACTGCTTTAAGATACAACATCGTGGATGATTTGGCCCAAACACCTATGGCCATGTCCACCCTTGAGTTACTCAAAACTTTCCCAATGCAACAAAAAGCCTTACTAGCCACCCTTGATGCTATGGACCCCTCTAACTCCAAGTTGATCACATTCAACATGGAGAATGGAGAACCACAGATGCCATCAACCATTTCCTTCCAAATCTTGGTGTCTATCCAAAATCTGGTCGTGCACTGATGCATAGTGGATGAGGGGGCATCCACGTGCATTATGTCCTCCCTAGTCTGGGAGAAGCTTGGATCCCCAATTCTGCAACCATCATCTACTATTCTGCGGGCTTATGATGGCCACCCCACTAAATCCTAAGGAATCCTCCCTCATGCCCCCATCACATTAACCAGGAAAAAAGTACTGATTGATATAGAGGTTTTCAATGCTCAGTTGGACTATAACCTTCTCATTGAAAGAAGTTATATGTACGCCATGAGAGTCATAGCATCAACTGTTTTCCATCTCATGATGTTCCCCCATGAATGTAAAATTGTGACGATTGACCAACTGACTTATCACAATCTGCAAGGGCTAACCACACTCGCCAATGTTATCCCTGTGGTCAAGACCATGGTTGACAACATACCAGCCTCCCCATTGTTGAATGTGGGCCCTAGGTTGTTTTTCGATACCACCATGATAGATTCTTTCCCCTTAGTGTCACCACCAATGAGACCAAATGAGACTGTGGACTTGTGCATGCTCTCATCTAGCACTACTACACCCAAACATCAACCGCATCCACAACCCCATCCGCAGCTACAACACCATCAACAAACGCAACATCATCAGCAGCCGCAGCATCAACTACAGCATTATGCGCAACTGCCACCACAACCTCATCCCCACATGCAACCATCAGGGAGTTATCTGGGCTCCTCCCTAGTCCACACAATTCCCTTCCTCTTTCCTTTGTTTGGTGTCATGAGCAAGCCAGTAATGGCTACCTTAAACTTACCCAATTTTACATTGGGAATTCCCGTGTGGTACCTTGATCCACTGGACCAACCACCAATGCCCCAGGTAGCCTTAACCCCGATGCAACCCATTACGGTCGAATCTCATCCTCCACCTAGCCCAGAAAAACCAACCACCACACCCACACCCGCACCACCCCACCCAAAATGGACCAGGGGAAAAAATGTGAAAGCTACCGCTGAACCTCGACAGATCCTGCATTGCACCGTCTATGAAGAATAGGTCCATCCAACTCAAAGCTGCCTTGAGATTCCCATAATCTGCACACATTTGGATGCCATGGATACAATGGAAAATCTCCCCGTGGTTGAAGTCCCAAGTGGGCCAATAGTGAGAAACAAGTCATTGAGAACAAACCATGCTTTTTCCCTTTGCGGATTGTATGGACACTATTCTCACCACTTCCAAGACCTGTCCAAGTTCTGAATGGCTCTAGCCAACCTTTGACAACATTCCCTTAAATCTGAGATCACTCTGATCGAAGAAGTTCACCCCCCACCTCCTTCTTCAGACACCATGTCCATTTACATGATGTCCAGTTCTACATACCCTCTTGTCTCCACCATCACTGATGGTCCATCAGACCTGTCTCTTCATTGCTTCTGCAATGATGAGGAGATACTTGAAGCCTTAATGACCCTGGAATACCCATGGGACGACATGCACCATCACTTGTTCTTCATCCCTGAAGAGCTTGTATCGCAGTCTGACCAAATTTATGTGAAAAACCAAAGATTTCATTCCTGGGAAAGTCGACTGGTTCAAAAATACCATTCTAGCACCAAATTCCTTCGAAGAAGGAAAAATGGCCAACATTTCACCAACCACCAAAATAAACATCTCAACCAATCCTGAGGTTGTTGAAGAAATCATGCTGGGGGCATCTTGCTCCCTGAAAGAAGTCGTTGCCTACAAAGCCCTCTTCCAAGAATTATGTGACTTCTTTGCCTCGTCTTACACTAAAATGCTTGGGTTGGATCCATCCGTTGTGGAACACCACATTGACACATGGCCCAATGTGGCCCCCATGCACCAAAAGAAATGACCCATCTACCCCTCCAAAGTTGCCGTGCTCAAATCTGAAATAGAGAAGCTGCGCACAGCTGGGTTCATTTACCCCATTGCGTACACCACTTGGGTTTCTAATCCTATTCTCGTGAATAAAAACAGGGTACCATCCATGTTTGCACAGACTTCCATGATCTAAATGGGGCGTGTCCCAAAGACAACTTCCCAACACCCTTCATTGATCAGATTATCGATGCATGCAACGGACATGAGGTCTTTTCCTTCATGGACAACTTTTTTAGATATAACCAAATTCAGGTCCAGAAACAAGATCGTTACAATACTGCATTCACAACCCCATGGGGAAAATTCACCTATCAAGTAATGCCCTTTGGTTTGAATAATGCTGGATCCACCTTCCAGCGTGCCATGACACACTATTTCCGCGACTGCATACACATCATGTTGGTCTATCTTGACAACCTCATTGCACGATCACAGAAGCAAGCACAACACATAGATGACTTGTGAAAATCCTTCCTGTAATGTTGCAAGTACAAAATCCACTTGAACCCTTTCAAGTGTGTTTTCTGTGTCCCAATGGGCCATCTCCTAGGTTTCATCATGTCATACAAAAGAATGACCGCTGATCCCCTGAAAGTCCAAACCACTTTCCCTCTAACTTCACCTCTTTAAGTGACTCTAGTTCAGCTTGTAATATAGTCTTGCCCATTTTTGTTTTACACATTTTTTAAAGTGAGTCTTATGTATTGTTTACCCTCATTGCTCTAAATATATTCTACCTCGGATTGGTACATTGGATTTGCTGATGGAGTAAGTAGATGGTCTCCAAACCTCTCCTCGGCTACATGGGTCATCTACCCCCTGCAGCACAAGTTGATCCATATCGATGTAATATGCATGGGCAGTGCAACCAACAACCAAGATGAATAGAATGGTGTCAATGGCCTTTTGGCCACCGCTCTCTAGTTAGGTGTTTTCCATCTCGATGTCTTCTTATACTCCCAACTGCTTGTCTCCCAGTTGAACAAATACTATCGGGTACGTGATCCCTACCTCTTTAGAAAATTCCTGTGCACTAAACAGATGGTTAGAACATTTGAATCTATTACATTCACACATGTTCCCAGAAACCTCAATGGTGTAGCAGATCAAATGGCTAATGACATTCTAAATTGTCACATTCATAATCGCATATAGGAAACATACAAACACAACATCATGCATAATCATATATAAAACACACACACAAGTATAAAATTACATCATCTAGGCATTGCATTTCACATCATCAGAAAAGACTCACATATAAAACCATAAAAAGTGCATCCACGTGCGTAAAAAATATATAGGTATATAAATCGCATGTCCAAAATATGTCCAGTACAAAACGAGAAGCCACATATGCTTTCTCAGCTGAATATACATAGCGATGAAAAAACTCCTAAGTGCACCAACGCACTAGGGGTATCCCCACTGGATGCTAATCTGACCCAGACTCATCATCTAGCTCAGTATCATCATCTTCCTCAGAAGACACATCCTCTGCAGGAAGATCCGCTCTCGCTGCCTGATGAAGGTAATCGCAGTCCACGACCATCCTCCTCATCACAAAGGTCCACTCTGGAGGAAAACTATGAATGGTAGCAATCAACTCATTGTTCAAATGTTGCCAGTTGTCATCAGAGATCCCATTAGCAAGCCACTCCAAATACGACAAAAAATCGTCCACCTCCCACCGCCGCTTGCTAGGGTTCCCCGCAGGAACCACTGCCTCTGCAATAGCGACTACCTGCCTTTGATGTCCGGGCGGCAGGTGGGGACCAACATCTGCATACATAAAAAAAGACACCATCATTCTATACATGCAACTATCAACCAACTAAAATACTCTATGTATAAATATGAACACAAAAACATCACACATACATACCAGTTGGTCCCCATGCCTATCCTAGAGGTCAGGGCATCTCGGTGCCCCATGATAGTTCATACCCACATATGGGTACTCCTCAATAACCACTGGGAGCTGTCGGCATTTCTCTAGCAACTTCTCTATAAAGAAACAACCCACTCTTCCACCGCCATCTCGTACCATCATTTGGCACCACCTGCGCACCCACAGCTCCCGCGGACCACTATCCTACACTGCCCGATGAGGATGCAGAGTAGGTACTTTCTTAAAAAATGAAGCACATAAAAAGGATCCAAAGCAAAATCCTGCCCCAGATGCCCTCGCATTGTTCAGCTAACACCAAACAACCAAAAGATACATCTAGGCCCACCCATAGTAAGTGCCCCTCATAGCATGCTCTACCAACTGCAGCTACCCTCCAGATATCTTGTGGCTCCCTATGGAACCCAAGATATGCAGCAGTAGTGTCGCCACTTCTCATGTCAACAAGTCCTCAATTTCACACATCAAGATGTGTGAGCCACGCACATATGTGATAGCATAACAATGCCTATCACATAACTCCTCCAATGTCTCCCCTCGAGACAACACCAGCGCTAAGTCACCAACAACTCCCAACATAGGGAGCCCAGTCAAGAAGTATACATCCAACAATGTAATCTCAATACATTGGCCCTGGAAGAGGAAGGCCTTCTCCCCAATATCCCAAAATCTCACCAATGTTTGCAGCAACAAATGCAAGCTCTTCATGAGGGGTATCCGCATGAACTTCAGTAAATCACAATGGGCCAGTGTAGTATGCACATTCCCATCGTGCAATGCTGCCTCCTGAAGGTCTTTATAGTCTCTCTCATGCCACTTAATATTAGCCATCCTACACAAGCAAAACACAACTGTCAGCCACAACTCTCAGAAGAAAAAAAATGTCACCTAGGGACCAGGTCGCACCTGTTTGGCCAAAAAGAGTGACCAGGTCGCTCAAAAATGCCTTGCAGGTGTGACCCAGTCGCTCTTTTTCCCTCAAAAGGTGCGACTTGGCTCATTGAAACCCCAATAGGATTATATAGGACCTCCGGCTGACCAAATTCAAAATGTAAACCACTAAAAATAATAGATTTTGCAAGAGCTCTTACCTATAAGTAGTGGAACTCGAAACCGTCGGTCGGAATAGGAGAAATTACCAAAAGAAAATCTAGGGCCAACCTCTCCAACTCTACAGTGAATAGTGACAATGACACTTCACAAAGTGTTCCCCACCCATATATAGGCCCCATTTGACCTATTTTCTCCCTTTCGACACAACAGGACCATACGGAGTCCATTGAGACGCCGTTCACACCACTAGTTTCAGAATTCCACCCTCTATATCCTTATGAGACCATCATCTCATGCTTAACAAGTAATTTTCAGGACCACTTCCTAGAAGTTACCTCGATTTACAAGCCACAACATTGTGATGTAAGTTTCTCTAGACTTGTACTTGCATCTCACTTTCCTACCGCACTCATGTGGGTTCCCGGGCCATTGCCCAGAAGGCACATCATTTTGATTTTTAGCATATAGCTATCTAATCCATCCACCACACCTTATGTGGATATCCATACCATCGTTTGGAGGATGGATCATTTCCTTTGCATGTATTTGACATATAACTGCCTCCAGACTTGTACTCACATCACATGTAGTCAAGTCCGTCCACCACAACTCACACATAACTCTCCTAATCTCTGTCCTAGATCCACCTCAGTTTGCGTGCCTCTACCGTGATCTATCCCATGCATGTATTGGTATTTTTAAGATCCACTTGATCCATCCATACTGCATGGATGAACTTTGGACCACTGTCCACTATCCCTACATGGGGCACCACCTATTCCACCGTGATCGGTTGACCATACCAGAGTTTCTTTTAAGCTCTTTTATGAATCCTAAAAAGAATGAAAATATTTCTGAGCCCAGCTACTTATTGTTAGCTGGAATATTTCACCTTCTGCAGACAGTAAGGTGTTCCATTGGTATGAATGGTTCAAATCCAGAACAAATAAAGGACATAGGTTGAAGACCCTCCCTGGACGCCATAGATACTTGGAATGTGATGCTTTGATAGTAACCCTGTGTACCTACAACCAACTTAAACATGCAAACACATCAAAGCTTCTAGAATATAATCTACTCATCCATGTTAGTGACTAAGGAATCTAACAACATACATGTGAAATCAAACACAACAATAATGTGGGACAGAAATCAACTTGCATTAAGATAAAAATGGAGAAGTTTACAACCAAGCCTTAGTGTTGACATGCATCTCCATGAAACCAAGCACTCTTATCCCCATAAGCTCCGAATCTGGCTCTCTATGCTCTCCAATGGCTTGGGCCAAATGATCAATCCAATAGCATAACAATACCTTAAGAGTTCTCCCCCTCAACCATGGATATGAGCTTGTATTTATAAGGCTCAATGGATAGGGATGGTTGAGAGATTAGTGGATGAGGTGGCCTCTAATATCCTAGGATGAGGGATCTCGAGCTCAACTGACCCACTATGATAGGGATAAGGGAGGACACGAGGCTCATCATCTAGAAGCCTTGAGAAATTTCTATTTTTCCCTTTTTACCCAGGGTACCACGTTTCTCTTTCAATGACAGAGTGGTTCTGGTAAGAAACGCTTATGTGACTAACGGCCATAAGCGGTGGCACCGCTTGTGGACAACAAGGGATAGGTGGTGCAAACAAGGTACCGCTCATGGATAATAGGGAAAGCGTGGTGCTAGGAATTTTCATGAAATATTGGGATATTTTTATTGAAATATTGGGATTCCACTCCAAGTACTGGGATTAAGGGAAAATAGGTATGTCAAAGGTCTTATCAGATGATGATGACAGGATTTTGGTATAACAATATGCCCCCCAAAGCATGAGTCTTAGAGGGATACAATAAATGAGAGCTTTGAGAGAACAAGTCGTTGCTATGAGGTGAAAATGTCGGCTCGATCGGAGCATGTTGTCAAGTAGGCATCTATAGTACATCAATATCTGGACTCATAGACACAAGTAACCAAACTCATGACTACAGACCAATACAAGGAAGATCCATGAGAGGAATAAACAAGCATGGCTACTAGAATACAACGTAGATCCATGTGATAGAGGACTCAACCTTGGACATAGCTACCAGACATACAACGTATATCTATGTCATACAAACGCAAATTTGAGCATAGCCACGACCATACAAATGTGGATCCATGCTAGATATACAAAACTCCATCGCAACCTGGGGAAAAGCAAAGAGCGCTTTAAACAAATAACCAGGGTCTTCGTCTCATATTCCACAAAGTACAATTCTATCCATGTGATTACAATGATCTGAAGTCAAACATGGTAAAAACCACTTGATTACTGACCAATGATGTGAACCGTTAACAAGTGCGAGGGAGATCACCATTAATGTCAATGATTACCAAGGTACTCTAGTAAAATCTACTGAGTGTGAATAGATGTCCTGATGTCGAACACCCAGTCGATTCTATCGATAAAATGCCAATGATGTGAACCTATGTCGAGAGCAAGAGAATCTATCATTAAGCATACAGATCTCAAGGTACCAAATATTGTTTCTAAGACTATTTCTTGGATGATGAGCTGATGTTGATGGGAAAATTCTCGTCGAAGGAGGGCCATAATGAGTCCCACATCGACGACACAAAAATCGGAACATAGTTCTGGAATGATGTGAATGTAGTAACCATATGACTAACCTAAAGATACTGACACAAAGATTGTGTAGACTGCAGAGGTAAAACTTCTTTAAATCCCCTTTGAACATTGGATGGCATGACAAAAAGACTTGGCAACATGATTGAATGAGAAAAACACACAATGCGACAGTGGACAATGCATTCTTTTGAAAGACTGAAAGGAGTGACAGGACTCATGAAAATGGATCGTCGTGGGGATCAACTAAATACCTGATTGACTGACATGATGTGTAGACAAGTGCCATGTTCAAAGGTAACGACAAACAATTTCCATTATTTACAAAATGATTCCCTTCCATTTCCCCCATCATGATCGATGAGTGCCTCTTTTTGGTTTTACGAGTTCAAAGAGGGTAACAAACACTCGATATAGCTTATCGGAAGACAAGTCTAGACTCATATGTTTTACAAACCTAAGAGAGGAGGGGTTCATTCCCAAAATGAGACTCTCAATGTTTAGTTTAACGAGTCCACTGAAAGAAAAATCGATATCGTTCATGTTTAGAGAGTCTGAATGAATACAGAAGAAGACTCCAAAGGGGTCCTCTTTCGTATGATTTAGTCTCTAAGGCCCAAAAAAATGTAAAATCATACCTTAGAGAACTCTTCCAGTCATGATTGGATGGAGTTTTCCTTTTTTGTAAATAGTCCTATCTGAACTGAAAAAGAGATAACCTACCGTCGGACGGACGAATCTTCAAATACTTTAACAAGCGTGAAGAAGACAAGATCGCTCGATGATCTTTTCGTATTTAGGGAGCCTGAAAAGAGTTTAAAGAGAACTCCAGGAGGTTTTTTTACACAATGTCATATTTTACGAGCCTGGAAATAATTGGAAATGGACTCGACGATCTTTTAGTGTTTAAGGAGCCTGAAAAAGAGGTGAAAAGAAGACTCCATGACGCTTCTTTAAGCAATGTCAATTTTTTACGATCCTGGTAAGAAACTAAAATGGACTCAGACCTTTGATACTAGGTTTAAAGAGCGTGATCAAAGAGTTGTAATGAACGCTCATCGACCTTTTCCATTTTATGAAAGTGCAAAAAATCCATAAACAAACTTCCAAAGCTTCTTACTATGGTTCTCTTATCTTGCAATCGACTAAGAAACAAGTGTTAAATGCATTTATAACTAGCATTAAGGGATTATGACAGATAAAATTTGACTAAAATATGATTTTATATCAAAACTATAGTATGTCAGACCCAAAAATGCCTATATAAGTCATGTAATAGTAAAAAATCAAATCATTTTACCATTTACCCATAGTGGATAGCACTTGGAGCATTTTCTTAGCTAGATCTTCTGCAGCTGATACTGGGAGTTTCCACCATCTGTTTTGAGCATCGTCAGTTGCAGGTAATAGCTAACACCCTATTATTTCATTTCATAGTGTTTATTTTGGGTTTTGGTGGGGTTTTGGGCTCATATGACAAGCCCTAAAACCTTAAAAGAGGGCACCACAACTACCCCTCATGGAATACACGGTACCACCCGAGAACCGCGCCTATAACATAGTTGACAGGCGGTGCCACCACCTATCTCCAATGGTGCATAGGCGGTGTCGGCTGTGGAGACTTTAAACTCATAGCATCAGCAATAATAAGTCATTCTTTTGATTTTTAATGATTAGGAATGATTCTAATGCATACTATGATTGTTTTTTATAGGTCTTGGTTGCTCAAAACATGGTGATATGGAAAGAAAGAACACATGACAATGATGATGCCTTTGCAGAGAGAAATGTGGGTTGTATTGCCACATTACGGGACTGTGAGCTCCTGAAGTTCTTCCAGACCCCAAGCATGGTGTCACATGAACGGTTACTGGAACATATACTGCGGATGTGGAATCTAGAGCAGAAATATTTCAAGGTGGGGGCCCATATTCTTACAATGGAAGTAGAGGATATCTACTTATTTACTGGTCTCTCGAGATGGGGTGGCCCCATCTCACTGATAGGTTTCCGTGGAGGGGATATTAACACTCGAGAGCTTATATATCATCACTGTGCTCCAGGGATGAGCACATTGGGGAAGAAGATCTCCATCAAAGCAGTGATGGATGGGATCCTACAAACCATCTTATTTACTATGTAGAGGGTGGCTGGGAGTCAGGGTGTGCACCAAGATTCTATGGCACACATGCTGTACACCATAGAGGCCATGGCACCCATGGTGTTCAACTGGGAGGAATCCATGCTTCCAATATTCAAAGATCAGCTGAATAAGTGTCGGCAGGGAGACCTAAAGTAGTTTGGCTTTGGCTCCATTTTAGCCTGCTTCTTCTTCAAGCGGGTTCCACAGATGAGACCTCAGGTGGTCTTCCGGAGTCTGAGAGCACGAGATCCCCATATGCTAAGGTGGTCCAGGTCATGGATCGTATAGGAGCAGGTAGGGGAAGGGTGAATTTCATTGATCCGTTCTTCAGATGGATCTGAGATCAGATCCTCATGGTTGAGGATTATGCTTACGTAGGTACAGAATTCACCAGAGATATGACCTACCACTCCCACCCGGCGGACAGTGGGGTGACATCGGTAAGAAGAAAGAAACCCTAAAATGGATGAAATGTTTTTTATGTTTTTTGATGTTTTATATTTTTTATGTTAAGTGATGAGACCTATATATTCTCATGTAGATGTTGGAGCAGCGTGACCTGGAGGAGCTTCTCCGTTGGACAGGCGAGCTGGAGCCCGCTTTGTACCATGGGGTGATGATATCATCTAGGAGTTAGAGGAAAACCTAGAGAGTTTGACCTTGGATATCCCAGATGCTGACATTGATGACCTCTAGGTGAGATATCAGAGATCCACAGCGGGAGTACCGGTTCGATTCAGTAAGCTTCTACGTAGGGTAGCTCGAGCAGTGATGTGCTATCATGAGCACCACTAATGTATGAGATATGTACTGAAAGCTGACATCTTCAGGATTTTGTATGATGATCTTGCCTGAAAGCCTATGTGCTTCAAATGAGGTCTCAGGACCTATTTTTTGTAAACTTTTTGTATATATATATATACAGAATTTTACACGGTGTTTATATTTTTCAAATGGCAAATGCATTTTATATGAGTTTTATGTGTCTTTAAATGTTTATTTACAATGTACCATGTTTGATTTTGACGTCATGAATGGGAAATATGCCAATCTAGGATGTAATTAGCTAACGAGTTAGCAACTACATTATGTTCCCTAGGATATGCCTATAGGTAATGATTTCAAATGATATTTCTAGCAAATGTACTCTTCAGAAGAGGTGGAGGAGCACTGAGTTTATAATGGTGTAAACATGGTTTAAATGACAAACCACAAGTTGTGAGTCCATCAAGACTACTAGATCATGAATATCCTGGGAGACATCTTTAGTCAGAAGACCAATGATTGCTTCATATTCAGCGATGTTATTAGTAGCGAGACCTATACAAAGCATTCCTGAACTGACCAAATCTTCAACTGGGGAATAGAGGACCCAAGCAGCTGAGGCAAGATTCAAGGTGTGGTGCTAAGCACCATCAACAAAGCCATAGAAAGCCATCTGCATGACCAAAACATGGTATAAACAGATGCAGACACTAAATTCAAAACCATCTTGAAAATACTGAAAGCACATTGAAAGTCAATCAATATACATATATACAAGATACTATCCAAGAAATACCTAGGCATAGTACCTTTTTAGGTACAACCCATTGTGAGGTTTCCCCAAATGGATTCCATCATAATCAATGAGCTCGTAAGCTCCTTTCTCTAACACCTTAGAAATAACGAAAGTTCCATACCACATGGACTCGAACTTACCCTTCCCTAGTTTGTCATATCTCTGATCATAAGTCAAGACTAGGTCACCCTCGTTAAAGACACAAGGTTGGATGGATTTATCATACTGCGCCTTGATGCATTTCTTATGTGCCTCATTAGCCAAGGTAGCATCTCTCTGAGTCTTGTCAAGGTTATTCAAGTACAAAAATCTTTCTTCCTCCATGGAAGTGTCTGGGAGAAGTTCGACGGCAAGTTGTAAGGATGGAATCTGACATTGAATTGGTAAGATGGCTTCGATTCCATAGACAAGCTGGAATGGTGTGAAAATAGTGGCTGTTTTCACAGAAGTCCGATAAGGCCACAGAGTGGAGAAAAGAATGTGGTGCCAGTTGGATTTTTGATCTCCAACCATCCGACAAAGCATAGTTTTCAAAACTTTGTTAATGGCCTCTACCTAACCATTAGCTTGTGGATAATACAGCATAGATTTTTCATGGCAAAAACCTAGCTTGGCACTCAGTTCCTCCATTTGATTACGGAAATGGGATCCGTGAACAGTAACAATGGACTGTGGAACTCCAAATCTTGCTATGATATTGTTGAACAAGAAGAGAGTGGTAGTCTTACCATCTTCTGCATATGTAGGCATGGCCTCAGCCCATTTTGTGAAATAATTAACGGCTACGATGATGTAACCATGCCCCCCAGCTAAGGTATGCTTACAATGCATGAAGTCAATCCCCCATTTGGCAAATGGACCAACGAAAATGACGAGGTGTAGCAGAATAGGATGGGTGCACTTTTTAGGGTAAAAGTGTTAACAAGGTGGGCATTTCTTAACAGCCTCATGATAGTATTTGAAGACAGAAGGAGAGAAATAGCCAGCATGAAGGATGTTTTAGGTTGTATCCATCCCCGATAAGTGACCTCCACATGCTGTAGAGTGGCAATCATTTCACACATGGTCAGCCTCCTCATGGGTGAGGCATCGCCGAAGAATTGAGTCAATCCCACGTCTATACAAGGTATCATTCAAGATGAGATAGTACTTCGCATGGTGACAGATACAGCAGCGATCATCACAGGATAAATGTGGCTGAAATTGTTTTGTTTGGAGATAAATAAGCAAAATCCATACCAAGGATCAGTAGTGCTAATTAGGAACAAGAATTTATCCGGAAATGAATCATTGGGCTCAGATTCCGTCGAAGCACAGGGAAGATCACACATAAGCTCGACAAAGACCAAGGATTTCTTTGATGTGGCTTTGGTAAATTCCAGATCAAACTCCTGAAGTATGACTATCCAACGAGAGTACTTTGCCCCGAGCACCTGACGAGTTAGGATTTAATACATCGGGTCTGGTCTACCAATACGGTGGTAGTGTGGAGAAGAATGTAGTGACGAAAATTTTGTACAACAATGACCATGGCCAATGCTAAATTTTCCACCTGTGAATAGCAAGTTTTGGAATCCATGAGATTCTTACTGGCATAATAAATCATGTGCTCCTGACCATGGATATTTTCCCGCACTAAAACCATGGCGATGGTAATAGCGGAGGCAGCAATATACAAGATAAAGTCCTTTGAATAATATGGGGGGTTTATCACGGGTGAATGAGTCAGAGCGTGCTTAATATTATAAAAGGCGTGTTGGGCCTGGTCATCCTAGAAGAATGGAGTGTTATTCTTGAGGAGACGCATATAACCCTGCATTTTCTCTGTGAAATTGTACACGAAATGGCGGAGAAAGTTTTCCTTCCCTTGCAAAATTTGGTGTTCAAAGAGATTAGTTGGGGCTGGTAGATCTAAAATAGTGGCAATCTTCAAAGGATCAATCTAGATGCCATCTTTGGATACCACAAATCCTAGAAGACAACCTGTTTCAACGCAAAAAACACATTTATGTGGATTGAGCTGTATATTATAATGACGGCATCTCAAGAATATGTCTCTAAGATGACCAGGGTGGTCCTCCCATTGCTGTGAATGAGCATGGAGGTCATCAAGGTATGGTTCAACAATATGTTTAATATCGTGAAACGCATAGGACATCACGCATTGGAACATGGCTCCAGCATTTTTCAAGCCAAAAGGTAACTTCTTATATGCAAAGGTTCCCCATGGGAAAATGAATTCCATCTTATGCTGATCGGAGGGTAATATCTCAATCTAATTATAGCCAGAGAAGACATCCATGAATGAAAAGATGACACTTCCAGCACAGTTGTCGATAATCTGATCGATGTGCAGGGTAGGAAAGTTGTCCTTGGGACAAGCTTTATTTAAATCCCTAAATTCGATACAAACTCTAATGGTGCCCTGATTTTTATTGACAGGGACAATGTTCGATACCCATTCCATCAGGGGTACAATATAAATAAACCCAACTTTGAGAAGTTTCTCAATTTCAACTTTAATAGCTATAGCCTTCCAAGGATGGACTTGCCTTAGTTTTTTCCTGACAAGTTTAGTCGCGGGATAGGTTTTAATCTCATGGAACACAATGTATGGGTCAATCCCCGACATCTCTTCATAGGACCAGGCAAAAATATCATGGAATTATTTAAAACGTGCCTTGTATGCTTTAGATTCATCTGTCGAGAAGTTCTGCCCAACATGAATGTACTCGATAGTATCAGGCTTGGATGATATGTCAATCGGATTCGTCTGAGTAATGTTGCAAAGTTTTCCTTCAGAATCTGTATCTTGCAACAATATAGGACTTTGGGGTACATTGACAATATCAGTAGGAAACAATGATGTAAAATCATGGCTAACCGAACTGGTGTTGGGGATGAACATGGATCTATGATGGCAATCCTCCCAAATGGGCTCATCCATATTCATGATCTCCATAATGGACTCATTGGAAGGAGAAGTCTCAAAGAGATAATCTAGAACATGAAGAGAAGGTTATAACTAGTACGGTAAATGGTAAGGATCCGAAGCCACTAGATGAAGATCATCCATGTGATCATCGAAAAAGGTTTGAATGTTGTCATACATATATTCATGTGGACTCAATGAGGTGGAGTCAAAAATTTTTTTACCCTTAGGCTAATAGTCAAATGAGGCAATCATATGGACTGTCGCGGTATCCGTGCTAGGAGGAGTGGATGGAAAAATCCCCATAAGGGATGAATCCTTCAACATGCCTACCCCAATCGACCGGGAAGGAGGAGGGGTCTAGCCTAACATGGGGATGTTATTAGCCATGGAGGCAGTAACATCCGGTGTACAGAAATCAAGCTGATCAATAGTAACAATTATCCCTAGATGTAGAAATTGGACTGTTCGAAATACTGTTGAGGCGACAACAGTCATGGAATAGAACCAATTTCTTCCTAGAAGGAGGTTGTAATCTAAAGGGGAATCTACCACTTCTACTTGAATGGAAATGGTTTTTCCCCCCAGCTCGAGTGCTAGGGATGATATGAGACCATGGGGTTGGAAACCCCTTCCATCAAAGGCCTTGAGTGTCATAGGTGATGTTACAAGCTCGGGAGAGCCACGAGCCTTCCAACAAGTCAGAGACAAAACTGAGGTCGAAGCTCCTTCATCTAGTACCGTTCAAAAAAAAATCTTTCCCACTACTTTTGTAATGATCTGAAAAGCAATTTTATGCAGTAATATAGGCTTATAGTTCTCAACATTGAAATGAATCAAGTTAGTGTTATCTGGGTCTAAAGCTCCTAATGCTTTCAACAAGTTTTTGTGCTGTGTAGGGAAACTTTGGAGTACTTCTAAGGTAGACATCACACAAGGTTCTTGAGCGAGATATTCAACCACATTATAAAATTGAGCAGCTCAGGCATTGGGATTAAAGACAAAATTTCGAATAGTACTCTTAGGTGGACGCAAAATCATGTTGAGAGTAGGCTTCTTGATAGATAAGGGGACAATAGATGAGGATTCCGGAGAACTAGTAGAGGGAGTTTTCCCTGAAGAAGAATGATCTTCTTTCTTATCTGTGGGTTTGTCATAATTCTGACTTTGAGTTTGCAGATTGATGGTATCTGAGGACATCATATGAATTTTCTTTGATGAACTAGAGTTACCCTGGTTAGACATGTGGTCTATCAGTTGTTGTTGAGAGGGAAAAGGATCCGTAAGTACTGTAGGTGCGGGATTGGACTTCAGAAACTGGGAGATTTCGTCCCGACGAGGACACTCCTTTGAAAAATGGTCACCTCTGCATAGCAGACATGGATATTTTGCCTTCATTTTCCCTTTATCATTATCATTGTTGGTTGGTATTGGAGTCTCCTGTTGGTTTCCAGGTTTTTTATTTCTATTTTTACCTTTCTTTTTATTATTACCTGAGGTTTGAGTACTTTGAATAAAGTTTACCTCGACAAAAACCTTAGGAGACGAAGGATTAGGGGTGGTAGTTTGGGGTTGCTTGGCAGGTTTTGCTGTAGACAGGGGCTGGATTGAACCAAAAATCCCATCAACAGGTACTTCTGCTAGTGGCTTGGTGAGATCGGTGCTAGGGCGAGGAGCTTGAGGAATCATGTCATAAAGAGTTCCAGACTGGGAATAAACCAAGTCTAGGTATTGAGCTCGACTAATAGCCTGCTCTTCAGTAATGGCACCATCCATAGCCACATCTCGGGCAATATGAGGAAACAAGTATTTGGTAAACCAATCAGCTAATAACTGATCGGGAATAGGGGCCTTAATAAGCCTTCTCCGCCTTCTCCACTCATGAATGTGATCGAATATGTGGGTGGAGGTGTTTTGTCACAGAGAAGTTAAAATATCAGTGCCCTTTTCATAATGAATAGGGAGCTGAAAGTGTGTAAGAAACACGGTTGCCAATGAGCCAAAATCCATAAATGAATGTTGTAGGAGTTCAATGTACCACTTCGCGGCTGTACCGGTCAAAATTTTGTTGAAAGAGTCATAACCGAATGGAGTCATCCATGAGGGAGTTTGAAGAACACCACAAATGGAATTTCATAACATGGTTCTTCGGATTGTCTCCCTACTTCCCATTGAATTTCGAAATATCTGATGGTAACTTTACTAGAATGGGAGGCCACAAGGGATTGTGTCAAATGGGGTCATTAATCAACTTGGACAAGTCAGGCAAGTCCAAAGTTTCTAGGAAAGGTAACTGTTAGTTGGGTTGCACATACTAGTAATATTGATATGGCATATAATTACCAACAGGACCATAAGTTGACTGAAAAACAGGTTGTTGTGATGAATAACTAATGGAAAATCCACCTGCAGGGGGTTGATTTATGGGATCAAGACCGCTAGGACCACTAGGGCCTCCTAGAGGAGGAGCACCAGGGCCACCGAGACCACTAGGACCATCGGGACCACTAGGACCACTAAGAGGCAGACCACCAGACCCTCCAGAGCCACCAGAAGGTAAACCACCAGAGCCTCTAGAACCACTAGGCGAAGGGCCACCAAACCCTCCAGAGCCATAAGGAGGAAATCCACCAGGCCCCCCAGGACCACTAGGACCACTAGTACCAAAAGGAGGAAAGTTTCCAGATCCTCCGGAACCATTAGGCCCCCAAGGAGGAGGACCTCCATAAGGTGGTCCTCCGACACCTCCAGTAGTATGTATAGGTATCTGTCCCATAACTAGCATGTAAGACCATTTGGGTTGCCCCCATGGCATAAAAGTTTTACTAGGGTATGGAATTCTCACATAAGGCATTCCTGTAGGATTGGGTGGATGATTACCTACATGTATTTGATAACCATAACCTCTAGAAGTTTAAATGGTTATAGGTTGTGCCCCCAAGGGCTGACCTGAACTGGATCAGGGATTAACCACATTAGTATAGGTGGTAGGGGCATAAACTATAGAGGCTTCTATGTTAGAGGTCTTCCCTTGAATAGGTACAATTTTGGTGCCAGATAACATAGGTCATGTCGGGGGTTTCCCCTTGACACTAGAAGGTACTAACGAAATGGGAACTGAAGGTTGGGTCCCAGGTGAAGAAGACCTGGGAGGATTAGGAACATACATAACATGAGAGGTGATAGGGGTGGTAATTTGACCTGGGTTGTGTGGTGTCACTGCATGATCTATAATCGGTTCAATGGGTCTCATAGAATCAACAATTGAACGATATCTTACAGGAACAGATGTGGAATGTGATGGTGTTGGGCCTAATAGTTCATATATTTGCTTGTCAATATCCTATGCACAGAGAATGGAAGCATGGTATTTCCTATGTTCTTCTTCATCTTCAGAAGAGTTTAAATGGGTTCCAAATGAGGCAATGGCCTGTCCTATAGAGGTATCCCAAAATGGAGCATTGGGACCATAATCTGGACGAGTTGTATCATCCACATGACCTTCCGTGGGAGAATGGAATGAGGTATTTCCCTGAGAAGGTTGCTGGACCAAGGGAGGCAAGTGTGAATAATATGGTACTCCACTTTCTGCAACCACATTATCTCCCACTTCGAGGGTGGTAGCAGCTCCTTAGTCGATAGCTTCCATTGGATTTTTTCCTGAACTAGGAGTAAAATTGGGTGGCAATCCTCGTACTCTTCTAGACTGTCTTAACTCAGGCAGTTTGTACAGTTCCTATCCAACCTAGGGTCTGAAAAATCTAGAAAACACACCAAGAAAAATTTCTCTACACAAGCTATAGGTCAAAACAAGCACACTTAAAATGATAAGAGGAGTTCAAAAAGTTAGGTCTCTCACCAGGATTGTCAAGAAGGTGCCACTCACGAAAAACCTCGAGGGTACGTGCGTAGTAATCTCCCCAAATGTTGTTTTTGGTGTATGGCTCCAAGTAAGACAGCCAAAGGGCTTTTCTCAGATGGATAGGGTATCCTAGTGGGGTCTCCCGATATACTCAAGGTATGTGGGAGCTCGAATTGGTAGTAGTGTTGTCTAATGCATAACCGTACACAAGGGGCCTTCTGATATACAATCAAGTACATGAAGTTCCTTTCTATATACGTCAAGGGTACATGAAAGGCTATTTGATATACCGACGATACATGGAAGAACCACGCGAGTCCTAGGATGTAATGCAGACAAATAATGATAGATCCTACGCTTAACGATGCTCGAACATGTCTCTAACCTATCACTCAAATTGCTACATAAATTTTAACCTATAACTACCGTTAATTTTAAAGTGGACGGTTAGGTGAATGCATGATGTTTTGACAGAAAAGTAGAACCATGCAGTATGCTTGTGCAAATATTTCACTTTACCGTTCAGTATGCCTACTTACGGGAGGGAAAGAGAGTATTTTATTTTGTTTCAAAACCAAAAAGACTTCCAAACAATAGTCTTGAACACAAAATCAAAGACAAGCAGTACTTTTCCAAACTGATTTCTCTTTTCTGAAAGCAATAAGAAGGGGAAGAATCTATTTTCCTAAAAGAAAAACAAGAAGCACACTATATGCAACTGCACTCTATTTTTTCAATTTTCTCAAAACATAAGCAAATCTAACTTAAAACTACCATATTTTTTATTTTGATTGAGATAGTTCTAAATGCATAAGAGATGAAAGAACATGAAGATCCTGAAAGCTTGTAAATCCAATCAGAGAACCAATGTCCAATGCTCAATGATGATAACCTAGTCTCAGTAAAAAAAATTCTTTTTTAAAGGAAGGAAAAATAAGTTTACTATGCAAACAATAAATAAAACCTAGAAGATAATATAGTGTTCTTCTTCTAGTCTATATAATAGAAATGAAAAGAGATCTTACTAACACCCTAATCTTTTCAAAAAACAAGAAATCCTTTCGCAAACACAACCAACAAGCATAGAAGTAGATAAACAATAAAAAATCCTAATCTAGCTTTTGAATTTCTGAATCAAACCAATCTTAAACCATAAAATTTTGAAGCCACAAGCATCAGATTCTGTCACACAATCCTGACAGTGCAGGACTGAAAGAAACCCAACTCAATTTTTTTCAAAAAAAAATGAGGAAAAAGGGCCTTGGAATGATGCCTACCTGGCACCGCGCTTCTCAGCTGTTGACAAGACGGTTCTATCTCAGCACTGCTTCTCGCCAATGGGATATAGGTGGTGGCACTACATGCTTCCCACTCTATTCAGGAGGTGGCACCGCTCCTCATACACTGCATAGGTGCGGTTCCCTGTAGAATACCAAAACACAAAGAGAACGATAGATCAAGTCAGAAAAGGACTACATCAAGGCAAAAACTGCTAGATTGAGTATGGAAATAGAGAATAAAAGGTCAAAATGACTCAAATATGAATAGATATGGAATTTTCAAACCCAAATTGACTAAGTCAGAAAGCAGATATGACGGAAGAGAGTTGTAGAAAGAGCCTAGATTTGGACAAGAGTTGAGAACTGAGGAAGATCAGAACAACTGATACATATATCTATTCCCTAGTAGAGTCACCATATTTGTTAGCTGGAATATTTCACCTTGTGCGGACAGTAAGGTGTTCCACAGGTCTGAATGGTTTAGATCCAGAACAAATGAAGGACAGAGGTTGAAGACCCTCCCTGGACACCGTAGATACCTGGAATGTGATGCTTTGATAGTAACCCTGTGTACCTGCAATCATTTTAAACAGACAAACACATCAAAGCTGCCAGAATATAGTCTACTAATCCATGTTAGTGAATAAGGAATCTAACAACATACATGTGAAATCAAACAACAACAATAATGTGGGATGGAAATCAACTTGCATTAAGATAAAAATGGATAAGTTTACAACCAAGCCTTAGTGTTGACATGCATCTCCATGAAACCAAGCACTCTCATCCCCATAAGCTCCGACTCTAGCTCTCTATGCTCTCCAATGGCTTGGGCCAAGTGATAAATCCAACATCATAACAATACCTTAATAGTTATCCCCCTAAACCATGGATATGAGCTTGTATTTATAAGGCTCAATGGATGGGGATGGTTGAGAGATTAATGGATGAGGTGGCCTCTAAGATCCTAGGATGAGAGATCTTGAGCTCAATTGACCCACTATGATAGGGATAAGGGAGGACATGAGGCTCATCATCTAGAAGCCTCGAGAAACTTCTCTTTTTCCCTTTTTACCTAGGGTACCATGTTTCTCCTTCAATGATAGAGCGGTTGTGGTAAGAAACACTTATGGACTATGGGCATAAGCGGTGGTACCACTTGTGGACAACAAGTGATAGGTGGTGCGAACAAGGTACCGCTCCTGGAAAATAGGGAAAGTGCGGTGCTAGGAATTTTCATGAAAGATTGACAATTAGCATGGGTTTCCACTCCAAGTGCTGGGATTAAGGGAAAATATGTATGTCAAAGGTCTTATCACGTGATGATGACAGGATTTTGGTATAACACTTCCTTTCCTGATCGTTAAATTATAGGAAAGGGCATCTACATCGTCTCGTTTATCTCCTTTTGCAGACTATGTAGACCATCAAATGAAAAGGACCACCTTGGCACATTTAATCCAAGACCATTCCCCTCTGCATCCTTTTATGCTTTCTCGGGTATAGGGGCTGAACTTTACAAAAAATATCACCATGGGTTTTCGTTAAGCTATTTTCTATCCTTCTCATCAAGAAAATATTGCAAAGCAAACTTGGTTTTGTTCATGCTTGTAAAAGTATCTGAATGACTGTCTAGTCAGTATAGGTTTAAGCTTTTTTGGCCCGACTGGAATACTAACGGTAAAGAAGTCTCCCATCCCCTAAAGGATGGGCGAGCTCTCGGGCATAGGATACTACCAACGAAAAATAGCTCCCACTGGAGTATTCTTCATGCTTTCAGACTCTCTAAAATTGAAAGCACCATTGAGCATTTACTTTCTCGGGCTCACCAAAAATCCACGATATTGTACCATTACGGTGTCTCTAGACACCACCCCACAGATAACAATTTGGTGGAATTCCCACTTTGGGTTGACTTTGTTCAGAGTACTCTGCAATGTGTCTTCCTTGGATCCCATCAATACCAAAAGTGTCTACCTCCCTCAAGTATTTCCCATCTGCAGTTACATCCTCAGTATTACAGCTATGATCCCTTTCCCATGAGTAAGTTTCATTTTCTTCCTGGTCCACCCTGCCATCATACTATAAACAAAGTAAGTTTGAGTCCAATATACTCCCTCTGCCCCTATTCAACTCCTTCCCTCCCCCCCCTCATTCAGTGGGTCAGTCCTTAGATTGTCTCACATCTTTCGGTTATCTCCCTCGCGCTTCTAGTCAAGGAAACACCATTTCCTTGACCAAGTGTAGGTCTCCTTCTGTCGATGACAACACATGTATTCCAGAGGATAGACCCAGATTTCCATGTATCCTAGTTTCATTAACCTTATTGATGAGTTCCTTGGACCACTTGAGAGGAGTCCTTAGTGCCTCTCCGGATGGTTGTTTCTCATGTGCTCAACTCTAGCTACATCATTGCACCATTGAGATTCATACAGGGTACTATTGGTTCGTGCTGTATTTGGTTGAAGACCTTGGATGTCACCTGACTCTAGCACATTGATGAGTCTATTTGAGGGATCCCAATAGGTTCATATCCCTTGTGATTTCTGGGTTGCATTGGAGACAATTTTCAGAAGCCCCAATAGTGCTTCTATATAGATTTATGATTGATGCAACATATTTGTACCACAGAGACTCTGGCTCTCCATTAGTGGGTCCCTACAACTATGTACCATTCCAGATCCAGTAGGCCGTCAGTCATGAAGATATAGCATTCCATGAGAATTCCATGGGTCCAATGTAGCAGTTCTTCAGATCACTATTGTATTCGGCCTCTCATTGAGGCAACCACTATTGTAACGATAGTTGTACATGATCAACTCTTGTATTATAGAGCTTAGATCACATTATTCTTTTGACATCGTTATGAGTATGGGGATTCCTGCCTCATCCATATACATGTCACACATTATTTTTATCTTACCCATTGATGGGAACCATATTAATACAAAAACCAAAATCCACCATGCCCCAGCCCAGGAAGCACCACCTCTATTAAAGAAAATCCTCTAATGTCTGTCTGCCATACGATGAGCTCCTACCCTCACACATAAGGGGGAAATCTGTTAACCCAAAACATCCCTCACTAAGCTCTACATGACCTAGAACACCCAAGGACATCCATGCATGTCCCTCATTTGACCCCCACACCCTCAAGAAGGCTTAAAAATATTAAAAAGGTCTTAAAAACCCCTAAAAAGAGCCAAACTAGCTCCCATAGGAGCTAAAACCTCCAAAAAGGGGCGAAAACCCCTCAAAGGAGCTTAAAACCCCCAAAGGAGCTAAATATTGGGTGAAAAGGACTAAATCCCCAACTAGGGGCTTAAAACCCTAAAAATATTGAGAAAAAGTATAAATAGAGGGGTGGGGGTCACTCTCAAATCACTTCTCATCTCCCTATCATTACGCTACCCGTGTGAGTTCCTTGAGACCATTTGTCTCTCAAGCCATTCACCCTCCCTCTCCTCCATTTCTCCATTGAGCCATAGCTCCCCATTCCTAAGAAAGGTTCTCTCCCAAGCTAGGGCATGGTGGCCCATTCCAACCAAAGAAGGTATACTTGTCTTTTCATGTTTTTGCTTATTTATATTGTAGTTTTCTAACATTATTTGTTTGCAGTTTTATTGCTTAAGATTTTCTTGCAGGTTTCCATTGATTGCTTGCAGGTTCTCTTGTTTCCTAATAGTTTGATGCAGGGTTGTGGAGCTTAACCCTCACCTTCTATGTAGAGGGGTTTTCCATTTCATTTTCTATTTATTTCTTTCCATTTCTTCCATTCTCACAGGAACCCTACCCTTCCGTCCTATATATAGAAGGGAGTTGTTCCTGCCTGTAGCAAGGGAGAAAGCCCTACTACAGTCCCGAAGAGGGGAAGTGGTGAACCTGTGAGCTCATGGGATAAGATATGGAATGACCATAGAGGAGTATATTGTTGTTTATTGCCTCTCGGATACGGAAAATGTTGCAAGTCAAATCCCAACAAACTCAAGCCAAAACCTAGGGCTGAAGGCCATATACTATTGGCACTTGGCAGGATAGCAGGGTTAACATCCCTCCAATAGGATTCAAGGCCTTTGATGTTCTATGCAGTGGAGTGTATGCGGCCTACCATTTATGACTAGAGTACCTCACTATTGAGCAACTTGAAGGAGCAACTTAAAAACTACAAGATGGGAAGGATACGAAACTTTGGTTACGGAAGCATCTTGAGTGCTTTATTTTTTGAGCGTGTGTTGGGGATAATCCCAGGAGTTGATATTTCCCCACATGGTGCATGAGATGTGGCTCCACTATGCTAGAAAAATTTCATGTGGATACTAGGAGGGGGTGAGTGGCCAACCCCTACCCAACATATTTCTTCCTTTGGTGGCGTAGGAAGATCATCTCCATAGATGACTACCCCTACAAAGGGATAGAATTCCATGGAGACCCTGTTACACTCAAAATATTTCACCAGCATGTGATAGGATCCCTAACATAGAAATTTTCCCTCAAATCCCAAACTTGAAGAGAATCCTGCTCTAGGTGTTGATTCCAACATACAAAATTTGAGCACTGCTTCTACCCTCAAGCAGATAAGCGATACCCTGTTCAACACTGCACGAGTTGTGTGAGAACCAGGCGGTGCCACCACCTTTAACCTATGTTGTTGGTGTGGTTCCTACCCATCACCTCTCTGTCATAAAGGGGTATAAGTGGTGCCCTTGGTAAAAAGTGAAAAAAAGGAGGTTTCTCGAGGATTCTAAAACAAGAGCCTCACGTCTAACCTTATCCCTACTCACTTAGGTTGGTTAAGGTCAAGATCTATCTTTGTAGGATCTTGTAGCCACCTCACCCACCGATATCTCAACCATCCTATCCATTTGAGCCCTATAAATACAAGGTCATACTCCATGGTTGAGGGAGAGAGAAGAATAGTAAAGTTATGTTGTTGAATTGATACCTGGCCTAATCCATCAGATAGAAATTATGGAGCAAGTTGGAGCTATCGGGGACAATGTGCTAGTATTGTGAAGGAGTGTATTGGCACTAAGGCACATGGTTGTAAGCTCTTTCATTTATTTTCTAATGCAAAGTTGATTTCCTTCCCACATGTTTGTTGCGTTAATCTTACATATATGTTATTGGATTCCTTAGTCACTAATATGGATGTGTAGATGATTTTCTAGTAGCTTTGATGTCTTTGTATGTTTGATATGTTTTACAGGTATACAGGTCCTTCATCAGAGTTACATTCCAGGTATCTATAACATTCAGGGAAGGTATTCAACTGAGTTATTCACTCATTTGTTCTAGATCTGAATTATTCACACCAAAGGAACAACTTTTGTCTGCAGAAGGTGATATTTTCCTAATAATAGACCCATACATGCCCATTCCACCAGGCTCTGCATATGGGGAGATAGGTAACGAATTCAGACTCAAACTTGCTTTTGAATTATTAAATTTTTTTGTGTTTTTTTATAAATGGAATAAAAAAGGCATGTTTTTAGTGTGATGACATATAGTGATACTTGGTCATGTATATACAAATGTGGAACCACGATGACCAGATGGTTTCCCTCATCATTAACGTGGGGTAAGAGGAGATGACATCATAGGTGTGGATGTGGAGCATACACTTGAAATAATTCACACAAACTTTGTTCATTTGACACATATAGTTCCCATGGCACAAATCAAGGACTTTCGCGAGGCCATGCAACACTAGGTGGTTGGTGTTCCACATGCATGGGTGCTCTTATTTCATGCACTAGCTAGATCCATAGTTTTCTACCATGATCAACACCCACCCCCACCCTAGTCTTAGAGGTCGAGATGTACATTTTGTTGTATGACCGTGTAGTATATGACACCACATTTTGGACATATTTTAATGAAAAATAGATATTATGATTGGTTATTATTTTATTTACATGTATAAATGTGTTGGTGAATGGTTTATCGTGTGTGAAACAAATTCCAATCTAGTACATAGTTAGCATATGAATCAACAACTTGATTAAAATTTCTTGTAATATGGATGTATGTTATGTTCTCAAATTGTTGTTCTAGAAACCTAACATGCAAGAACCTTCGTAATAAAGTTGGATCCTTAACATGATACAAGCCATTAAGATGTGAGACCAATAACTGTGAATCAACACATACTTGAAGAGAGTGAACACCATGTGAAATGACATCACACAATAACTCAACAATGACACTATACTATGCAACATTGTTCGATGAAGGTCGTAGAAAAATACCTCCTGAAGACAACACTTGACCCGTAGGAGTATAAATCACCCAAGTAGCCAAAGTCGAGTTTTGAGTGTGGTAGCTAGCACTATCAATGAATCCTACATAAATCGAAGACCTTGTCAACATCTTCCATAACAAATGAAAGCTATTCAACAAACTCGATCACCACAAGTAGACAAAAACCAAGATATGAAAATGTACAATAATATACAACAAATCAGCCTCGGCTGAAAATCATGCATAGTACTTCTTAAGGTAGAGCCCATTTCTAGGCTCTGCCAAGGCTATGCTCCCATGATCAACTAGTCGAAAGGGTCTAACATCTAGATAAGTCCTAATGCCACATTCAATAGTGTAGGGGTCAATTCCTGACATTTCATCATATGACCAAGCAAACACATCTCAAAATTTAAAAAGCTTGGTGTACTCGCTAACCTCATTGGGGGAACAATCCACACCAATGTACACATTTTAAACCTTTCTAGGAATTCAAGAAATATCAATAGGTATAGTTGGTGACAAGTTCGCCATGTTCCCTTCAGTATACATTCTAGGAGAGCCTAATGGGACCACGAGCCTACCAATATTCTCACTAAATATTTCTTTAAAGTCATCACACTCAATATCATCAATCCTAGGGAGAAAATAAGATCTATGATGCAACTCTCCCAAAGGTTATTATAACCCATACATAGCCTCAAGAATAGCCTCTTCTGAAGGAAATATGTCATGGAGGAAGTCGTGCGAGTGAGATGACACCACTGCCGAAGCAAGTTGTGCATGAGGGTCCTCCTCCTCTGTCCGTGAATAGGAAGGACTAGACTCTACAACATGATCAAGATTAACTTGATAAGCCACCGTAGTTGTACACAAAGGCATGTTCATCTCGGAAGGTATAGGGTCCTTACCCGAAGCACCCAGAGAACTAAGAGTCCAAGGATCCTCCATATGCGAAGTGCGAAAAGGAACCGAACTCAACATTGTCGAAGCCTTACCAAGACTAGAACCGATCATAAGAATGGGTGAAGAAAAATTAAGTTTTCCCATTAACAAAGGATACATTCCCACCCCAACACTCTCAGTTTCCAGCTAAGAATGATTGATAACCAAGATAGAAACTCCCAACTATTTTTTCGAACTAGAATTATCAAAGGATCTTTGATCGATCGTCACAATCTTCCCATACAAAGGAAAACAAACAACCCAGAGGAGTGATGACACAACCACTTGTATATTATAAATCCAGTTCCTACCTAGTAAAATATTATAATCGAGGGGTGCATCAATCACCACAACCTCAATCAAAACGGTCTTCCCTCCCAATTGGACCTCGAGCGAAGGAAGAATTTAGTGTGGCCGAAATGATCTTCCATCAAACGCAGTCAACATGGTACCCGACTTAGACAATGTAGGAGAACCAAACCCCTTCCAACATGTCAAAGAAATCACGAAAGCTACAACACCTTCATCAATCACTGTATGGCTGATGGTGTTGTTTAGACACTCTACATGAACCAAAAGGGACACATAGTAAGGAAAGCGAGGTTGGACTCTATGAGTTTCAAATTTTATCACTGAAGAAAAGCTTCCATCAACCACCCCAAGAGCAGACAATAAGGATTTCCTTTGCAGAGGACAAGTCTGAAGAAATTCTAAAGCCAACATCGCATAAGGAGTCTAGCCCAAATTTTTTATGATAGAATAGTTTTGGGTGGCTTGAGCATTAGGATTGTACCCCGAAGGCTTTAAGAATCCCTTAGGAATTCGAGGTGGAGATTCTGGATTATCACTAGGTTTTTTGATATGCAAAGGGCTCTCAGGTGGAGCAGGTTCTTTCCCTAGGTCCAGCTGTGATGTACCATAATCCTTAGAACGTGTTACAACATTTTTTGCAGACATCATATTGTTGCAACCATAGCCACTATTAGTGTATGGCGGGTTTTGATTCCCACCAGAAGCACTACCAAGATCCACGGTCCTTGAGTTCATATTATGGTTTTGTGGTAAAGGATTTATCAACACAGCTAGGCTCTGTGCGATGAACTTTGAGGAATATTCTATCCAAAGGAACAAGTGAGTGAGGTGATCAGCCCCACAAAACTTACAAGGAAATTTAACATTACGGTTAGGTTTCTTGTACCCCCCAACATTATTGTTTTTGTTGGAGACATTTACCACCATACACACTCTTTTTGGTCAAATTGGCCTAGTTAAATCACTATCCTAAGTATTATTGACATTAATTGACATTAGTGGAGCATTAAATGTCATCATCCAGTCTCACCCACTCCTACCTTCAGTCAAGGAGGATAACGTAGCCTTCTCCTACATTCAAGGAGGCTAACTGGAACACTCCGGGGGTGATCTAAGTGATATTAATGCACCTAATTGCTAACTAGTGGTTACAATCAGTTAAACAAGTCAGTTAAGGTGCCTCCTCTCATTAAATATATTATTTAATGATTATTTAATGAACTAGAGTCAATAGGGGCACCTCCACCAACTTTTGATGTACAATTCAACTTTAGTTAACCTCATCGGGGTTCATTGGAGTTAGTGTAGCTCTACCTCTTGATGGTTGGTGAGCTATGACATGTGTCTGATCTCTTTCAGTTGAGACTCAGTCATTTATTGCACTTTGACTTCAGTTAGGGTTAGTTGAGTCAATTAGGGCTTTGATCAGTGGTTAACTAAGTGTGAACCATGGCTTACAGTCAGTTAATCTAGACTCACTCATTCAATTCGAATGACCTCCTAAGGAATTCAAATTGTCTCTTCATTCATGCTTGTAGCATGACATTGTAATTGTAATCATTTATTCTTTATGTGAATATAGAGTGGCTACTATTCCTGTAGACCAATTACACCATTTCATGAGTTATTGATTAATATTTGATGAGATTGATGCTTTGTTCTTATATCAATATACAATATTAATATGGTATCAGAGCTTATGGTGGGCAAAGCTCTATCTCTCAAAAACAAGCTTTTTGACAGATTTCTGCATAAAATTTGAGCAATAGCTCAAAATCCAGCACTTCACCAAAAGCCAAGGATTACCACTTAATACCCCAAGTAAAGAACTTGTTGATCAAGCTTGCTTGATTGACTATGCTAGGTGTGATGAAATCCTAAAATGTGCAGGCTGTTCGACCTTACATTGCCCTTTCTGTTTTGATTTTCAGGTTTCTACAGGTGAAGCATTCGCTCTAGCACATCTAGATGGCCTCCTCAGTAGATCTCTTGACTCCATACAATTTCCACTCATCGAAAGGTGATATGGAGATTTAGCTGTGCTCCAGGGGACTTTTTAGAGTCACCATGGACACTAAAGTTGAGCCTGGATCCACCATAGAAAAATCAAGATTCTTGAACAAGAAGGATGAAGCCTTCGGTTTCTTGTGCCTCTCTATTTCCTGAGACCTTCTCTTCCACCTTACAGGATTGAAGAATTCAAAATAAATATGGGGCAAATTGGAGACTTTATATGGAAAGCATGATGACTTAATGGTTTACCAGCTTGAAAATGAACTCATGTCTCTCCAACCCTCCAAGTTCGAGACTCTGAATAATTTCTTCACAAAGTTCAAGCATACTGTTTTACTCTTGAAGCAATGCAAAGTGGAGAAGGAGGATGATCAACTCATCCTCACCATACTCTCCAAAATTGGGGCTGATTATTCAGTTTTTGTTTCTACATTTTGTGCAGGGAAGCTCACAACCCCTGGATGGAAGATGCCTACACTCAATGCCTTCATTGAGTCCCTAACATGTGAACATGCAAGCTTGTCTAGATGGGGATCATTAAATATTCCCATGATCAAGCCCTTCATGTCTCGGGACCAAAATATCTGAAGGGTAAAGGAAAGCAACTAAAAAATCCAAAAACTAAATTTGATGCTCCTAAACCTAGAGTTGAAAATCAGCAGCATGATGAGTCTTCCGGCTCAAGGAAGAACAAAGGAAAAGGGCACCATGGCAAGGAAAAATTCAAGTGTTATTATTGTAGGAAGGGATTCCACCTTGAACATTCCTACATGAAGAAGAATATTGATGAAGCTACCTCTCTTCTTGAGAGAAATCACATCAATCTTCCGGAAAGCTTTCGGAAAAGAGATCAGCAAGATCGGGAACCACAGCATGAAAAAGGTCATGCCCTCATGGAAAGCACTTCGAAGTCCAAAGCACTGTTGATTGACTTTGGAGCTTTGAACCACATGATGGATGAAAAAGGATCCTTTTTATCCTTGGAGACCGACAAATCCATCCCCATCCATATGGGAGATGACTCCACCATCATTTCAGAAGGACAAGGTACTGTAGATCTTGAAAATGGTTTTTTCTCTAATGTTTTGTATGTACCATCTCTGGCATCAAATATTCTTAGTGTCTATCAGATGAAACATATAGGAGTTCCTAAGAGAGTCTCTTTCAGCCCAAATGATGTTGAGATAACAGAAATTGCATCTCAGAAACTCATTGCTAAAGGCCTTGCAAACCATCATGCAAAAGCCTATGAGTTCTCTCACTTTGTTGCAGATGCAAATGCCACCACTCTACTAAATCATGGAAACGAGGTTATTAGGCTATGGAATGAGTGGTTTGACCATCTGATTTTAAAATATTTGCATTAATTACAGAAAAATTCCATGGTTGAAGGCCTCCCGGTCATCAAGGCAACCACGAGAATTTGCAAAGGCTGTGTGATTGGAAAACACCATGAGCACAAGTTCGATCAGGGGAAGGAAAACTGAGCTACGTGCATATTAGGGCTGATACATTCTGATATCAGTGGTATGATGCCTGTCACATCCATGAATGGATCAATGTATCTCCTTACTTTATTGATTATTTTTCAAGGTATACATGGGTTTTCTTTCTCAAAAAGAAATCAGAAGTATGTGAAAAAATTTCTGAATTGAAGGCCTTGATCGAAAATGCCTCTGGGCTTAACATCAAGATATTGAGATCTGATAATGGATGGGATTATTTCAGTACTGAGTTGCTGTACATATTCTCTTGAAGTGCTATTCAGGTCCAACATTCAATTCCCTACACTCCACAGCAGAACGGAGTAGCGGAAAGGAAGAATCAGACTCTCAAGGAGATGACCACCTGTATGTTGGAATTCAAGAATATTGCTGCAAATTTGTGGTATGAGGCCATGAATTCTATATATTACATTTAGAACAGGGTTCCACACTTAGACATGAAAGGGAAGACCCATTTCGAAGCATACTTCGAACACAAGCCGGATGTGTCGAACCTACGGGTGTTTGGGTCCATTGCATGGGCCCGGATTTCGCTTGATAAAAGAAGGGCTTTGCAACTGCAAAGCATAGAATGTCTGTTTATTGGGTATATTGATGAATATAAAGGGTTCAAGCTGTTTTATATCAATACCAAACAGATCATCATTGAGGGAAGTGTCAAGTTTGATGAGCCTCTTCAGGAGGTGGAACTAGTGAAGGAGAAAACTGCGGAATTTCCTTCCTATTCTACTGAATATTTTGATGATAAAATTTGGGGTGATGACCCTGATTTGGATCCTATGATTTATAATATCAGTGTGCAGCAATAATAAGATGCTGAATCAGAACCTGAAGTGACAAATCATCTTCCTACATGGGCCCTACATACACTCTCCTCCGCAGGAGACAACATTGGAAATCCGGATGATCCAAGGAGAACTCGGTCTGATTTCCAAAGAGCATGTATTGTGCTCTCGTTTCCTGATAATTTTCTGTCCAAAAATTTCTATTTGGTGATTATTTCAGATCCAAAATCCTACTATCATTCTCGGAAGGATCTGAGATGGCAAGTTGCCATGGACGAAGAGATGAATTCTCTTCAGAAAAACACTACTTGGGAGCTAGTTTCTCTTTGTCCGAGAAGGAAATTGGTTCAATGCAAGTGGGTGTTTCGGACCAATTTTGCTGCTGATGGAAGCTCCTGAAAATATAATTCAAATTTGGTAACAAAAATTTTCTCTTAGGTCCAAGGAGTGGGCTACCATGAGACCTTTGCACCGGTTGCAAAAATGGACTCCATCCGCCTTGTTTTGGCAATTTCAGCATCCAAGCACTGGGAAGTGCATCACATGGATGTTAAGTCAGCCTTTTTGCATGGAGATATTCATGAGGAGATATACATGAAGCATCTTGATAGATACATCACTGATCCATATTTGGTTTGCAAGCTAAAGAAGTCACTATACGGGTTAAAACAGGCCCCAAGAGAGTGGTATTCCAAGATGGATGCCTTCCTTCTCTCGCAAAACTTTCAGAGATGTAGATCAGATCCAAATGTATATTTAAAACAGTATGATGGTAATATAATTATCATTGTTTTATATGTTTATTACTTACTGATCACAGGTAGCACATTTGCCTCCATTTCAGCCATCAAAACTACTCTCCACAATGCATTTGAAATGAGTGATTTGGGGCTTCTAAAACAATTTTTGGGGCTCAAAATTGAGCAAAATTCTGATGGGATTATGGTCACTTAGTCCAAATAAATTTTATACCTATTAGTAAAGTTTAACATGGCTGATTTTATGCCTGCACCATTCCCTTTCCTTTCAGGGATCGGCCTTGAAGAAGGAAAAAGCACACCTCCCATGGACTGCACTATCTATCGACAGCTGAATGGTAGCTTGTTGTACTTGACACATTTCATCCTAATATATATTATGCCATGAATGATGTATCAAGATACATGCAGCATCCTCATGATCTTCATTGGAAGGCATCCAAGAGGATCCTTCAGTATATTCAGGGAACCAGGACCTACGGCATTCACTATGCTGCAGACTCCGAGCTAGAGCTGGTTGGATACACAGATTTCGATTGGGTGGGTGATTCTATTGATAGGAAGTATAATTTTGGATATGAATTCATGTTTTGTGGTGGCCCCATTTTCTGGTCAAGCAAAAATTAGGCTTCCATAGCACTATCTTCAGTAGATTCTGAGTATCGAGGAGTGGTGAATGCTTGCATCCAAGCAGTTTGGTTGCAAGGCATTATTTTAGAGTTTGATCTTGGTAGTACTTTGTCCACTGTCCTCTTTTGTTGAAATCAAAGTGATATTAAGATATACATGGATCCAGTTACCAGGAAGAGGACCAAGCATGTAGAGATCCACATGCACTATATCAGGGAGCTAGTGCATGACAGGACCATCATTCTGCAATACTACCCAACTGATGAGCAGATTGCAGACATCTTCACCAAGAGGTTTTCAGAAAATAAGTTCACTTACCTCCGTTCACTATTGGGGGTGAGTTCATCAGGGTGATTAAAATTACTTTTAGTGTTCAGCTTGAGGGGGGGGGGGTTCCCACTGGGTTTTCCCTCTTTTCCTCAGTTTGTTTTGAGCATTGTTTCAGTTTCAGCATTGTACAGGGTGACCTATGGCCTTAGT
Source organism: Pseudotsuga menziesii (assembly GCA_001517045.1). Lineage (NCBI taxonomy): Eukaryota > Viridiplantae > Streptophyta > Pinopsida > Pinales > Pinaceae > Pseudotsuga > Pseudotsuga menziesii. The sequence goes on from LPNX010885682.1 coordinate 171,883, forward strand.
TGCTAGGGCCCTAGCATTTTTATGCATTTATGTTTTCTATCTCTTCCTGAGTATAGCTTAAGGGGGGGTGTTGGAGACATTTACCACCATACACACTATTTTTCATCAAATTGGCCTAGTTAAACCACTATCCTAAGTATTATTGACATTAATTGACATCAGTGGAGCATTAAATGTCATCATCTAGTCTCACCCACGCCTACCTTCAATCAAGGAGGCTAACTTAATCTTCTCCTACATTTAGGGAGGCTAACTGGAGCACTCTGGGGGTGATCTGAGTGATATTAATGCACCTAATTGCTAACTGGTGGTTACAATCAGTTAAACAAGTTAGTTAAGGTGCCTCCTCTCATTAAATATATTATTTAATGATTATTTAATGAACTGGAGTCAACAGGGGCGCCTCCACCAACTTCAGCTAACCTCATCGGGGTTCATTGGAGTTAGTGTAGCGCTACCTCTTGATGGTTGGTGAGTTGTGACATGTGTCTAATCTCTTTCAGTTGAGACTCAGTCATTTATTGCACTCTGACTTCAGTTAGGGTTAGTTGAGTCCATTAGGGTTTTGATCGATGGTTAACTGAGTGTGAACCGTGGCTTACAGTCAGTTAAGCTAGACTCACTCATTCAATTCGAATGACCTCCTAAGGAATTTGAATTGTCTCTTCATTCATGCTTGTAGCATGACATTGCAATTGTAATCATTTATTCTTTATGTGAATACAGAGCGGCTACTATTCCTGTAGACCGATTACACCATTTCATGAGTTATTTGTTGATTAATCTTTGATGAGATTGATGCTTTGTTCCTAGATCAATATACAAGATTAATAGTTTTTCTTGTCATTATTATCATTTTCATTCTTATTACCACTCTTTTGATTGTTTTTACCTTTATTTTTATTCCATCAAGGTTGTTGGTTACCTTTATGGGTTGACGATTGCATGGAAAGTATATCCACCATTTGGGTAGGATGAGACGAAGCCGTAGCTTGTCCCAATGCAAGATGGTTAATAGACATGTTATTCATTTGGTTTGTAACTGATCCTGTAGGCTTAGCACTTGTAGAGCCCACAATGCCATCAGCATGTGGCCTAGGTTTAAACTTAGGGTCGAAATTGGATCTAGGTACATTCGGTATGATCTCCTACAAGAGCCCAAACTGAGCATAAATCAAATCCAACTATTGATATCTAAAGATAGTTTGTTCCTCATTCTGTAATCCAGATGTGGAAACATCCTTTGCTATGTAAGGAAATAAAGAATTGAGGAACCATTCCAAAAAGAACTCTAGTGGAATAAATTCCTTATTCAATCTCTTTCATCTATTCCACTCTTGAATGTGATCATAGATATGGGTGGATTTTTCTTTCTAAAATGTCGCCAAGAGTTTGGTATCGGTGTCATAATGCATGGGTAGATGAAAGTGATTGAAGAAGGTCATATCTAGGTCATTAAATGATGTATAAGTTCCCCCAGGAAACTCTATGTACCACTTCATCACAAGCCCTATGAGGGTGCATTGAAATAGTCTTAAACGAATGAAATCATGATTCAAGGAGTTTGAAGAGCACGAAAGGTGGAACATCATGACATGTTCACCAGGGTATTCACCAAACTTACCTTCGAACTTTTGAATGTCTGAAGAAAGTTTGGCAGGAACGACCGACCATGCCAGGTCATGAGAAACCTGATCATTTGTCAATCTCGACAAGTCAAGTAGATTTAATGTCACGAGGAAAGGGATCCTACATTGATCCATTTGGTTCCATGCTCCCTAATGAGGCTGGTTCACATAGGTTTGATTTCTATAAACGCCATGGCCTTGGCTAGTGGGATAGTAACCTCCTCCCATTTGACCCATATAGGGATTCATATTGTAGTTTAGAGTACCTTGAGGCTAGGGTGCTACAAAGCCATAGTTAGGAGACTCATAAGCGGGTTGATACCCAGACCCATAAGGTGTATAAGTTTGTCTATAAGATGCTCCATAAATTGGTCCATAAGATTGTCGATAAGATGGTCCATAATATGGTCCATAAGATGGCACATAACTGAATGACACATAAGGAGGCACATAGCCTTGTGACACTATGGTGTTAGCAGACACAAGATGAACATGGATGATGGTAGAAATACAGCCCGAAGGACCACTAGAGTTAGGTGTAGGATATGTCATCAAAAATGCATTTGAAGGAACCAGTGTTGAATATGATGGAATATGGGAAGGGATGTAACTTGTGCCCCCAATATTTACATGTCTAGGATCAGTCCCCAGAATGGGAATGACAATGATAGGCCTAGGATGCATGTGCAAAGGTCCTCCCACCACCGGGATGGAAAGTGAAATATGACTAGTACTACCTAACCTCTCCTCCTGGAAAGGAATGGAAGTGCCCCCAAGTGCAACACCAGGGTCAACACCCGATCTGACATTGGGTGTTAGACCAGTATTGAGAAGGTTAGGGATGCCATACCTAATTGTGCTTGTTATACCAAAATGTTGTCACCATCATGTGATAAGACCTTTGACATACCTACTTGCCCTGAATCCCAACACTTGGAGTGGAAACCCATGCTAATTTTCAATATTTCATGAAAATTACCAGCATCGCACTTTCCCTATTGTCCAAGAGTGGTACCTTGTTCACACCACCTATCCCTTGTTGTCCACAAGTGGTGCCACCACTTATGGCCCTTAGCCCATAAGCGTTTCTTACCAGAATCACTCTGTCATTGAAGGAGAAATGTGGTACCATGGGTAAAAAGGGAAAAATAGAATTTTATCGAGGCTTCTAGATGATGAGCCTTGTGTCTTCCCTTATCCCTATCATTGTGGGTCAGTTGAGCTCGAGATCCCTCATCCCAGGATCTTAGAGGCCACCTCATCCACTAATCTCTCAACCATCCCTATCCATTGAGCCTTATAAATACAAGATCATATCCATGATTGAGGAAGGGAAATCTTAAGGTATTGTTATGCTATTGGATTGATTACTTGGCCCAAGCCATTGGAGAGCATAGAGAGCTAGATTCGGAGCTTATGGGGATGAGAGTTCTTGGTTTCATGGAGATGCATGTCAACACTAAGGCTTGGTTGTAAACTTCTCCATTTTTATCTTAATGCAAGTTGATTTCCGTCCCAAATTATTGTTGTTGTTTGATTTCACATGTATGTTGTTAGATTCCTTAGTCACTAACATGGATCAATAGATTACATTATGGTAGCTTTGAAGTGTTTACATGTTTAAGCTGATTGTAGGTACATAGGGTTACTATCGAAGCATCACATTCCAGGTATCTACGATCTCCAGGGAGGGTCTTCAACCTCTGTCCTTCATTTATTCTGGATCTGAACCATTCAGACTAGTGGAACACCTTATTTTCTGTAGAAGGTGAAATATTCCAGCTAACAAATATGGCGACTCCACTGGGGAATATATATATGTATCAGTTGTTCTGATCTTCCTCAATTATCAACTCTTGTCCGAATCCAAGCTCTTTCTCCAACTCTCTTCGGTCAGATCTGCTTTCTGAATTAGTCAATTTGGGTTTGAAACTTCTAGATCTATTCAGATCTGAGTCATTTCGACCTTTTATGCTCTATTTCCATACTCAATCTAGCAGTTTTTTCCTTGATCTAGTCCTTTTCTGACTTTATCTATCATTCTCTTTGTGTTTTGGTCTTCTACATGGAACCACACCTATGCAGTGTGCGAGGAGCGATGTCACTTCTTGAACAAAGTGAGTAGCATGCAGTGCCACCACCTGTATCCTGCTGGTGAGAAGCAATGTTGGGATAGAACCACCCTGTCAACACCTGAGAAGTGCAGTGCCAGGTAGACATCATTCCAAGGCCCTTTTTCCTGATTTTTTTTGTAAAAATTTGAGTTGTGTTGCTTTCAGTCCTACACTGTCAGGATTGTGTGACAGAATCTGATGCTTGTGGCTTGAAAATTTGATGGTTTAATATTGGTTTGATTCAGAAATTCAAAAGCTAGATTAGGCTTTTTTATTGTTCATCTGCTTCTATGCTTGTTGGTTGTGTTTGCGAACGGATTTCTTATTTTCTTAAAATCTTAGGGTGTTAGTAAGATCTCTTTTCATTTCTATTATATAGACTATAAGAAGAACACTAGATTATATTCTAGGTATCATTTCTTGTTTGCATATTAAACTTCTTTTTCCTTCCTTTAAAAAAGAATTTTTTTTACTAAGACTAGGTTATCATAATTGAGCATTGGACATTGGTTCTCTGATTAGCATTACGAGTTTTTAAGATCTTCATGTTCTTTCATCTCTTATGCATTTAGAACTATCTCAATCAAAATAAAAAATATGGTAGTTTTAAGTTAGATTTGCTTATGTTTTGAGAAAATTGAAAAAATAGAGTGCATTTGCATATAGTGTGCTTTTCATTTTTCTTTTAGGAAAAGAGATTCTTCCCCTTCTTATTGCTTTCGAAAAAGAGAAATCAGTTTGGAAAAGTACTGCATGTCTTTGATTTTGTGTTCAATACTATTGTTTGGAAGTCTTTTTTGGTTTTGAAACAAAACAAAATAATCTATTTCCCTCCCGTAAGTAGGCATACTGAACTGTAAAGTGAAATATTTGCACAAGCATACTGCATGGCTTTACTTTTCTATCAAAACATCATGCATTCACCTAACCTTCCACTTTAAAATTAATAGTAGTTATAGGTTAAAACTTACGTAGCAATTGGAGTGATAGGTTAGAGATGTGTTCGGGTGTCATTAAGCGTAGGAGCTGTCGTTATTTGTCCGCATTACATCCCGGGACTCGCACGGTTCTTCCATGTACCATCGGTATATCGAACATCCTTTCACGTAACCTTGAGGTATATAGAAAGGTACTTCATGTATTCGATTGTATATCAGAAGGCCCCTTGTGTATGATTATGCATTAGACAACACTACTACCGATTTGAGCTCCCACGTACCTTGAGTATATCAGGAGACCCCACTAGGATACCCTATCCATCTAAGAAAATCCCTTTGGCCATCTTGCTTGGAGCCATACACCGAAAATAACATTCAGGGAGATTACTACGCATGTATCCTCAAGGTATATCATGAGTGGCACCTTCTTGACAATCCTGGTGAGAGACCTGACTTTTTGAACTCCTCCTATCATTTTAAGTGTGCTTGTTTTGAACTATAACTTATGTGGGGAAATTTTTTTTGGTGAGTTTTCTAGATTTTCATACCCTAGGTTAGATAGGAACTATACAAACTAGCTGAGTTAAGATAGTCCAAAAGAGTACGGGGCTTGCCACCCGATTTTACTCCTGGTTCAAGAGAAAATCTAATGGAAGCTATCGATCAAGGAGCTGCTACTACCTCCCAAGTGGGAGATAATGTGGTTGCAGAAAGTGGAGTACCATATTCTTCACACTCGCCTACCTTGGTCAAAAAATGTTCTTAGGGAAATACCTCGTTCCATTCTCCCACGGAAGGTCATATTGACAATACAACCCATCCGGATTATGGTCCCAATGCTCCATTTTGGGATACCTCTATAGGACAGGCCATTGCCTCATTTGGCACCCATTTAATCTCTTCTAAAGATGAAGAAGAACGTAGGAAATACCGTGCTACCATTCTCCATGCACAGGAGATTGACAAGCAAATAGATGAACTATTAGGCCCAACACGATCATGTTCCACATCTGTTCCTGTGGGATATCGTTCACTTACTGATTCTATGAAACACATTGAACCGATTATAGATCGTGCAGTAACACCACATAAACTAGGTCAAATTACCACCCCTATCACCTCTCATATTATGTATGTTCCTAATCCTCCTAGTTCTTTTGCACCAAGGGCCCAACCTTCAGTTCCCGTTTCGTCAGTACCTTCTAGTGCCAGAGGGCAACCCCTGGCATGACCTACGTTATCTAGCACCGGAATTGTACCTAATCAAGGGCAGACCTATAACATAGAACCATCTATAGCTTATGTCCCTACCACCCATACTAATGTGGTTAATCCCCCATCCAGTTCAGGTCAGCCCTTGGGGGCACAACCTGTAACCGTTCAAACTTCTGGAGGTTATAGTTATCAAATACCTGTAGGTAATCATCCACCCAATCCTACAGGAATGCCTTATGCAGGAATTTCCATACCCTAGTAACACTTTTACACCATGGGGGCAACCCAACTGATCTTACATGCCAGCTATGGGAGGGATACCTATACATACTGCGGGAGGTGCCAGAGGACCTCCTTATGGAGGTCCTCCCCCTGAGGGGCCTAATTGTCCCGGAGGATCTGGAAACTTTCCTGCTTATGGTCCTAGTGGTCCTAGTGGTCCTGGGGAGCCTGGTGGATTTCCTCCTTATGGATTTGGAGGGTCTGGTGGCCCTCCACCTAGTGGTTTTGGAGGCTCTGGAGGTTTACCTCCTAGTGGCTCTAGAGGGTCTGGTGGTCTGCCTCGTGGTGGTTCTAGTAGTCCTGGTGGTCCTAGTGGTCCCGGTGGTCTTAGTTGTCCCAGTGGCCCTGGTGGTCCTCCTTCAGGAGGCCCTATTGGTCCTAGTAGTCCTAATCCCAAAAATCAACCCCCTACGGGCAGATTTTCCATTAGTTCTTCGTCACAACAACCTGTTTTTCAGTCAACTTATGGTCCTATCGGTAATTATATGCCATATCAATATTACTAGTATGTGAAACCCAACCAAAAGTTACCTTTCCTAGCAACTTTGGACTTGTCTGACTTGTCCAAGTTGGTTAATGACCCCATTCAACACAATCCCTTGTGGCCTCCCATTCCAGTAAAGTTACCATCGGATATTCTGAAATTCAATGGGAAGCAGGGAGACGATCCAAAGAACCATGTTATGACATTCCATTTGTGGTGTTCTTCAAACTCCCTCATGGATGACTCCGTTCAGTTACAACTCTTTCAGCAAAATTTGACCGGTACAGCCGCGAAGTGGTACATTGAACTCCCACAACATTCGTTTGTGGATTTTGGCTCGTTGGAAACCGTGTTTGTTACACACTTTCAGCTCCCTATTCATTATGAAAAGGGCACTTATATTTTAACTTCTCTGTGATAGAACACCTCCACCCACATATCCAATTACATTCATGAGTGGAGAAGGTAGAGAAGGCTTATTAAGGCCCCTATTCCGGATCATTTATTAGTTGATTGGTTTACCATATCCTTGTTGCCTCCTATTTCTTGAGATGTGGCTATCATCGGTGCCATTATTGAAGAGAAGCATATTAGTCGGGCTTAGTACCTAGACTTGGTTTATTCCCAGTCTGGAACTCTTTATGACCTGATTCCTCAAGCTCCTTGCCCCAGCACCGATCCCGCCAAGCCACCAGCAGAAGTACCTGTTGATGGGATTGTTGGTTCAATCTAGTCCCCGTCTATAGTGAAACCTACCAAGCAACCCCAAACTACCACCCCTACTCCTTCAACTCCTAAGGTTTTCGTCGAGGTCAACTCTATTCAAAGTACTCAAACCTTGGGTAATAATAAAAAGAAAGGTATAAATAGAAATAAAAAACCTAGAAACCAACAAGAGCCTCCAAGACCAACCAACAGTGATAACAATAAAGGGAAAAGGAAGGTAAAATATCCCTGTCTACTATGCAGGGGTGGCCATTTTTCAAAGGAGTGTCCTCGTCGGGATGAAATCTCCCAATTTCTGAAGTCTAATCCCGCACCTGCAGTACTTACAGATCCTTTTCCCTCTCAACAACAACTAATAGACCACATGTCTAATTAGGGTAACTCTAGTTCATCAGAGGAAATTTGTATGATGTCCTTAGATACCATCAATCTACAAACTTGAAGTCAGAATTATGACAAACTCGTAGATAAGAAAGAAGACCATTATTCTTCAAGGAAAACTCCCTCCACTAGTTCTCTGGAATCCTTGTCTATTGTCCCCTTATCTATCGAGAAGCCTACTCTCGACATGATTTTGTGCCCACCTAAGAGTACTCTTTTGAAGGTCTTCTTTAATCCAAATGCCTGAGCTGCTCAATTTTATAATGTGGTTGAAGATCTCGCTCAGGAACCTTGTGCGATGTCTACCTTAGAAGTACTCCAAAGTTGCCCTACATAGTGCAAAAAACTTGTTGACAACATTAGGATCTTTAGACCCGGATAACACTAACTTGATTCATTTCAATGTTGAGAACTATAATCCTATATTAACGCATAAAATTTCTTTTCAAATCATTACGAAAGTAGTGGGAAAGAATTTTTTTCGAACGGTACTAGATGAAGGAGCTTCGACCTCGGTTTTGTCTTTGACTTGTTGGAAGGCTCTCGGCTCTCCCGAGCTTGTAACATCACTTACGATCCTCAAGGCCTTTGATGGATGGGGTTTCGAACCCCATGGTCTCATATCATCCCTAGCAGTCGAGCTAGGGGGAAAAACTGTTTCCATTCAAGTAGAAGTGGTATATTCCCCTTTAGATTACAACCTCATTCTAGGAAGAAATTGGTTCTATGCCATGATTGCTGTCACCTCAACAATATTCCAAACATTCCAATTTCTGCATCTAGGGAGAATTGTTACTATTGATCAAATTGATTTTTGTACGCCAGATGTTACTACCTCCATAGCTAATAACATCCCCATGTTAGGCCAGTCCCCTCCTCCTTACCAGTCTATTGGGGTAGGCATGTTGAAGGATTCATCCCTTATGGGGATTTTTCCATCCACTCCTTCTAGCACAGATACCGTGATAGTCCATATGATCACCTCATTCGATTATGAGCCTAAGGGTAAAAAATTTGTTGATTCCACCTCGTTGAGTCCAGACGAAGCTATGTATGACAACATTCAAACCTTTTTCGATGATCACACGGATGATCTTCATCTCGTGGCTTTGGATCCTTACCATTTACCGTACTGGTTAGAACCTTCTCTTCCTGTTCTAGATTATCTCTCTGAGACTTTTCCTTTCAATGAGTCCATTATGGAGATCATGAATACAGATAATCCCATTTGGGAGGATCACCATCCTAGATCCGTGTTCCTCCCCAACACCAGTTCGATTAGCCATGATTTTACATCCTTGTTTCCCACTAATATTGTCAACGTGCCCCAAAGTCCTATATTTTTGCAAGATACATATTCTAAAGGAAACCTTTGCAACATTACTCAGATGAATCCAATTGACATATTAGCCAAGCCTGATACTATCGAGCATGTTCATGTTGGGCAAAACTGCTCGACAGAAAAATCTGAAGCATATAGGGCACTTTTTAAAGAATTATGTGATATTTTTGCCTGGTCCTATGAAGAGATGTTGGGGATTGACCCATCCAATTTGGTCCATGAGATTAAAACCTATCCCACGGCTAAACCTATCAGGAAAAAACTAAGGCAAGTCCATCCTCGGAAGGCCATAGCTATTAAAGATGAAATTGAGAAACTTCTCAAAGCTGGGTTTATTTATCCTGTACCCATGATGGAATGGGTATCTAATGTTGTCCCTATCAATAAAAAGCAGGGCACCATTAGAGTCTGTATTGACTTTAGGGATTTAAATAAAGCTTGTCCCAAGGACAACTTTCCTACCCTGCACATCGATCAGATTATTGACAACTGTGCTAGAAGTGTCATCTTTTCATTCATGGATGGCTTCTCTGGTTATAATCAGATTGAGATATTACCCTCCGATTAGCATAATATGACATTCATTTTCCCATGGGGAACCTTTGCAGGTAAGAAGCTACCTTTTGGATTGAAAAATGATGGAGCCACATTCCAGTGTGCGATGTCTTATGCGTTTCACGATATTAAACAAATTGTTGAACCGTACCTTGACGACCTCCCTGCTCATTCATAGCGATGGGAGGACCACCCTAGTCATCTTAGAGACATATTCCTAAGATGTTGTCATTATAATATACGGCTCAATCCGCATAAATGTGTTTTTTGCGTTGAGACGAAACATCTGCTAGGATTTGTGGTATCCAAGGATGGCATCCAGATCGATCCTTTGAAGATTGCCGCTATTTTAGATCTACCAACCCCAACTAATCTCCTTGAACTACAAATTTTTCAAGGGAAGGAAAAATTTCTCCGTCATTTCGTGTGCAATTTCACAGAGAAAACGCACGATTATATGCGTCTCCTCAAGAAGAACACTCCATTATTCTGGGATGACCAGGCCCATCACGCCTTTAATATTATTAAGCACACTCTGACTCATTCACCCATGATACACCCCTTGGATTATTCAAAGGAATTTCTCTTGTATATTTCTTCCTCCACTACTACCATCGCCATGGTTTTAGTGCAGGAAAATCTCCACAGTCAGGAGCATGTGATTTATTATGCCAGTAAGAATCTCATGGATTCTAAAACTCGCTATTCACATGTGGAAAAGTTAGCATTGGCCACGGTCATTGCTATACAAATGTTTCATCACTACATTATACTCCTCACTACCACCATATTGGCAGACCAAAACCCAATGTATTACATATTGACTCGTCAAGTGCTTGGGGGCAAGTACTCCTGTTGGATAATCATACTTCAGGAGTTTGATCTGGAATTTTCCAAAGCCACATCAAAGAAATCCCTGGTCTTTGTCGAGCTTATGTGTGATATTCCCTGTGCTTCAACGGAATCTAAGACCAGTGATTCATTTTTGGATGAATTCCTATTCCTTATTAGCCTACCAATCATTGGTATGGAAATTTTCTTATTTATCTCCAAACACAACAATTTTAGCCACATTTATCCCATGATAATCATTGTCGTATCCATCACCATGCGAAGTACTATCTCATCCTGAATGACACCTTGTATAGACATGGGATTGACTCTATTCTCTGGTGATGCCTCACCCATGAGGAGTCTGAACATGTGTTAAATGATTTCCACTCTGGAGCATGCAGCAGTCATTTATCTGGGATGGCTACTTCCCAGAAAATCCTTCGCGCTGGCTATTTCTGGCCTTCTATCTTCAAAGACTGTCATGAGGCTATTAAGCAATGCCCACCTTGTCAACAATTTTATCCTAAAAAGTGCACCCATCTTGCTCCGCTACACCCCGTCATTGTCGTTGGCCCATTCGCCAAATGGGGGATTGACTTCATGCATTGTAATCCTACCTTAGCCAGGGGGCATGGTTACATCATCGTAGCCATTGATTATTTCACAAAATGGGCTGAGGCCATGCCTACATATGTAGAAGATGGTAAGAGTGCCGCTCTCTTCTTGTTTAATCATATCATATCTAGATTTGGAGTTTCGCAGTCCATCGTTACTGATCACGAATCCCATTTCTGTTAACAAATGATGGAGGAACTAAGTACCAAGCTAGGTTTTCTCCATGAAAACTCTACGCCGTATTATCCACAAGCTAATGTTTAGGTAAAGGCCATTAACAAAGTTTTGAAAACTATGCTTTGTAGGATGGTTAGAGATCATAAATCCAACTGGCACCACATTCTTTTCTCTATTCTATGGGCTTATCAGACTTCTGTGAAAATAGCCACTGGTTTCACACCATTCCAGCTTGTGTATGGACTCGAATTCGTCTTACTGATTCAATGTCAGATTCCATCCTTACAACTTGTTGTCGAACTTCTCCCAAACACTTCCGTGGAGGAAGAAAGATTTTTGTACTTGAGTAAACTTGATGAGACTCAGAGAGATGTTTCCTTGGCTAATGAGGCACATAAGAAACATGTCAAGGCGCAGTATTAGAAATCCCTCCAACCTCGTGTCTTTAACGAGGGTGACCTAGTATTGACTTATGATCAGAGATATGACAAACTAGGGAAGGGTAAGTTCGAGTCCATGTGGTATGGACCTTTTGTTATTTATAAGGTGTTAGAGAAAGGATCTTACAAGCTCGTTGATTATGATCGAATCCCTTTGGGGAAACCTCGCAATGGGTTGTACCTAAAAAGGTACTATGCCTAGGCCTTTCTTGGATAGTATCTTGTATATATGAATATTGATTGACTTTCAATGTGCTTTTAGTATTTTCAAGATGGTTTTGAGTTTGGTGTCTGCATTTGTTTATACCATGTTTTGGTCATGTAGATGGATTTCTACAGCTTCACTGACAATGCTTGCTGCCATACCTTAAATCTCGCCTCGACTGCTTGGGTCCTCTATTCCCCAGTTGAAGATTTGGTCAGTTCAAGAGCGGTTTGTATAGGTCCCTCTACTAATAACATCGCCGAGTATGAGGCAGTCATCGGTCTTCTGACTGAAGCTGCCTCCCAGGATGTTCATGATCTAGTAGTCTTGATGGACTCACAACTCATGGTTTGTCATTTAAACCATGTTTACACCATTAGAAACCCAGTCCTCCTCCACCTCTTTCGAAGAGTATGTTTCCTAGAAATATCATTTGAAACCATTACCTATAGGAATTTTCTTAGGGAACATAATGTAGTTGCTGACTCATTAGCTAATTACATCCTAGATTGGCATATTTCCCATTCATGACAGCAAAATTAAACATGGTACATTGTAAATAAACATTCAAAGACACATAAAAATCATAGAAAATGAATTTGCCATTTGAAACATATAAACACCATGTAAAAGTCTGTATATATATATATGAAAAAGTTTACAAAAAAAAAAAGGTCCTGAGACCTCATCTGAAGCATGTAGGATTTCAGGAAAAATCATCATACAAAATCTTGAATTTATCTTTAAGTACATATCTCATACACCAATGATGCTCGTGATAGCACATCACTGCTCAAGCTACCCTACGTAGCATCCTACTGAATCAACCCGGTACTCCCACTGTGGATCTTTGATATCTCATCGGGAGGTCATCACTGTCAACATCTAGGATATCCAAGGTCAACCTCTCCAGGTTTTCCTCCATCTCCCCGGTGATATCATCACCCCATGGTACAAAGTAGGCTCCACCTCGCCTATCCAATGGAGAAGCTTCTCCAGGTCGCGTTGCTTCAACATCTGCATGAGAATATACATGTCTCGTCACTTAACATAAAAAATATAAAACATCAAAAAACATAAAAACATTTCATCCATTTTAGGGTTTCTTGCTTCTTACCGATGTCTCCCCACTGTCTGCCAGGTGGGAGTGGTAGGTCAAGATCTTCGGTGAAGTTCGTACCTGCGTAAGAATAATCCTCAACCATAAGGATCTGATCTTAGAGCCATCTAAAGAATGGATCACTAAACTTCACCCTTCCACTACCTGATCCTATACAAGCCATGACCTGGACCCACCTCAGCATACGGGGGTTCCTTGCTCTTAGACTCCGAAAGACCACTTGAGGTCTCATCTATGGAACCCGCTCGAAGAAGAAGCATGCTAAAATGGAGACAAAGCCAAAATGCTTTAGCTCTCCCTACCAACACTTAGTCAGCTGATCTTTGAATATTGGAAGCATGGCTTCCACCCAGTTGAACATCATGGGTGCCATGGCCTCTATGGCATACAACATGTGTGCCTTAGAATCCTGGTGCACACCCTAACTCCTGGATACCCTCTACATAGTAAATAGGATGGTCCATAGAGGCCCATCCGTCACTGCTCTCATGGGGATTTTCTTCCTCGATGTCCTCGTCCCTGGAGCACAGTGATGATCTATAATCTCTCGAGTGGTAATATTTCCCCCACAGGAACCTGTCAGTGAGATGGGGGGACCCTGTCTCGAGAGACCAGTCAAGAAGTAGATATCCTCTACTTCCACTATAAGAATATGGCCCCCCACCTCGAAATACTGCTGCTTTGAACTCCACATCTGCAGTATGTGTTCCAGTAACCACTCATGTGACACCATTCTTGGGTTCTGGAAGAACTTCAGGAGCCCACAGTCCCGTAATGCGGCAATACAACCCATATTTCTCTCTGCAAAGGCATCATCATTGTCATGTGTTCTTTCTTTTCATATCACCATCTTTTGAGCAACCAAGACATGTAAAAAACAATCATAGTATGCATTAGAATCATTCCTAATTGTTAAAAATCAAAATAATGACTTATTATTGCTCATGCTATGAGTTCAAAGTCTCCACGGCCGGCACTTCCTATGTACCATTGGAGATAGGTAGTGGCACCGCCTGTCAACCATGTTATAGGCATGATTCTCAAGTGGTACCACTTATCCCGCAAGGGGTAGCCACGGTGCCCGCTTTCAAGGTTTTAGGGCTTTCCATATGAGCCCAAAACCCCACCAAAACTCAAAATAAACACTATGAAATGAAAGAATAGGGTGTTAGTTGTTACCTGCAACTGACGATGCTCAAAACGGACGGTGGAAACTCTCGGTATCAACTGCAGAATATCTGGCTAAGAAAATGCTCCAAGTGCTCTCCACTATGGGTAAATAGTGAAATGATGTGATTTTTTACTATTTACATGACTTATATAGGCATTTTTGGGTCTAGCATACTATAGTTTTGATATAAAATCATATTTTAGTCAAAGTTTATCTGTCGTAATCCCTTAATGCTAGTTATAAATGCATTTAACACTTGTTTTTGAGTCGATTGCAGGATAAGAGAACCATACTAAGAAGATTTGGAAGTTTGTTTATGGCTTTTTTGCACTTTCATAAAACAGAAAAGGTCAATGAGCGTTCATTACAACTCTTTGATCACGCTCTTTCAACCTAGTATGAAAGGTCTGAGTCCATTTTAGTTTCTTTCCAGGCTTGTAAAAAATTGACATTGTGTAAAGAAGCGTCATGGAGTCTTCTTTTCACCTCTTTTTCAGGATCCTTAAACATGAAAAGATCGTCAAGTCCATTTTCAATTCTTTCCAGGCTCGTAAAATATGACATTGTGTAAAGAAACCTTATGGAGTTCTCTTTAAACTCTTTTTAGGCTCCTTAAATACGAAAAGATCGTCGAGTGATCTTGTCTTCTTCACGCTAGTTAAAGTATTTTAAGAGTCGTCCGTCCGACGGTAGGTTATCTCTTTTTCAGTTCGGAGATGACTACTTACGAAAAAGGAACACTCTAGCCAATCATGACTGGAAGAGTTATCTAAGGTATGATTTTACACTTTTTCAGGCCTTAGAGACTAAATCATATGAAAAAGGACCCCTTTGGAGTCTTCTTCCGTATTCATTCAGACTCTCTAAACATGAACGATACCGAGTTTTCTTTCAGTGGACTCGTTAAATTAAACATTGAGAGACCCATTTTGGGAATGAACCCCTCCTCTCTTAAGCTCGTAAAACATATGATTTTGGACTTGTCTTCTGACAAGCTATATCAAGTGTTTGTTACCCTCTTTGAAATTGTAAAACTGAAAAGAGGCACTCATCGATCATGATGGGAGAAATGGGAAGGGAATCATTTTGTAAATAATGGCAATTGTTTGTCATTACCTTTGAACATGGCACTTATCTACACATCATGTCAGTCAATTGGGTATTCAGCTGATCTCCACGATGATCCACTTTCATGAGTCATGTCACTCCTTTGAGTCTTTCAAAAGAATGCATTGTCCACTGTCGCATTGTGTGTTTGTCCCGTTCAGTCATGATGCCAAGTATTTTTGTCATGTCACCTGATGTTTAAAGGGCATTTGAATTTTTTTTACCTTTGCAGTCTACATAGCCTTTGTGTCAGTATCTTTGAGTCAGTCATATGGTTACTACATTTACATCATTCCAGAACTATGTTCCAAGTTTCATGTCGTCGATGCGGGACTCATCATGGCCCTCCTTTGACTAGACTTTTCCCGTCGACATTAGCTCATCATCCAGGAAATAGTATTAGAAACAATATTTAGTACCTTGATATTTGTGTGCCTTAATGACAGATTCTCACGCTCTTGACATAGGTTCACATCATTAACCTTTGATCGATAGAATCAACTGGGTGTTTGACATTAGGACATCTATTCACACTTAGAAGATTGTACTAGATTACCTTGGTAATCATTGACATTAATGGTGATCTCCCTCGCACTTGTTAACGGTTCACATCATTGGCCGGTAATCAAGTGGTTTCTACCATGTTCAACTTCAGATCATTGTAATCACATCGATATAATCGTACTTAGTGGAATACGAGATGAAGACCCTGGGTATTTGTTTAAAGCTCTCATTTCTTTTCCCCAGGTTGCGATGGAGTTTTGTATATCTAGCATGGATCCACATTTGTATGGTCATGGCTATGCTCAAATTTGCATCTATATGACATAGATCTACATTGTATGTCTGGTAGCTATGTCCAAGTTTGAATCCTTTATCACCTGGATCTATGTTGTATTCTAGTAGCCATGCTTGTTTATTCCTCTCATGGATCTGCCTTGTATTGGTCTACAGCCATGAGTTTGGTTACTTGTGTCTATTAGTCAACATACTGATGTACTACAGATGCCTACCTGACAACATGCTCTGATCGATCCGACATTTTCACCTCATAGAGATGACTTGTTCTCTCAAAGCTCTCATTTATTGTATCCCTCTAAGAATAGTGCTTTGGGGGGCATCTTGTTATACCAAAATCTTGTCACCATCATGTGATAAGACCTTTGACATACCTACTTTCCTTGATTCCCAGCACTTGGAGTGGAAACCCATGCTAATTGTCAATCTTTCATGAAAATTCCCAGCATTGCACTTTCCCTGTTGTCCAGGAGTGGTACCTTGTTCACACCGCCTATCCCTTGTTGTCCATAAGTGGTGCCACTACTTATGGCCCTTAGCCCATAAGCGTTTCTTACTAGAACCGCTCTGTCATTGAAGGAGAAACACGGTACCCTAGGTAAAAAGGGAAAAATAGAAGTTTCTTGAGGCTTCTAGATGATGACCATCATGTCTTCCCTTATCCCTATCAGTGTGGGTCAGTTGAGCTCAATATCCCTCATCCTAGTATCTTAGAGGCCACCTCATCCACTAATCTCTCAACCATCCCTATCCATTGAGCCTTATAAATACAAGCTCATATCCATGGTTGAGGAAGGGAACTCTTAAGGTATTGTTATGCTGTTGGATTGATTACTTGGCCCAAGCCATTGGAGAGCATAGAGAGCTAGAGTCAGAGCTTATGGGGATGAGAGTGCTTGGTTTCATGGAGATGCATGTCAAAAATAAGGCTTGGTTGTAAACTTCTCCATTTTTGATCTTAATGCAAGTTGATTTTCATCCCACATTATTGTTGTTGTTTGATTTCACATGTATGTTGTTAGATTCCTTAGTCACTAACATGGATCAGTAGATTATATTCTGGAAGATTTGATGTGTTTCCGTGTTTAAGTTGATTGTAGGTACACAGGGTTACTATCGAAGCATCACATTCCAGGTATCTACGGCGTCTAGGGAGGGTCTTCAACCTCTATCCTTCATTTGTTCTAGATCTGAACAATTCATACCAATGGAACACCTTATTGTCCGTAGAAGTTGAAATATTCCAGCTAACAGTGCTAGTTCTAGTGGGTGCATGGTGAGTCTCACCGCTCATACTACATGACCAATACCAGTGGTTTCCAATCATGCAGCCCAGAAATTGTGATGGATCATCAGGCAATGTCCCAGCCATAGAAGGGTTAGAACCTAACAGAGTTCCATATGTGCTTAAAGGTTCAACCTCCCATATAGGAGGTGGAATATAAGTGAGATCTAGGATCTCAGGCTCATGGTCACTCATGGTGATATCTATGTGTGAATTAAAGTGAGAATTAGTCTGCCTGGACTATGTGGTTCTCTCTCCCAAAGAATGAGGAGGCATAAAAGGAGGAAGTCCTTCAAAACGAAGAGAAAAATGGAGTTCTACAGCCATGTCCACTATGACTCAACAAAAATAAAATACTCAATCTAACTATGCAACCCTAAGAAATCTAACGTACACAGAGCACACTCCTAAGAAAATATACATCCACAAAACAAGAAAACCAAGGCGAGGATATGTGAGATCCAAAATGTAGTAGGTATGCCTCACCTAGGAGAGGCCTAAGACTCCCATACACTACAAGTGGAGGTTCATAACGAATTATAGTGGCCCTCAGCTTCAACGCGTAAAGTGAATATGCTATCTGACCCTTACCTAACTAGGACACCTGTAGAATAACCTCTGCAAGTACCCCCTGCGATACCTAGGTAAGGAAACTAAGGTCACCCCAATAGAACCAATGCTCAGGTGGATAGTCGTAGGTGGGATCGACCGTATGGGAAGGGTAGTGAATCGTGAAGCGCGAAAGCACCAACCGGTACCTCAAAATCCCCAAGATACGAATATGATCTTGGCCCATATCTCTGGTGCTCACAGAAAGTGACCAAGGGATATCCCAATCGTAATCATGCACGCTTCCTCATGCTTGACTCCTCTATAAGAAGAGCTTCCTGAGAAACACTAATTATACCAAGTATTTCTCACTCCTACCTGGACAGACACCTAATTGTTTGTGTTTAGTAGTCTTGTAGAATTGACTCTGAAACAATTATTTATTCGTTCATAGAGTAATATTTACCAAAAGATCTGGAATATTAAATAAGCCATAATATATATTAAATTGATGATATAATTTTATGATACATTTACAATGGTTGGACTTATATATGTCCATTCGTGACTTTCCAACATACAATCATGACTCTTTGATAATTATTAATTATTAATTAATAATTATCTATTAATATTATTTTTAATATTTATATATTTTATGTTCGTTACATTGCCTTCCCCTT